>CM002477.1:3995666-4019494 GCA_000325765.3 Leersia perrieri
ATAGTACTTGGTTGATTCGTATGTAGCATTGCACTAATTTTGATCAGATGGTATGCTTTCTTTATTTTAGGAGCTTGAGAAATTATAATCTAACAATGGTTTATGTTTGTCGATGCGTGTGCTCGACACGCGGGGATCCGGGAAACCCCTTTTTGGTTCGGCACAGGGGTGCGGAATTGCCAAGACCTGAGTTGAGGGGAAGAGGAAGGTGGGCAGGAAGGAAAAACCACAGGACACAGAGATTTATATAGGTTCGGGCCGCCAGGGAAGCGTAATACCCTACTTCTGTACTTGCACTATATGGTGAATGAAGAATTACACGGAGGAGTTCTCTCCCGGGTGGTGCTAGAGCTGGTGACTGAGGCGAGATAATGATTTCTATGGTCCAACCCCTCTCTACAATGGACTTGGGCCTCCTTTTATAGTTTAAGGGGACACCACAGTGGTCCTCTACTAATTTTTCATGTGTGAGGGATGTTCTCCCACTTGGAGCGGGCATGCCTGCCCTGTCTTGTCGCTTGTGCAGCCATGCCTCCCTTCCCCGGTGCCTCGTCGCGGTGGTCGGCGAGGAAAACGGGCGAAGAGGTCGCCGAAGATTTGATGCTTGGGGATGTCATCCTACCCAACCAGTAGCGGGGCCCGCAGCGTCCCACTGACTGGCCTAGGCAGGGAGTAGGAGAGTAGAGTACTCATGCCCCTCTGCCATGCAGTTGTTCGTCGCATTAAATGCGACGGAGACGGGGCGGAGAGGTGTGCTGTCTCATGGCGTCAGCGCTGTCAGTGCACTGTCCCCGAGGGAAGACTTTGGTCGCCCACCCTTTTTCCCTCGAACCAAGAGAAAGGAATTGAATAGGTGATGATGAGAGGCTGACAGCCGCGCCTCACATCGCCATTAATGCGACGGGGCAGGCGTCTCCCCCTTCAGTTTTAAACACGGTGGTTTGAAAGCCCGCACCGCCTCTCCTCCCCTTCGGGTAGGTAGAGAGAGAGAAAAAGAGGGGTGTGGGGTGCGCAGGGGGCTCAGGATCGACCCGAGCCTCTCGGCGTAAAACAAATGGGGCTTCGGGATCTACCTAAAGCCCTTGGTGTAGGGGTTCGGCCTCCGGGCGGCGCACTGGGCCGACACCTCCAGGTGGCCACGTGGCTGCCTCAGGGCCTAATCCTTTGGCTTAAGGCAATGGCCTCCAAGTCCCGTGCCGGACTTGGTCATCGCGTGTACTGTAATGCACCCCCTTCGAGGACTTTGTCACGCCCTCGGGGTACCCCTATATCCATATCACCGACAGTAGCCCCTGGCCTTCGTGTTGGACCGTAGGGCCGAATCGAAGGCCTATATGTCGGTTTGTTTGACCTTCGTGCACACATGCTAACAAAACCAAATCCTGTCAAAATAATAGGGGCGGCCGGCCCAACCCTCCTTCTCGACTCGGTGTTACTTGGCGAGCATTTATGTCATAATTTTTAAAGTGATTTCTTTATGTTATGATTTTTAAGGTGGTTTCGGGCGAAGCACGAGCACAAAGACCTCGGGAGCATGTCTTTGTCAAGACTGACCAGACCGAACATCACAAACCCATCGCCGAGTGTCTAAGCTGTCCCGACCCGGAGGGGGTTTGCTCGAGACCTTGGGAATCCGGTGGTGTCCGGGGCATGGCTCGTGGCCCGACAAGTCCTTTGGCACAAAGGCATGGCCGATCCCGAAGTTATTTATTTTGATGATTGGCTCAACTGTTCACACATTAAGGATAAAGAGAGGGGCCGACACGCAATATATATATGGCTGAAAGTAAATTTGAATTTGATATAATTAAATAAAAGTAGGAAAACCTTGGTAGTACCATTGTCGACTATAGGGGTCTAAGTTGCCCTGACCCAGAGGGGTCGAGCTCGAGTGATTTGAGGCCATTATGGGCATCGTCGTCTTTTGGGCTGTTGGCCACGGGGTCCGGGGCCATCAGGCCGTCTGACCGCTCGGGGCCATATGGCCTCTCTGAGGGTCGGGGGCGCCTAAGGCCGCCGGACAAGGGGGCAGGGTACCGCTCGGGCACAAACGGGGTCAGAGGCCACCACTCGGCCTGAGGGCTTCCCCAGCCGAGGCCGTCCCGGCCTATCCTGCCATGGAAGTGGTAGTTGGGGGCATTGGAGTTGCCTGTATCCGGCTCGGGTGGCTTGAGGCCATTGCGGGCATCACCGTCCTTCGGGCTGTCAGCCACTGGTTCCGGGGCCATCGGACCGCCTGACCGCTCGGGGCCATACGGCCTCTCTGAGGGTCGGGGGTGCCTAAGGCCGCCGGACAAGGGGGCAGGGTACCGCTCGGGCAGAAAGGGGGCCAGAGGCCTCCACTCGGCCCGAGGGCTTCCCCAGCCGACGCCATCCCTAGCTACCCTACCACGGATGTGGTAGTTAGGGGCGTCGGAGTCGCCTGTACCCCTTTGCGCTCCACGACAAACACCGCACTAATGACATGTGGTGTCGTCGCCATTGAGATGTGAGCAATTTGGAGTCTCGCTTAAACCTGCATATGTTTAAGCAAATAGGCTAACTTGCAAGGGTTATACATGGCTTGCCACTTGGTCTGTTTATCCTGACTTCTCGGCAGCCTCTTGAGGGAAACAAGTTTGGGCAACGTGCAAGGATGAGTGGGTGACCCATAGCGTCTAGGCATCGGCAGCGTCCGGAATGGAACTGGCCAGGCAGAATACCATATTCCTCTGTCGAGATCTAAGCTGCCTCGACCGGAGGGAGGTTTGCTCGAGATCTCGGATCTTAGGTGGTATTCAGGGCACGGTCCACGTCACGGACACTTGTCCTCAGCACACAGAGCCGGTCTAATCCAAGCAGCGTGGCACGTGCCACAACTAGCCCTCGTTTGCCACCGAGGACAAAAATTAACATCCTTGTGGCAGCATGCGAACTCGCAAACAATAATAGGGGAAAAGATTTCCAAGCAATAATTGAAAATATGGATGCGAGATTGACAATTAAATAAATAGAGCACTTATCTTTGATCTGCTATTTTGATGTCGTGGAAGATGTTCAGTCGAGATTGTTGTGTCGAAGTCGATGTGGCATCAGGTGGGAGCACAACGTCGGTACTCCCGCCCAGCAGCGGTGGTCACGCCTCTGAGCAGCCCCCAGCCCCCCCCAAATGGAGGGGCCAAGGCCGCAAATCTCATGCAGCGGGTGGGAGCATGTCGCAAGTGCCCCCGCATGGCGACGGTGGTCATGCCTCCTGAGTAGCCCCCAGCCACTCGTGAGAGCACGACACCGGTGCTCTCGTCGAATGGCGGCAGCCGTGCCTCCGGCGCAGCCCTCAGCCCCCTCCGCCCATGGAGGGGCCGAGACCGTGGATCTCACGCGAAGGAGGCATCAAGCCATGGTGCGCGAGGAAGCGCACAAGTCTTGGCGAAGAAGACCTCGCCGGAGATCAGGAAGCTCGGAACCTCAAACCTCAACAAGCACACCATCTACCTGGCGCGTCAGCTGTCGATGCGTGTGCTCGACACGCGGGGATCCGGGAAACCCCCTTTTTGGTTCGGCACAGGGGTGCGGAATTGCCAAGGCCTGAGTTGAGGGGAAGAGGAAGGCGTGCAGGAAGGAAAAACCACAAGACACAGAGATTTATACAGGTTCGGACCGCCAGGGAAGCGTAATACCATACTCCTGTTCTTGCACTATGTGGTGAATAATGAAGAATTACAAGGAGGAGTTCTCTCCCGGGTGGTGCTCGAGCTGGTGACTGATGCGAGATAAGGATTTCTATGGTCCAACCCTCCTCTACAATGGACTTGGGCCTCCTTTTATAGTTCTAGGGGACACCACAGTGGTCCTCTTCTGTTTTTTCATGAGTGAGGGATGTTCTCCCACTTGGAGCGGGCATGCCTGCCCTGTCTTGTCTCCTGTGCTGCCATGCCTCCCTTCCCCATTGCCTCGTTGTGGTGGTCGGCGAGGAAAACAGGCGGAGAGGTCACCGAAGATTTGATGCTTGGGGATGTCATCCTACCCAACCAGTAGCGGGGCCCGCTTATCAGCGTCCTACTGACTGGCCTAGGCAGGGAGTAGGAGAGTAGAGTACTCATGCCCGTTTGCCATGCAGCCGTCCGTCGCATTAATGCGATGGAGATGGGGCGGAGAGGTGTGCTGTCCCGCGGCGTCAGCGCTGTCAGTGCACTGTCACCGAGGGAAGACTTTGGTCGCCCACCCCTTTCGCTCGAACCAAGAGAAAGGAGGTGAATAGGTGATGGCGAGGGGCTGACAGCTGCGCCTCACATCGCTATTAATGCGACGGGGCATGCGTCTCCCCCTGCAGTCTTAAACGCGGTGGTTTGAAGTCAGCCCGCACCGCCTCTCCTCCCCTTCGGGTAGGTAGAGAGAGAGAAAAAGAGTGGTGCCGGATGCGCAGGGGGCTTAGGATCGACCCGAGCCTCTCGGTGTAAAACATATGGGGCTTCGGGATCTACCCGAAGCCCTTGGTGTAGGGGTTCGGCCTCCGGGCGGCGCACTTTGCCGACCTGTCCGAGTGGCCACGTGATTGCCTTGGGGCCTAATCCTTTGGCTCAAGGCAATGGCCTCCAAGTCCAGTGCCGGACTTGGTCGTCGCGTGTACTGTAATGCACCCCCTCCGGGGCCTTTGTCACACCCTCGGAGTACCCCTATATCCATATTACTGACAATGTTCAATGCTTCGTTAAGTCTTTTTTGGAACAATGCGGCGTTAAGTTAAACACTACATGTATTAATGTATTAATATAGATTATAGCCCCTATTCTTTAGCTATTATAAAAGTTCAAGATGAATCCATGGTTTTCTGTCGTCGTCCGTTTGGTACGTCGCTGACATCATGCTGATTCGGCCCCGAAAAGGAAAACGCCCACCAGATCGACATCAAGAACACAAAGATACATATTCAGATCGACATCGACAACATAAATATTTGAACGGAATCAAAAAATTCCAGCAGCTCACAGATTGAACAACATCACAGATTGAAAAAAATTGAAGATGTCAAACCCGTCGTCGCTCTCGGTCACCCCAGCCGCTACTTGAGCCCACCGTCGTCGCCGCTGCTCGGGCCCGCCACCACCAATCGCGAGTCGTCGCCGCTCAAGGATGCCCCCGCCGCTTCTCTGGGCCGAGGCTGCTCGTGGCCGCCGCCGCGAGCATATCTGAGTCATCGTAGTCGTCGTCGTGCAGCGAGGGGCGAGGGAGGAGGCATCATGCGGCGAGGGAGGAGGCGTCGTCGCTTCGCGGCCTAGGAGGAGGTCGGCCCGGGGGGAGGCGCCGGTGTCGCGCGTCGCTTGGCGGAGGGGAGAGGAAGGGGAGGGGGAGTGGGGGAGGGTGGATTTTGTTCCTCACCATTTTGCTGCCTAGCCGTCTGATCCGAAACCCTAGGATCGAACGGCCGGGATCGACCGGACCAAATCGGGCCAGGAAAAAGGCCTTGGGCCTATGGAGCAGGCTGAGGAAGTCTATTTTACGTCCGTCGGACGAAGAAACAAGTTTAACTTTGGTCCTTTAGTTTTTGAGAAACGTTTATAATTTATATTTATTGAATGTGTATAATTGATTTTGCCCGTTGCAGCGCTCGGGCACATTTGCTGGTTATATATAATATCTCTGTCTCAAAATGTACACTGTAGTTCATTTTACTACAACGAACAGACTTTTTACAAAGAGCACTGTACGGGAATCCCCACAGTTAAATTGTATTAAACAAAGTTATGTACAAATAGTTACATGGTATTGATCCAACTAGCTAGTACATCTTTCTCCATAGAACTAAGCCTATGTATCAAGAACTAAGCCACTCTTAAAAAGAGATCGATCTCCGTGATTGAATTGAGGGAACAACTCCTTCAAAAATGAGAGCATTTCTCTGTTTCGATCTAAATGTGACAAGCTGCATATAAGACTTTCTCTATGAAATGTGAGCTATCAAAATTCATTTTTGCATGTTGCAACATATTCCCAGTTTCCATAGTTGTATGCCAAGTAATGCCAAGTAATACCAATGCTTCTCCAACAGCTTGTACTAAAAGTGCACTGGAAAAACAGATGAAGAAAATATTTTGTAATGTTATGGTTGCAGGGCACACATGTCAATATACTTCCTTGTGGAGCATAATGTTTTCTATCCAACATGTCCCTATTATTTAGTCCGTCAATTAGTAAAAGTCAACCAAACACTTTTATCTTCATTGTGCATTTGCTATCCCATATCCATTTGACATAGTTTGAAGCCTGAACTGATAAAATTCAATGCATATACTTTCTGAGACGAGTATTTTCCATCTTCCCACAAATAAATCCAAATTCAATTTTCTCTCCAAAAGACTAATTATCATTCTCATATTTGATAAGCAAAAATTCATTATAGGCTTGCTCTGATAGAGGTAAAAAAGAAAAACACCCGATCAAACTAAATCTTTTCTATTGAATGCAAATGAATAAGCTCTCAATAAAAAATTCCCTTGATCTCAATCTGCCCTTCCATAAATTTTCGTAGTAAGAGACTGTTTTTTAACACTATAGGACCTTTATTTTTTTTTATCTCACACTAGGCACTTAATTTTAACGAGCGGTCAATGAGAGGGGAGTGAGGAAGATGTTCGCCCATTTCTAAAGACCGGTGTATGGGTTTTATTTGCCTTTTCATTTAAAGTAATTGCTGAGACGATTTTTAATTTTATAATAATTTACTCTATACTCACTCCACTCCAGTTCCATAATTCTTGATGTTTTGAACAAGCTTTAAGTCAAAATTTTAAACTTTGCTTGTAAATAACATTTAAAGTATTTAGCTTAATAACATGAAGATTATATGTTCTTTCACAAAAGTGTAAACTTCGTAGATATTCCATCTATGTTCTAACAATAAACTATGGTTAAAAATATATTTTAAAGACCATGTCATCGTCCAAAAGTCAGGAATTATGAAACCACAGGGAGTAGCTCATTGAAAAAATTCCATAGTGTACTTGAAGTCAGGGAAAGATTATTTTTTTTTATTTGCACATTGCTAACTTATTATAATTTTAAGATCTAAAATGATTCAACATATTGTTTAGTGCCGATGGTAACACTATTGGATCCAAGAAAGTAACAAATGGAACCCACTATTAGAACTTTGTGAACTTGTTCTCAAATTACAGGTGGGACCATGAAGGGGCTGTTTGTTTGTCCACCACAATTTGCCCAAGGTCGACATAACTCAAGTTAGATAAATTTCGCTGCGTAGTGTTAAATGTTTGTTTGGTTCATGCAACACTTGTGGCAAGATTCTCTTTCTACTAGGTAGGGTCCATATGTCATTGAGAAAAAAAAAAGTTTAGCAAAGAAGGCTCATGCTAGCCAAAAGTGTGGCTTTAATTTTATTAGCCACACCTTAGACAACTTAATTAGCCAAAACTTTATGGCAAACATAGGCAAATCAAGTCACTCAACCAAATAACCCATGATTCAAACGATGCTAATATGTATGGAATTATTTTAGAAAATAACATCATTAATCAAGTATATTTTATATGTTCGTCATGCATATAGTTTTCATCATAGAATGTTAATTGTAGTGAGCACCTATCTGGTTGGTGCTTGTGTTAGCTAGTGTTATTATAGTTAGTGATGATAGTGATCATGATGGAGCTTGAGAAATTGGTTATATTAATTAGTTAAATTGCAGTTTTGTCAAATTAATTAGTTATATTAATTTATGATCATTACTTCCGCAATACATTGGATTGCATCCCTGAGTCGCTGCCATCACGCTCGGATTAGATAGTCCAATTAACAATCATCAATTTCGGTTGGTGATTGTGGTATATATGCTACAGTGCTATTTATGTATGCATATGCGCTTAGCCTTCCAATGAGACCTCTTTTTGCAATGCAGAGCTTAACGAGATATTAATGTGTTCTCCAAACTCTCTCTGACGGGGTTCTATTATCTTAGTGGTCGTTGTACCAATGATGCATGGACCTTTTTGACCAAGGTGAAGAAGGTGGGTACACTTTATGATAAGTTGGTCTATGTAGGAAAAATGTGCGCAACGTGGGCCTCATATGGTAGTTGTCCTAGTGTTGTCAAAAAAAAAAAAGGTACTTGTCCTAGTCATCCTGAAAACTTCAGTTTGTGATCAGGCTTTGACCTAAGCTACTACATTATCCGTTATGGGGAAAAGCTGAGTGAAATTCTGAAGTTTAGCGTTCACCTTCTGCTTGGAATAATTTCATATGGTTCTTAGATTAGAGTCGTTGGATCTATTGTCACCAAGCCATGACTAACAGTTCCATCAGTGACCACAATCACAATTGCTCTGGAGCAGCCATGGCTAAGGGCGGGTTCTTATGGAATGGTTTTTTTTTTCTTGTTTTTTGTTAGCATGCTTCCCAAAATGATTATCCATGTGTTTTTTTACAAACGAAGTTTATATAAAAGTTTCTTTATAAAATCATATGAATCCATTTTTCAAGTTTTCAATAGTTAATACTTAATTAATCTTGTGCTAATGGATTGTCTCGTTTTGCGTGTGACAAAAATCTAAAACCGTTATGCAGTTTAGAACTCGGCCTAAGGCGATTGCTACCGGTACATGCGAAAACTATGTATGTTGGTGTGAGCGAATTTTAGCTACTCCGATATTGTCTGATGGCGACGTCCCATGAAGCCTCTCTAGGATGTGCCTCAAGATGGAGGAAAACTCTTTTAATCTCTCGATGGGACATCGTCTCGTATTTTTATATTTTTTTATTGTCATCCAAATACCTATTCAAATTTTTGAAAAGTTTTGGCAAGATAAACTAATATGTGTATATCACTTCAGAAAACATGCAAGTTTAAATATGACTTCTATAAATTGCAATAAAGAATATATATGATAGTGAACATAAATTTGTTATCTTGGTTATAAATTGCAGACATTGAATTTGAACTCACATTTTTGTGTAGTGATATCTACTACCTCCGTTTCATAATAATGGAAGATATTTCGACTTTTTCTTACATCATTTGACCATTTTATTTAAAAATTTAGTGTAAATATAAAAAAGAAAAGCCATGGTTAAATTACTTTTGATAATAAAATAAGTCATAAATAAAATAAATGAGACTTCCACATAAGATGAATGGTCAAACGTTACAAGAAAAAGTTAAAATGTCTTGCATTACAAAACGGAGGGAGTAATTATCTATCTTGTCATCTTTAAAAAAATTTCATAATTGTTTAACTGACATGTATGAATGAGGGAATGACCTGTCAAGGGTTGAAACCCATCTCTGGAAGATGGAGGACATGTGTAAGAGCATCACTGGAACAAAAAGATGGCCTGCTCTGGCTCGGCTGTTTTACTTTAGAACTTTTGTCACTGCCACATACTTGCTCTGTCTAATAAAATTCTTGGGGAAAGGATGGATATAATAGGGGGTCATACGTTCCTACCTGATAGTATGGTTATAGGAATTGAATTAAGAATTCTTAGAGTATAAAATTTTAAACTGTGACACTTGCACAGAAACAGCAATCCCTGCCGGTTTTTCATAGTAGTTTAGCTTGAGCTGCAGGTAAGGGTTGCCAATCACTATCACTTGGTTTGGCTAATTTTCACATCCAACCTACCATGAACCATAAGGAACCTTTTCTTCAATACAACAGAGCGTGGGCCCTCTACCTCTAGAGCCTCTCAAAATAAATGTCGAGGAAATAGGGACCACAAAGAATGGGCCTAATATCAGTTCAAATAATGTGTAACAGATTTTCAGTAGGTTTAGATTACACTATACCCTATCGTGCTTTAACTTCTGCTTGCACTTGACCTCATACGATGGCATTTTGGATTATTACGACGATGGGATGTATGGCATGCAGCGACGTACCCAGGATTAAAATATAGATGGGTCGGAATTACTCACCCGAAAAATAATGATACGCACAACATACCATATTTGTTTTGCATTCACGTAGCATATAATATAGTATACTCAAAATCATCAAAGATGGTACCTCTAACTTAAAAATAAAGCAATAATATTTGCACCATTGTATATTAAATTTAATAATAAACCGATCAATTTGTATATCAAATTCAATAATAAACAAATCAATTTACAAAAGCAAGTCATATGATTCATTATTTCATTGTGATAATTAACTAATCAAATAACTTAAAAAATTAGTTAGTATATGACATGTGGTAACGCTAATTATTCACTAAGAATTTGTAGAGATTGTTATAAAATTCCAAGTAGGTTGTGTTGTATTGTTGCGGAGAGCCAAAGACAGATAATGAAGTGTTGGAGAATCAAACTTGCCAATTATGACTTTCTATACTCTCCTTATAGTAGGCTAGCAACTGAGTAAAGTAGATTGACAAATTAGAAGTGGATCGAACACTAGGTTGCTCGGCATGGTACATGTAGGAAGAGAAGGCAAGGAGCAACACTGGATTTGCCGCCACTCACAAGTTGCTTTGGCCATTCGCTAGTGCTACTGTGTGAGCGATGCGGACTCACGACGACAAAGATAAACTGTAACACCTTTTAAACCTATAGTCTTTTTCTTTATCTTTGTGATGCCAAAACACGGATTAGTGGACTTGGAGAATGAATAAACTGTCCAAAGCTTATGCCAAATGGATACTATATGTGCTGGAAGGGTCTTTGGGACAGTGGGCCGACCCAACCGGTAGCTGGCCGGCCGTCCCATCCCGCCCAATGGGTGGATCCGCCCCTGATGCGATGTCATGTGTGTGAACCAGTGATCGTGATGTATGTGATTTTTGAATGGTCCGGCCGGCTGAGCCATCCTAGTGGTAAACGATCTGGACATCTACCTGAACCGTCCAACCTAGACCATCCGGTAATCGACACTGCACGAACATAACCAAACCATCTGACCAAGCAGTACAGTATGGACCGTCTGGCAAGTCAGTTGGCCGGTTTACGCCATTACCTTTCACTACGCCATTTTTTTATCTTTACAACTAAGTCGTCCATATGCAAAAATAGGTTTAGACAAAATCCACTTGTAAAGATAGTTCATTCTTTACATACGGGCATTTTAATGGTCTGCTTGTAAAAATAGATCTTTACAAGCAAACCACTAAGAGGCCCATATGTAAAAATAGTTTTTCTTTTTTTAATTTTTTTGCCCCTTGCAAAGTAACATAAAAAATAATTATCTTATATAGACAAATATATTTTTATTATGAAATAGACTATGTATAAGTTATATGCTATAAGTTTGAAGAATTTTGAAAGTGATTTTCTATTTAATAGATGTTATATGAATTTTTACATAATTATTGAAATTAATTTAAAGTTAAACTGCATCTGCGTCTAATAAGAAACAAAAATTAAAAAAATACATTGATGCTCAGATGTTCCATTCTCCCTAATGTCCTAGAGATTGATGTAAAAAATAAATTGTTATCTAGGGACAATTCAAACTTCTATCTCCAAATCACCGCATAATAATTACAGTAATATTTTTGGTCAAAAAATTCTACAAGTTAACATAACATGATAACATATTTTTGGTCCATAAGCTTGCCATAAAAAACTAAAAATATTTTAATAAAGTGTGAACATACATTGTTAATAAATGGATACATCTCTCACATAATTTCGTACAACTCAAGTAAAACTATGAGATATGATTATGTGATAGCAATTTCGAAGTCGTATATACATCAAATTTAGATATATTCTTATATTTATCATAATAATAGAAAACATGAAGTTAGATTAGCAATTTTTAACATGTTTTTCTATTCTCTCCTTTGATTAAAGAAAACAAGATGTATGAAACAGATAAAAATACCAATTAACATTAAAAAATACTTCTAGATAGAAAAGTTCAGAAAAAAAATATTAAATTTGGAGTACTCATGCGGGAGAAATACATGTCACAGATTTTAATTCCAAACTAAAAGGAGAAAAATTAATCATACATGTATTCTTCATCTCATGTAAATCTCCGTATCACCCTCGATATATTTGCAATCAACTAATAGAGAGGAGGGTAAAGTGGTAATTTCCCATATAACCCTAACCTTAATATTAGCCCCATATAAAAGCCCTCCCCTCTCCCAGCCCCTCCCCTACCTCCCTCCCTCCCCAAATCATCCGTCGGCATCTGTCTTCCCTCTCCTCTCCCCTCTCTCCCTTCCCCTCTTCCCTCTCCCCTCCCCTACCCACTCAAGGCGGTATCGGCGGCGGCGCCGTGGCCGCCAGCGACCTAGCGCAGGGGCCGGTGACCGAGAGCGGGGATGGCCGCCGGCCGCTAGAACTGCCGCAGCCCGGCGACCAAAATTAGATATTACTGTACGGTGTAGGTGTCGAATTGTCATGGTTGCTTAATAAGATCTCATAGTTTTTTTTTAATTTTTTTCATTCTTCGCAAAGCCCATTTGCCCACCTGCGAAGATCTGTGTCTTTACGGACCGAGCACCGCAGGCGGACGGACCACCCATTTGAAAGATCACTAATACCAGGGAAATACACATTGCTAATAGATCTTAAATGGTTTGTACCTTCTAGACTAGTGGCCTAACCCAATACAGTAAACCCTAGCTAACCCAATCTGGACAATGCCTTTTGTGTTTCTAGCAAGAAAACACGTACATTACGTCTGCCACTATATAGTAGGAACCAATAGTGATACACTCTTATCATTGACGGTCCTAAAATCGACGAGTGATGGGGGTATAGTAGCCATCAATTCCGTCTGTGGCTTCATATTATATAGTTTTAAAACCAGTATTGATGCTAGTTATTATGAACTGGCAGGAATCGACTTTTATGTTGTAGTACGAGTGCTATCTATGATGGAGCCCTTAATTACATCCTCCTTTAAGGACGGATTGTATGTCTCTTGTAACACCTTATGGAAGTGTACTATTTATACATTATTGTTTCTACCGCCATGCACAGATCGGACTAATTCTCAATTTCCACTTGATATGTAGTACGTACATGCATGTATTTGTGATTTGTTGAAATGAACCCACCCTCGACTATATAGCTGTGGGTAAGCCCGCCATGCCATGAGCACAGTGCATACAACTTTTTTTAGATAATGAAACTGAAAGGTCCCGGCATCTACACCATCAGGGATCAGGGATAGTGTACGACAGTGCATACAGCAGACTGATCAACTTGTAACTGCTAACTGCCAGCTGCTTGTGTAGGCACACATGCACAGTGTATTTCAACGAGGAACAAAGGAGCCGATCGATAAACTTGTTGGCGTTAATTAGTTGACAGAAGCTAGGATGTGTTCGTTGAGAACACACACACATAGTTATACTACACTAAGTGTGCTACACTGGTACGAAATTTCGTAGCACAACACCTGAGTAAAAATAAATTTAACTAAGAAAAGAACGTTGGTGGAATGCAACAAATAGAGGTAAGTAAACTTTTCACTAGAAAAATAATGTGTGTGGGATGGAACAGGGGACAGTGAATGTTTACTCGTGCGAGAAGGTGTGTTGGATCTGTCAGGAGTGCTACGAAATTTCGCTATGTGTGTGTCTGTATATATTTTCACATGTAATGCATGCATGGGCTGCTATACCATCGATCGGTTCCTGGTATATATAACATGGATACTAGTAAATACCTCATGAAGCAATGCAAAGTTGCAGAGGCGCTGCTGCATTCAGTTTCATTATTGAAAAATGATGTGACGCCACCTGCCATGAAAATTAAAACCGTTGAAAGTTAAAAGGGCCTTCCTCAGTCTGGTACATAGGGAAAGTTAAAAAAGAAGTTGCCAAAAGAATTCTTCACGCGGACCACCAGCACGCAATCCGATTTTATCTAATTCAAATTGAGAAAATTTAAACATTACATTAAAGTTCTTCTCGCCGCTTTGCCAATAATTTTTTTGAGCTATGGAGTAGCGGCCTAGATTTGGAATCATGAATGCCATAACGCCCACAGGATTTGTCATACTTCTACAAAAGAGTAATGGAAGAATTTAACAGGAGAAGAAAAATGAAACATTCAATATATTGAATGGCATCAAATGCATACAACAACCTGCAAACATATATAACGTGGTGGTTGTAGTGTTCATGCATATATGCCATCCTTGCATCGCCATCTGATGTCCTGGCCGACGGCCATTGATCTCTCATGAGCTACAGATAGCTAGCTGGTATGTGCATGGACAAGTGCTTGGATCAGAGTTTCAGAGCTACAGTAAATGCAGATAAGCCAGCACATGTGTACATGACATGTCAGTTACGTGCACATGTACATGACATGTCGATTGGTGTACGTTTGATCAGGATTTGTTTGATCAGCATTCATGTCTACATCTTTACGACTGGCATTCTCCAGCCGGTAGTTTTCACCAGTTCTGCGTTGCATCCATTGGACAAGGCGCGATGTCTTCGATCAGTACCTAGAATTGTCAGATGATGCCTGCACGGGACAAATAATAGCAGCCAAACAGAAAATAGGAGTGTAGGACCTCACTGCACCTGGGTGAAAATGCTAAAATATTGTAAGATCTTAATATTGTTATAGAAAGTGTTGTCAGTAATTTCACTCAAAGCAAATACCCCTAATTCTAGGGCATGTGTAAATTAGCAATAGGGATTTATTCGAGCCTTCATCCATCTATTGGGGCAGTATTTATATGAGATGTTTTATGGTGCTCACAACGTATCTAGCATCAACTAAGAAATAAAGCAATATGAACCATTCATCAAGATAGGGATAAGTAAAGCTATCACCACAGTAACAGTGGGGAATTAATTACTGAAATATAAACATTAAATAATTAAATACTTAAATGTGTGATACTTCCTCCGTCCATGAATACATAAATACACTTACATTTTATGATGGGGGAGTACTTTTCAATCGCATAGCAAAAAATTATCTTTTTACCATTCGTGAATAAGTATCGATGTCAATACTTAAATACTTCTTACGTGGTGCATATATTTATAGTCAATATATGAGATAATGTGACTTAGAGCATACCTGATAGGTTCGTCCAAATGGATGGGGGCGCAACACTACGTACTGATCAACTCTATTTCAACCATATCAACTATTCTAGTTTATATATAATTTTTATTTTACTTCATTTAGTTTAAGAAAGTGAGTCAAACAATACCCATTGCTTATCAGACAGCAGCAGTACATGGCCTTAAGGCAATGTCTGATCGTTTGGGACATCTGCATGGCTGCATTATGGTTTCCAATTCAACTTCCATATCTGCAATCTATCATGCATGCCCTACTTCACTGGCAGTACTCCTTCTCATGTCCTTCTCTTTGTCCAACGGGCCCTGATTATTTCTTCCTTCCAGTGGACAAGAGTTTGTTAAAGTGGGTGCTATACGGATTCAAGCAATAACTTCTACAGCTCAGCAGCAAGCAAGTAGTTTTTGGTGGGGGTGCATATTGGTCAATTCGATCACCATAGCCTTGAGCACTAATTAAGAGCTTCGAAATGAAACAATACCTACCATAGTTCTTTCCGATGGAGGGAGTACATATGCCACTGTGTCTGGAAAAACTACATTCGGGCTATGACCTAAATGATATATGGACTCTTCATTAACTTTTTACTTGGATTGAGGCATGTTCAACCTTGAATGCATGAAATGATATCATGAAAGTACAACCTAAACATCATATCAAAATATCTCATACTAATATCCACTACTTTCTATATGTCAGGGCTCCATAACGGTACCCAATACTATCGCATACTAGTTAATTTATAAATTTATAGTAGTGAATGAATGGTCAAGATTAATTGTATACTACTCCATTTGTATAAATATATAAGCATTTAAAATAAGATGTGACATATCCTAGTATAATGAATTTGGACAACAGTTCTGTTTAGATTTGTTGTAATAAAATGTGCCACATCTCAGGAAAATGCTTATATTTTTGGGCAAAATGAGTAGTGGTTAGTACAGGGTAATATACACTAATAGTATGTTACAGTACATTTCATTATATCCGTACTACTCCCGACCTATAACTAGTTCATCCGTACTACTCCTTACATATAATATCCAATAAATCAACGGATATATTTTATCCGTACTGCTCTCCATCTATAACTAGTATTGAGTAACATAATAGAACCTACATTATAACATATTGTGCAAGAGATGTCTTCATGCGAATCTCCTCTTCTCTTTTCATTCTTTCTTGTTCACCACAGTAATAAGGTGATATAACAGTATTCAACTGGTGTGTACATAGATAGTCCTATGGTACTATCAAATCAGTATGACTATTATTGGTGAGGGAGCCGGCTTCTACGTGAACGCATATTTATAGTTCGCTTTTGTATAACTATTTAATACTTAACATTAATTCTAAAATTTGAAACCCCAAAACGATACTGATATTTCATTAAATATGATGTAAGGTGTGATAACCTTAATTATAACCTTTTTTAGGTCCTATGCCGTTCAAATACAAAAATCATATAATTAACCCTATAAAAGGAGCAGACTATCACACTAAACGAAAAGTGATCCAAGGACAGATTCTGGTTAATGGTTGGAAGCATTTAATATTTCCCATACGTGAACATGCAGGAAAAGAGAAACCCAAAGTTTCCAGAGATGGATATAAAACCCACACGTATCCGTCCACCATTGTTTCCATCAAGCTCACTCTCATGAACCACCAAAGAACATAAGCATCACTCACTCAACCAACCTCAGCTGCATTCACTAGCATTTGCATTTCACCAACGCCATGCTGAAGTTCACGACACGCCGGAGCGAGCCCGAGCTGCTCCGGCCGGCGAGGCCGACGCCGCGCGAGACGAAATCCCTCTCCGACCTCGATGACCAGCGGACACTGCGCTACTACGAGACGGTGGTCGGCTTCTTCCACCGCTGCGACCATGACAATGGCGGTGACATCACGACGCCGGCCGTCGTCGATCCGGCCAAGGCCATCAGGGCGGCGCTCGCCGAGGCGCTGGTGTACTACTACCCGATCGCCGGCCGGCTGAGAGAAGAGGAGGTAATTGACGGCGGCACGGGGAGGCTGGTGGTGGATTGCACGGGCGAAGGGGTGGTGTTCGTGGAAGCTGACGCCGACGTGCGGCTCGAGGATTTCGGCCAGCCGCTGCTGCCGCCGTACCCGTGCGTCGGCGAGCTGCTCTGCGACGCTGGCAACACCAGAGCTGTCGTTGGCAAGCCATTGCTGCTCATGCAGGTACTAATGTACTACCACGATCGACCTTCATTCTTTCAATTATTTGTTACTCCGTTTTCTTACACACATTGTTTGGAGTTTTAGCATCTTCGTCCCTCACCTAGTCCACTAACAAAATCATATGAATCTTGAGTTCTTGACACATGTATAAAACATATTCTATGGTCCATAATTCTTGACGTTTTGAATAATATTAAAGTTAAAATTTAATACTATGATTGCAAATAACTTTCAAAATATTTGGTTTAAAAACTTGGATTATAAATTTCTTAGGATATTCACTTATATTCTAATAAAAAATAATGGTCAAATTTATATCTTGAAGACCGTGTGGTTGTTCAATACATCAAAAGTTATGAAATTGAAGAGAGTATACTTGCCTTATACTAACGTTCACTACAGAACTAACTGGGAGTAGGCGAGTGGCTAACTGCATGTGCGCTGGCTGTTAATTTCTACTAGCTGTGTGCTGCAGTCACACACGCCCGGGTTAGAATACGTCAGATTTAACCTTAATTAGGTCGGGATCATGATTCGTGCATTCAACTACGGGATTAATTTTTTTGGTTTTTCTGATTCAGGTTCTCTAGGGACCGTGAACTTAATTAGGTTTCGTAAGGACGACACACTGTGTACGACAACAGTGATGGTAGTTTTCGTGCATGGTTGGTAGGGTTTCAAGTGGAGTGAGCGTATTAAGCCAACTCATTGATCTGAGATCTAGTTCATTTACGTAAGAAATAATTTAGTGCTAGATTTGTATGATTTTACAGGCAGATTTTGTAATTTCTTTTTATCATGCATTAGTATTGCAATTGACCATCAATTGGGTAATAAGGGTGTGGGTTGGTTAGCATATAGGCTCTGGTTTGGCATTGAGACAGATCATGACAATCTCTTTGCCTGTTCAGTAATCATTTTTGCTTATAGAGTTTTTATTTAAATGTTCTTGCCCAACTGCACATATATTTTTTTTGTCTATGCCATTCATATAAATATTATTACTTTGTTTTAGTAATGTGGAACATTTGGTAGGAAACATGACAGTAGAATATATTTTTTTTTACTTTTACGTACTAGAAAAGTACAACAAATACGATCTATAACTCTGTAATAACTTCAAAAATAAACACAATATGGGACAACATATAACAACCATAAATTGAGCCTTAATTACGATGGTATTATTCAAAATTAAATGACTAGCTAGGGGTGGTGGATCGGGGTATGGGATCACACACGGCAATAGAATGGTAGTTATGCAATACCAAGCTAGTAAATTGGTTGGACTGGAGGTTGATGTTGCAGTGCGGGATGGGCCACTTAGTTAAGATCGGGGAACTGAAAATGCGGTGTGATCCAATATAATCAATCTTTCATCAATCGCAGGAATTTTTTGTGCATAAAACTCTGATCAAGTACTTCTAATTACCAGCTCAACCTAAAAGTTGAAAATGCTTCATGTAATATAAGCGGATTGATGACGTGTTAGTTATTGGGAGGAAGTAAATACTGGTATATACTTTAAACCAACTAATAGCTTGAGCCAGTTAATTAATCTTGTTTTATTCATGCTAAGCTGAAGTAGAAATTTTGTATGTAGCTAGGAAATCGTAGTTTTAAAAGCGTGGCACGAATTAACAATCCATATATAGTCCATCACACAATAAAAAAGGGGACCTATGTCCTTTGAAGAAACATTAACACAAACTTTTCAACCATTTAGACTCAGGGCTTGTTTAATTCCAAAATTTTTTAGATTTGTTGTCATATGAGACATTTCATCAGATGTCGGAAGACTATTTTGACTTCTAATTAAAAAACTAATTACATAGGGTGTAAAGAAAACCCGAGACGAATCGATTAAACCTAACTAAGCCGTCGTTAGCACATGTGGGTTAATATAGCACTTATGGTTAATCATGGACTAATTAGGCTCAAAAAATTCATCGCTCCTTCTATGCCAACTGTGCAATTAATTTTTTTCTCATCTATATTTAAAACTCCATATGTGTCAAAAGATTTGGATGTGATGTTTTTAGGAAAAAAAAATTTGGGAACTAAAGAGGACCTTACATTTTCTTTGGAGTTGGCTATGCCTGGCAAGCTAAGCTTTACCTACCATGTTTGAAACTTTGAATTGGCAGTCACTAAGTAACTTACATATGCGGTGGTTTCATTAGGTGACGCGACTTAAATGCGGCGGATTCGTCCTGGGCTTCCACATCTGCCACAACATCGCCGACGGCTTCGGCATGGCGCAGCTGACAATGGCCATTGCCGACCTCGCACGTGGTGAGCCCGCCCCCACCATCCCCCCCGTATGGAGCAGGCACATCCTCACCGCACGCCGCCTCGCTCCCCCACTCACACCCTCCCCTTCATCATCATCCGCAACAATCACGGCGCACGACAACGACGACACCATCCGTCATCCACGCCGCGCCACCACCGCGACGACGACGACACAGGTCGACGCAATGCTGTCAACCCCGCCTCACCGAATGGTGGTGGAATACTTCCTCTTCGGCCCGCGCGAGGTGTCCACGCTCCGTGCCCAGCTCCCGGCCCGGCTGGCCGAGTCGACGACGGCGTTCGAGATTCTCACGGCGGTGATGTGGCGGTGCCGCACGGCTGCGCTCGGGTACGGCGCCGACAGCCGCGTCCGACTCATGATCACGATGAACGCGCGCGGGAGGTGGAACGACCACACCCCACTCCCTCTCGGCTACTACGGCAACGCCCACGTGTCACCCGTCGCCGAGGCCAACGCCGGCGAGCTCCTGGCGCGGCCGCTCGCCGACACGGTGGAGCTCGTGCGGCGGACGAAGAGGGGAATGACGAGGGAGAGGATGGCCGCGATGGTCGACACGGTGGCGCGGCTGAGGGAGTGGCCGCCGTCGGGGATGGATAAGGTTTATGAGGTGTCAGATATCAAGTGGACGGCGGTTGATGTGCTCAAGTTTGGGTGGGCTGAGCTCGCCGGCGGCGGGATACCGCTCGCCGGCGATCTCACCTCGAAGCTTGGGAGCGATCACATGAGGTGCTGGAACGCGGCCGGCGAGGTGTCTACTGTTGTGTCGATGCTGCTGCCGAGGGTTGCCATGGCGAGGTTCAAGAAGGAGATGGCCGTTTGGTTGAACAAAGATGATGAGAAGAGCTTGACTATTATGAGTTCACTGTAGCTGCTACTTGCCAGTGTGTTTCGAGGGGAAGGTTCTTAAATGGGTGATGGTCCACTTGGCATCAAAAGCACATTTTTATGGGCTGTCACTTCATCGTTTCTGGTCGATCTGGTCGTGGTAAATTTATTAGTAGGAAAATTGGTTTAGGTCGTACATTATATGCAATTGTATTCGGTTGTGTCAAACTGTTCATCTCCACAAAGATATTGGTTTTGAACTATTTTTTCAATTGTTAAATATACATTCATATTGTGTCGGCACCGCAAACAGTATACCATTAACTTTTAAAAGGAATATTTGTCACTCATGGTTTATCTTAAGTAGGTGAGATTAGAATTTAAATACACCATTTGTTGCTCATGTCACCGCAAATATATGTGCATCTAAGAGGCCTTAACAAATGAAGCTCACCAAGATGTTTTCACAGGCAGGGGAGCTCGACGAGCTCCAACGGCGGCAGGGTGCAGCCGTGCATTGGTGGAGCCTCGATTTTGGATCGATGGTGTTACCATCAACTGTCAGCTTGCTGACAGCTTGATTTATTGGAAAGAAAATACCGCTCCCTGAAAGTACAAGGATTTAACCCATTCTAGTACTTGAATTTGGGGCTCTGTTCGTAACATGTCGGCCCCGGATTTTTAATCTAGAAAATCTATGTGTTTTACCGTACCAATCCCTAGATCAAGTAGTTGATACACATGAATACAAAAAATGATAGTATCAAATTGCTCATACACATAAATCTCATGAATTACTACAAAGT
Source organism: Leersia perrieri (assembly GCA_000325765.3). Lineage (NCBI taxonomy): Eukaryota > Viridiplantae > Streptophyta > Magnoliopsida > Poales > Poaceae > Leersia > Leersia perrieri. The sequence goes on from CM002477.1 coordinate 4,016,824, forward strand.
ACGCTAATATGGCAAATTACTTAGACCCATAGGGCTCGAATTACCAGAGTGTAAGCCCTATTCCACAAGCAACGACTGAGCTAAACTTGTTAGGCACCACCCTCCTCACCTCCATTGTCGATGTAGTAGTCTTACATATTGTCATCACCAACATCCTCTGATATGAATTAAGCAAGGGTGAGTACCACTGTACTCAGCAAGCCATTACCACCACCAGATGCATTATGCAAGGGGAACATCAAAGATATGCTTGACATTTCAATTGCTCAAACTTTTACTCAAATATGGTTTCAAAACCTACGACCTATCAAGTACTTAAGTACTTGTATCAAGTTTTATTCCTAGTTTTTATCCCAGTGTGGCTTTATCGATCATATCGCATATCTTGGGATTGGATACCCATACCAGCTCGTCATGATTTCCATTTGGCCGTCCCTTCTAATCCCCTGAGAAGTCGCCAAAAACAAGACTACATGTATCATTCCATTTTCTCCAATTTAGTCAAGTTTGCTAGCCAAGAGTAATACATGTTTCGATGCTCAATATCTGCGAGCATGGCTATTCGAATAGATTAGTTTATTCACACTGCATGGATATACACTTTAAATGTGCTTCGTGACATTGCCCAACACATGAGAGGTCCAACAGATGGAACATGTCACAGCATAATATTTCAATACTCATAGTGACGATACCGCTCCATGAACTTTCTCCGTCATACACTCTGGGCGTATCGTTTCCAACAGTGAGAGGACTTTTGGGGTTCCATTCCTCAAGCTATGGGCACCTCACCGGTAATAACCGCTTGTATTCTACCACCATGATCTGATATCGTCCTTACTCGTCTAGTTACTCTATTATGTCTATACCCATTTGAGAAACACACGGTCGTACTCGGATCGTTTTATGTTTAGCTTCATGGCTAAGTCCTTGACTGGTCAAGACTGAAACTGCACACTTACCCGCATGTCCACCGTGCCATCCTTCCATCCCAACGTTATTAGTAATTGCATTAGTGATTAACTTACATCTAAGTTCATATCCATTGGCCAAGTGGTGCTCATGCATCCACATGCCACATCGAATCACCTCTAGCCAAGGTGATCACCCGTGTATATAGCATATGGTCAACAGCGGGGCTAAGCATGTGTCATAACTGACTAAGGACTCGATAGTATGTAAATAGTGACAAGGGATAAAAGGTAATCAACTTTAGAAAAATGGCACAACAGGTAGGTCATGATCATATACATATACATAAGCATGCAATCTCATTTGTAAACAAAATCATTTGCAATAATAGGTTCAACATAAAAGGTTTGATGATGATAAAGACTTGCCTTGCTCCAAGTTCATAGAGTCTGGTTCCTCCAAGTTCTCCTCTCCAACCAAATCTAAATTACCGCGAATGACTCAATTTGAATTCAATTTGAACCAATTAAAAATTCTAGAAGCAATAAAATCCAAACTCTGGTGCCATCAGAAAGTACCTAAAGGAGTTTTGGTTTTTGTGTCATCTTATTTAGAGTTATGGTTCAAAAGTTATAGCCTTCCAAAGTTTTAAATTTGAATTAATCTAATTAAATGAGAAAGGTTACTATTCTTTTTTTTAGAAAATTTTAGGTTCAAATTTCATCTAATTTGGAGTTCGGTACTCAAGTTATTGCAAATTTAATATTTGAATTTGAATTAAATCAAATAAATTCCGAATGTGCAATGTTCGTGTTTGACCAGGGTTTGAATCTTGTCAAATCGAGTCAAAATGCCCTTGGTGAGGCTGATAGGTGGGTCCGGGGATTTTATTTCATTTTAATTTTAATTTTCCTTAGGAAAGGGCTCCTCTCACTGGCATGTGGGCCCGGCCCAAGTTGACTAGGTCAACTCGGACAACTATCGCATGGGTGGGATCCTCATGCATAGATTTGAATATAACCTTCATTAATTCGTAATCATTATTTAATTAACTAGGTGATTATTAACGCTAATGATGTGGGCCGGGCCCACACCGGAGGGGAAGACGACGACGGCGCGGCTCACTGGTGCAGCGCGATGGTGCAGCAGCGGCATGGGGAGGTGTGGTCACCCTCCCCAGGCCCTCCGCAGCCCTTGCGTTGCTGGCGCGGCGGATTGGCAGCTCGGGGCCGGTGGCGCTATGTCGCTGGGTGGGTTCTTGGCCCTAATTTTTGGCCTTACGGCTTCGCGTGGATGTGGGGAGACTAGCTATCTGGCTCAACACCAGTGAGGAACCTAGGATGGCTCTCACCAGCGAGGTCGTCGGAATTTTAGGGAAAAACATGCTAGTGGCATTTGCCAAATTAAGCACAAGGATGGATTGGCAGGGGTGTGAGCAGTGGCGTAGACAGGGGGTGGTCCTGGTGGGCCCAGGACCACCCCCGATTTTGGGCCAGGAGGGGACCCCCATTCCAAAAAAACATTAGGCCCAATACTACAATGGTCTATAGGCTATAGCCGAAGCCCAAATAAGAAAACAGCCCAATAACCCAATGCTGAGGAGAAAGGTAGGGTTCGAGGGGGAGGAATCGTTCTCTCTTCTCTCTGATTCTCTCCCCCGACTCACCCTTCTACGCCGCCGACGGGCCAAAGGCGTGGCCGCGTCGCTGTCGCCCGCCACCGCCTTCGCTCACCGCCGGCCGCCGCCTTCGCCTGTCAC
>CM002477.1:4019594-4034669 GCA_000325765.3 Leersia perrieri
TCATCTTAAAGCTGATCCGGACTTGCGGCGTCCTATTGCAAGCTATCTTGTCAATGATCAAGATGTTGTTCGAAGAGCATATATCCTCAAAGGCCGATGGAACAGGTGCACACACAAATTCCCATATAGAATGGTATATAAGAAGCAATGTCAATTCAGCTTTATTTGGCTCTACAACTATAATTGGCTAGAATATAGTGTGGCAAAGGATGCTGGCCTTCGCTATAAGAAAATCACATTTTATCTATATTTGTACTTATATGTGTAATTTTTGGTGTTAAAAAATTTTAGTATGTAATGCGAACTTGTGAGCTAGGACCACCCAACGAAAGAATCCTGGCTACGCCACTGGGTGTGAGGGTGCTTGGGGTGAGAAACGAGCGAATTCGGCGCGACGGTGAGGTCCATCGGCGAAGGGGTGTCAGGGTGGAATGGCGGTGTCGCGCTCACAAGTTATTCGGTTAAACGTCTTGACCCCTCATCTGGTCCCCTTGCTCCGGTCTCGGCTCCTCTGGGCTCGCCGGTGTCGAGCACGGACTGCGGTAGCGGCGGCACTCCACGGCCCGGCTTGAGTTACCAGCACTTGGCATGCTCGCCAGGTGTTTAGCCGACGGCCTAGCAGTGCTTCATGGAAGTGAGATGGGAGAAAGAGAGAGAGGAAGGGTTGGGCAGCGGATTGAGGTGCTCGGCCACAGCTTTTATTGCTTTGGTGCGTGCTTGCGTGGCACGGCCATCATGGTGGCAGCAGCGGCTAGGGTGTAGGCCAGCGCAAGCACGTCGCCATGCTGAAGGCGGTAGGGAAAGGTGGCAGCTCGGGGTTCACCTAAGCGATTGCATGCGTGAGGTGCTCGAGTGCCCTACCGGCGGCGTTCAAGCACCCTACCGGCACGACGACGCGGTTGATGCTGGCTTGACCGAGATGGCCCAACGGCGAGGCGCCGTGCTTCTCTGCTAGCCCGTAGCCATGCTTGATTGGCTAGCGGTGGGGCGTGGCAGCGGGACACTCGCGTGGCGCGGGCAACATAAGGTGGTGCTAATGTGACGGTGACGGCCCTCAGCGCCATACGCGGCTTGGGCGCCAGGGGGGGAGCGGGCGACAGCGCTAACGGCGACGCCACAGCCAGCCCAGTGGAGGGGAAGGACGCACGGCATGAGCGGGAGCAGACGTGTGCGCAGGTTTGGCCTGGGTGGGACCCACCCAGTGGTATTCGCTGTACGGGGTGAGCGCGCATGGGGGCGGCTGCCGAATGGCCATGTGGGAGTGGGGGTTGGAACGGGTAGGCTTGAGGAGGATGGCTGGACCGGCCTGCTTGTGTGAGGGAGAAAGAGAAGAAAAAAGAAAAAGAGCAGCCTAGAAGAAAAGGAATTCGACATGCTATAAATGGTATCCTTTTATAATTTTTGGTAAATATCTAAATTCTTTCCCTTGTCCCTTTATAAATAAATTCCTCCAACATTTCTTTTCCTCCTCCTTTATGTCCTAAAATCTTTACTCGTAATTCTTTTCATGAATTAATTGTCATATTATCATTTGGATGGGCACCACTATTCATAATTTAATTAAGCAAATAAGATCCAGCATGATGCACTTTATTCAATAAAATGTCTATAAAAATTCCCAAATTTTAGCTGTGTTTACATTTTCAAGGTGTTACATAAACACTATGGCCTATATCCACCCCTCCTTGTCGGCCTACTAGCCCTGGTGACTAACGCCTGCTTGGCCCAATAGCCGAGCTAGGTAGCCGGCTGCCCCATAGCTGCCACTCGCCATGGGCCGCTGTTAGCTGCTGCTGCTACTTGCCGAGCTCAGTGTTGCCATGCCACCGTGCCAGTGTTTCAAGTATTGATTTTAATATCGGAAAGCACTGATATTTGGGAATATCAAAAATACATTATTGGCGATGTAGAAAAACATTCAATCAAAAATCATAAAAGAAGAATATTTGTTTAAAATCATATAAATTGTGTTTATAGACCATTTGTTAAAGAAAATAACAAATATATGATCTATAGTTGAGATGATATCACAATTTTGTAGCATATGCATAATATATTGCATTAAAATACGTATAATTTGAAAAATAGTTAAATTTTAAAATGACCGATACTTTTGGCAGATATTGAATTATATCGGACCCACCGATATATGAAAATATCGGATATATCAAGTCTCGCTCGCACACATGTAATTAAAGAGGTATGATCTACAATCTATCTTTAATTGCATTATCACAACATATTTAAATCATGAATTATGTTGCTTACCTAAAGTGGAAGCAAAGAGAGAATTTCATGAAGAAGCTCAGTCAGTTTAAGGAAACAAATATTAGCACAAGTACTGACGCAGTGTGCTCAGAGTATTGATGTTCTCCAGTCCTGCCAGGATGTTTTCCCTCAATGACTGCACGTTGGGAGTTAAATGAGAATATGAGATAGTAGATCCCTTGGAAAGTTTTCTTCCCCTTTGACTGTACAATAGAATCAAATCGGCTCCAATACCAATCACTATAGTACTCTTGAACTTCTAGTTGTTTCACTATAAGATTCTCAAACACATTCTCGTAATCCTTATAGAGTTATTATTCATTCTTGTATTTGGTAATTCACCGTATGTTTTTCCATCAAAAATAACACGGCCTAAATAACAATATCGAGTAAACAACTACTTTATTTGTCTCAAAATATAGCAACTTTACACATATTAGATATATCATAAAACAACGAATTTAGACAAACCTTAGTTCAGATTCGTTATCTTAGGATGTGTCACGTTGGCTGCCATATTTCGGGACAGGGGTATAAGGTTAAAGTAATCAAGACCAAGCTTTACCACAAGCCTCTACGCATTCTAACTGACATAGTCTCTTTCTATTTATCTTCCTGTACAAGAGAGTATGCACATATAATAGTGAAAACATCAAACCAACAACATACACGAGTTAAGAGGCATTACCATCTACTTCTTGAGACCTCAATGGCTTTTCCTCCCAGTAGGGTGCTAATGATTCAGCTTTGCACCTTCAACATTATTTTGGCAATTGCTTAACAATGCAAAAAAGTTGAGTATGCTCGTTTATTTAGATTTATGCCTATTGTTAGTTGAACCATAGACCCACGATCAAATAAAACTAACCTTATGTTCCTCACTAGAACATTATCCACAAAGAATACTCAATTGGTTTTGATTCACACCAATCTGAATATATTTTCCCATTTTCACTAATTTTCTCTTATTTGGAAGGAAGTTTTTTTTTTTCTCAAATGGCTAGCAGTCTCTCCATTTGTTATTCACAGTTTTGAGGATGCAGTCTTGAGTATTAAATTTAAACCCAAAGGAGAAAACAAATATTTTCCATATACAGTATCAAATTGATTTGCATATTTAATATATTTCCATATATATGTATGATTGATTCTAACTTTCCATTTTAAAATGCATGTCAAAATCAGTGGTATTTCCATATAATTTGTATATTCAATTGTATTCCATATATCAAATTGCACACAAAATTAAACACCATAATTTTGGGTATCTAAATTAATTCCCATAGAATTTCCTCTTTCCATATTTCACTGTGTATAAGAACCGCCCCTTTATTTTATTTTGGCTTCTGGTTCTGCGACGTCCATTACACCGTCGCTTGTGTGCAACCATTATCGCTAGGCCATCGTCACACCAAACAAATTACGTGTAATCAAATATTTTTGGTTTTAATCAATCAGTAAAAGATTCCCCAGGAGTCTCTCTGGCATTCTCGTCACTCGACGTGCATCCGGTTGGGCATTGGTTCGGCTGGCCAGCACAACACGACGGCTGCGGTTCCGACAGGGTGTCGCCTGATCTAGCAGCGTTGGCTCGGATAGGAGCGGTTAGCCGGTCAACATGGAGGCTATGTGATTTTACGGTGGTTGCTGGCTCGTGCGGTCAGCTCTCGCGGCAATGGCCCATAAGGATGGCTCAACATGTCAGTGAATTGATCTCTCAATAATTGACTGGAGGTAGAAGGGTTTATTGCAATACTTTGGGGTGAAAACCCTGATCCAATTTGAACTTAGCAATATCATCGTTTGTTTGTCATCTCTTCGTTGAAAGTGTCCACTTAGACGTTGGATAATCACAGTCTATTTTAGGTGACAGTGACGGACAAACGACGGTTCCTTCTTGAAGGCATTGTCCTGGATTAGAGGTGTCATCCTTCTGTATTCTTTTGTCAACTGTAATTTGAGAGTTAATTGTTGCAAGACAACATGATATGTTCACGTTTGTTTTAGCTTTTTTTCTACTTTTTATTTTTGGTTGTGTGCATCCTTAGTAGGTGCAAAGGCCGGGTGTTATTTCATTCATTAATGAAGTTCTTTCCATCATAAAAAAATCAATCAGTACAAGAGAGTGCAAAAATTTTGATAAGTTGATCAAGCAGTAGATGAGAGTGCAAGCTATTTACGGCAATGAACAAGCAGTTTAGTTTATTCTAGATTCTAGCTCCATCCGCTTGCTACCATTCTGTGAGTTCGACATCGCTTGACGTGATGTCTATCATACCGTTGCTGTTGCGTGGTCGTCGTCTCTAGGCCATCGTCGCACCTAGCAAGGTACGTGTAATCAACAATTTTGGTTTTTGATCAATTAGCACAAGAGAGTGTAAGGATTTTGATAATTGATCAAGCAGTACATGACAGTGCATGCTATTTACAGCTTTGCTCAAGCAGTTTAGTGCTAGGACATCTATGAATTTATTTTTTTTGTGTAATTTTAATAAATTGTTGTGCATTGGACAGGATGTCTCGGCTTCCAAAATGTGCAAGTGCAAGGAGAAACACAAGACTTCATGCCCTTTAGATTTAAATGGTCTTTGTCTTATGAAATTCCTTAGTAGAAGCGCAGGTGCAAAATGCAATTCCTTAGTCATGCACAAACAACAAAAGAGTAGAGTTTGAAGAACGATGGATGACTATTGTCGACGAGTATGATATGCACAAGAAGAGAATGCATACATACAAGATGTGTAGATGATACTCGTCATGCATGCATACATCTGCATGTCTTCTATGTATGCATTCTTCTCGTGCATATCATACTCGTCGACAATGGTCATCAATAGTTCTTCAAACTTTTTTTGTTGTTTGTGCGTGACTAAGGAATTTCATTTTGCACTTGCGCTTCTACTAAGGAATTTCATACGACAATGACCATTTAAATCTACAAGGGCATGAAGTCTTGTGTTTCTCCTTGCACTTGCGCATTTTGGAAGCCGAGGCATCCTGTCCAATCCACATCAATTTATTAAAATTGCAAAAAAAAAACATAGATGTGCTAGCGCTAAACTGCTTGAACAAAGCTGTAAATAGCATGCACTCTCAAGTACTGCTTGATCATTTATCAAAATCCTTGCGCTCTCTTGTGCTGACCGATCAAAAACCAAAATAGTCGATTATACGTAACTTGCTCGGTGCGACGATGGCTAGCGACAACGGCCATACAGCAGCGACGGTGTGATGGACGTCACACAAAGCGAGGTCAAACTCACGGAATGGCACCAAGCATATGGAGTTAGAATCCAAAATTTTTTAAAAAATATCAAGCTGAACTGCTCACTTTTGTAAATAGCTTGCACTCTCATCTACTGCTTGATCAACTTATCAAAAATTTTGCACTCTCTTGTACTGATTGATTAAAACAGGTCAAACTTGGAGAAAAAATACATCAATCCAAATAAGAGAATTTTACTATAAATGTAAAAGAAGGTCCTCAATGGCACCAACCAAAATCAATGGAGTATTTCTTTTGGGAATATGGTCTAGCGGGGAACGAACATAAGATTAGTTTTCTTTGATCAAATATCATTGTTTAATTAATAGTAGGGATAAATCTAAGTACACGAGTATACTATGAAGTTATGTCAAAAGAGGTGGAAAGAAGTTGAGGTGTAATTACACACTGGTGGGAGGAAAAGCTTTCCAGGACTCAAAAAGCGGATGTCAATATCTCTTAACTTTGGCCACAAGCACATGTAATTATATCTAATACTCAATTCTTGATGTACTTTTGGATACTTTGGTTAATATATTATATAATGGATGATGAATTTTTGCATATTAAGATAGCATAACCCCAAAAACCATGCCTGAAAAGGTGTTTTTATTACGTACATTTTCATTTTTTATTTGGCAAACTATGATATGTTTTGTTGCATGCATTGCAGCAGGATTAAAAATTTCAAGGTCGCACCCCACAAGCATGCTTGAAAAGTTATAGCAGTATAAGTATCTAATTACAGAAGACCAATTTGTTCTTCTAGAACTATTGCTCTCTTATTTTAGATGTCTGACTGGACTTATTTGTTCTTTCATACCATTTAGGATTTATCAATTCAGATTGTTTATTTAAAAAAGAAACCTTGTTGTTTATTAAGAAAGCTTTGTTGTACTTGTAATGGATTGTAATATGTATATTTGTCATTTCTTGGATATTCTCCAGATGTATATGTGATACTTGCTTGTACTGTCATTGAAAAACAGTTTTGTTATCAGTGATATGAGTTCAATGCATATAGAAAATACCAATATATATTTTGAAAATATCAATTGCATTAAATGTGAAATTATACTGGCATTATATAACGCATTTAGAATATGCCTCTACATTTATTTTAATGAGCCCACGAAATTTCTTTAAATCCATAGAGACATACTACCTGTTCATTTCAAAATGTGTCTACACCTATATAGAAAGCTACATTTGTCTAAACCACAACGTGCTACATGCTACATATCTTATAGGGACAAAGTACAGCGCCTTTATGTACATGCCACATATCTCTTAGAGACATTTTACAAAATGCCACTATACTACTGGTCTCAACAAAATACACTTATGACACAATTCGGATATATAGTGCCTCTACAACTGATAAGGAGCAGATATAGAGGTTCTATTACATAAAGATGGTCTGTTTGTTATAGTACGTGAACATACTGTTGCTTAAGATATTGTCCATTTGTCCTACACCTTTGTTTTTGCTTTAGTGTGGTTATCATTCATGATTTTGAATAGCAAATTAGACTTGGCTCGAGTCACTTGGAAAAATTAGGTCGTTCATTTGGTTTAGCGTGTAGTTTAGCATGTGTTTGATCTGGAGACAAGATGCATAGGTCAGGGGCCATCCTTGTTTTAAGGATTGCCAGAGCTACCTGTTTGGTAAAGGGATGCATGGGATTATAGTGTGGATGATGAGGGATCACACAACGTGGCATCCATGTCAACAAGAGAGAGAAAGAGATGCAGTAGTAAGCTGGACAAAGTATTCCGCTTATTTTTAAGACTATAGCCTATCATGGATCTTTTGTGCTATATTCCACTAGGAGTCCTAGCATTGGTTAATCCGTAGCGAAGAAACACTGCATAAATTAGGATGTGCCCTTGCCATCCTACTTCCTCCCCCATGAACCAACAAGCATGTGCAACCAATGTACAGTGGCAATTGTTTTCAATAAAAGTAAAAAGTTATAATCAACTCGTAATGATAAATTGGGAATGTAATCGATCTATGCTAGCTAAGTAATAAGAGTACCTACTTGATGGTTACAATTAGAAAGTAAAAAAACTAGGATGAATGGACTGGAGGATGCACTTAATAGTCAGACAGCAAAAACTGAAATAAAGTATTGATTGATTACCACCTCCGGAAGTCAAATTTGACGCATATATGATAAGTTGAATTGCCAATGAAATAATTAAGAAAACATTTTCTCTCTAGTATAATTAAGGGTAAACAAAAACATCGAAACGTAAATGCTCGATTACTGATCATAAATTCAAACATATCTTCCTCAATGGACAATTACTGACCTTATTACCGTTGCAGTACTGCAGGGTACAGAAGGAGCAGATGAGCAGCTTATGTAGCAGATCAACCGGCTTACTGCTTGCCCGATCAGCACTGCCCCTAGTCCCTAGACCTTGAGGCTCGTGCCAAACTATCACGTCGCAGCGCCATATCCGTGCCTTGCACATTGCTCGTGGCCGCCGGCGCCGCCACAACTCAGCAAGGACGCAACCACAGGTGGCCAATGCCCTAGGTTACTAGCCGTGAAAGGCACTAGGCCAATGTCAAGTGTCCAAATGGGCTATAAACTGGGCCTATTCCAAACCCATTTGGCTGACTGGACCATCTACCGCTTTAGCCTTTGTTCGTATTCGTCCAATCAGCGAATAAGTTCACTTTAGGTTACTCATCCTGACGACGAGTTTTAAAATTATCGCTTAATCCTAATACCAAAAATATTGGACCCTAAACATGTAAAAACTATTTATATTAGGTCCACAGAAGTATATATGAGTAGTTTTGCTGACGTGGCATAGCGCGACCCATCTATTAGGCCAAAAAGGAATCTATACTTCTATACTACTTAAAAATTTATTATGGTGATGATGAAGCATTATCCTCCGGCAGAATCAGTGAATTGACTTATTGTACCGCGGAATCTATCGATACAACTACCGTGTGAAAATCCCGTCCCCCTTACCCCTTCTTCGCTGACACGGCTCTCCCTAGACCCGATCTCCTCCCGTGATTCCGTCCTCCGCGGCTCCGCTCTCGCCTCTCCGTTACAGTGCCGCCACTCCTCACACCTGTTGCCGCCGCCACTTCCGTCGATCCTCCATCTTCGAAGGCACCGCCACGTCGCTGCCGATCCACCATTGTCCGATGCCCTTACTGCTCTGACACTGTGCACGCACAGATAGACATTGCCAATTTCGTCGTCTCCGTCACTTGTTGGCCGGCGAACCTTTCAGAGGGGAGGTGGCCCCTCGCTCACTTGTGCCCCCGACGATCTCCTCCTCCTCCGTGTGCTCTCCAACATGTGCGCTGGCAGGTGCCAACTTGCTGCTTGTTCCTTCCGCCGCATCATCGCCGGTGAGCACCCATACCCCGAGTTCCCTCTTCGCATCCCTCCTCTTTTTACCCACGCGTATCTGACCTGAATGGCAATTACCATTCCAGAGGTTGATTGAGCTCTCCACTGTCATTTCTCATCCTCTCTGTTTTGTTTTTTTCATTCATGTTTCCAAGCCTCCATCCAATCCATGTAGATAGTTTAGCTCATCTCCTTTAATTTTTTATTTAGTTGACATTAGCATCTCTATCGCTTTTTTTTTGGCATTTGCAAGAAATTGTGTTCTTTTGTTTGACGAATTCAGGCTCTCAAGAGGTGCAATAATTGCATCAATTTGACCTATTGCGTTTCTGTTAGGCGTTGCTTTGAATTTGATTTCTTGGCATTGCCAAAAACTCAAAATGTAAGTTCATATGTGATGAGAGTAGGCCATTAGAGGTTGTAGAATAATAATAGGGAAAGAGATATTGCGGAATATTGGACTTGTCGTATTGAGCCTCGAGGGCAGGTATATATAGAAAATGCATGGGTAGAGATAAAGAAGGATTACAGATAAGAAAGGAGTTCATACAAATTAATCCTATCCTAATATATCTCTAACTACCATATACTCTAACATCCCCCCGCAGTCTAAACGTGAGCAACACGTGAACACTTTGGACTGAAGAAGAAACCACCGAGAGAGCTCAAAACAGATGATAGCCCATATGCCGTTGTTGAGGTAGCCAAAGCAAGGGGCGCGAGGAAGTCGTAGTAGCCACGCGTAGAGTAGCCATGGTCGATGGAGCCGAAGTCGAGGCCGATCATGAGTGAACCAACAAAACCGCGAGACGCAAGGGGCGCCATGAAGTGGTCATAGGCGTATGGGAGGGCATTGAGGACCAGTGTGCACGAGGACATGCAGTTGATGAAGGCGGTGACACGATCGCGACAGTCGTTGAGGAAGATGACGCCGAAGAACCGATGTAGTCGAACCGTGGAGGATGAGCGATCATGTCGGGTGTGCCAGAACCGTGGACAACTCGAGACGAAAGCGTAAAACGGTGTTGCCAATACCGTGTAGGCGAGGTAGTCGACCAGCTTGAATTTGCACTATGTCGGTGGAGACCAGCAGAGAAGGCCTCCAAGAAAGTTGCGGTGCGAGAACGGCGCAAAGGGAGAGATGCCGGAGCAGCACATAGTTGCTGGAGAGGAGCGAAGTGTAGTCGAGGAAGAGCCGACGTAGACGACGAGGTGTAGCGGTCGAAGACGAAAGTGAAGCAGTAGGACCAGCGATGCGAAGGCGACGTTGGTAGCTGATGTAGGAGTAGCTGGACCACCGGCCTGGAGCGGACACGGCAATAGCAGCTTGAGGAAGACGCAGCGGCGGTGCTTGAAGTAGACGACGAAGAACTTGATGGCTGATGACGACCAGTGCGGACGACGAGGGAGTCGATACGCGAACGACAGTGAAGACGACGAGAGCCCTGACGTTGTGACCCGAGGGGGCGACACAATGACGCTCCATGTCGATGCAGCGGCGAGAAGTCCACCGACAGTGGTGCGACGCTGAGGAGGACGCCTCTCAATATTGCAACAGTAAATGGAGGTGGACCACAAGCAGCGACACTTGACCCAAGGGGGCGACAAAATGGCGACCCAAAGCTCGATGGCGTAGTAGTCGTGTTCAAAGATAAACATCGTGGGGAAACGTGTCGTAGTCGTACACTTCATCGTGTGATCAAACCGATCATGAATGGTACGAGACGACGACAGTGAGTGGTTGTTGCCAATGTTGATGTAGAAGCACACGTAGATGTCGACGAGACGGTGGGCAACACAAAACCCGGTGTGGACTAACCAGGGGAGAAAAAAAAATATACAGCAGCAGTACAATAGCGTAGCAGCCGTTCAGCATAGTTGTCATCCATCAAGCCACCTCGTGCCCTTCTCTCTCCTGGTGGACCGCATTAACACATGAGCAACAAGAGCTACACGTGGCCATGCAATCAGGAGAAAGGACAGAAAAAAAAAAAGAAGGGACAGGGAGCGACGGATCTGAGCGTTGACCAGCGTCCTACTCGTGCCATCGAACCTGCCAATTGCCACTAGGCGGCGGTAGAGAGACGAGGTGACGACGGGAAGCAGCAGAGAGAGCTCGACCCCCCAGGCCGACGGTTGCGATCCAACGGAGTCGAGGGAGATCGGCGCAGCTCGGCAGCAGCAGGTTAAGAGGATGGCGCAGAGGACCCCGACGGCGTATCTGGGTGAGCCAGCGGCGGCTAGCACGCCGACGCGGATCCAGTGACGGATTCAGAATTAAAATATAACTGGGTCGGAAATACACCATGAAGCATCGTGTGCGTCAATAATTCAAGCATCAAGCGATAAAATCAAAATAATATAGCCTCGATACCTAACTCTACGATTTTTATTACTCTTACAGTGAAAAATGATCATATTTTCTACTTCAATTAAGCTGATGGCCTTAGAAAAATATCTAGTGGTCTTTAGAGATTTGAGACAACGCAGGCCGTAGCTGGGTCGGCCGACCCACCCTGCTGATAGGGTGGATCCGCCACTGCGCGGATCCAGTCCATCCCCTCTAGCAGCGCTGACGATTGGAGAAGGGGGTCGTCGGCTTGGAGGTGTCGATGGCGACGGAGAAGGGGGGCCTTGGCTGGCCGAGGTTTGCAGATCGGTGGGGGAGGTCATGGATCCGGGCCGGTTGCTGACTGTACTGCGACATTACGACGACGAAGAACGAGGCCGCATGAAGGAGATGGTGATTGATCCCTCCGTCATCCTTGACGACGACTCGACGAACAAAAGAAAAATTCGACGAAGGTGGCCGCCCCCAGGAGATCGGAACCCTCCCGGAGGCGACGGTTGCGGAAGCGTGAGCGGTGACGCTAGGTCGTCTGCTCTAATACCATGTAATAGAATAATAGGGAAAGAGATATTGCGGAATATTAGACATGTCGTATTGAGCCTCGAGAGCCGGTATATATAGAAAATACATGGGTAGAGATAAGAAAGGATTACAGATAAGGAACAAGTCCATACAAATTAATCCTATTCTAATACATCTCTAACTACCATATAAGGCTGCAATTTAGTTGCTTTATCCTAAATTGTTCAGGCATGCATATGAAGAGGTTTATTTAATTGTAGCCATACTTGGGACTTGGAAGCAAACTATATCTGATCAACTAATATATATCCTGATTTAATAAAGGTTTGCAGCTAAGAAACAATAATCAGGACCTAAACAACTTCCCAGTGTAGGCAGGTAACAACATACTAGAGTTTATTAACTGCAGTCTCCCAACTGAGCAGGAAAGGGAAGGTAATCTGGCGATACTTAAGCAAGTTATGAACAATTAATTTATCTCCTGATTTTGGTTCAGTTAGATCACTGACGCTATTTAAAAAGTGAACTAAATCATACATCAGCAGCGTGTTTCTCCTTCTAAATAAACAGCGAAGATTTATTCAGGTGAGCAACTGAATTATGAACTTTTCTTCAAGTATAAATGTTTATCGATCATTAGTGAGAACTTGAGAACGTTCTTTACTCTGCAGGTACATGGATTTTTTTAGGGTAAGAGGATGCAGAATTTGCAATATGTGATTAAAATGGTTCCATTAACTCAACAGATTCTGGACTGAACTCATGCATGTATCGTTCTCAGAAATTTTATATCTTGTCAACCGTCAGGTATCCAATGTACATCAAACTCTGTAATGGTGAATTCTTCGGTTGATTTAATTTGTAAAATCAAATATCATATATATTAAGGCAAGGCTGAGACAAATTATTCTGGAGAAGAAATAAATATGACAGATTTTTTAGCCTCCACAGAGACTTGCCTTTGCAGAAAAATATATGTACTGATACGATGTGTAATGAGACATTGAGATGTACAGATTGGGGGAAGTCAAAAACCGACTATGAACAAAAGTCAGGCCTTGCAATTTTTTTACTCTATTAGATCTGCTTTACAGTAATATAGATTGTACTGTTTAATGAGATGTAGAGGATTGAAATAATAAAGCACTAGCATCTGGCATCCATTGGTTGAGGTGGCAGTGTGACAACGTGGGTAGGGCGTCGCTGGGATGGGTAAGAAGTAAAGTGGATTGGTGAATAGTTCGAATTCAACTATCAGTAAAAGAGGTAGGAAACATACATAAATTGTGCAGACAATCTCCAATTTGTAATGTTTATGGATGAAATAATCACTTTTTGGACTCAAATAATTGTTTTCAGTAATGGCATGTTTATTAGCCCTTTGTATTAAATGAACATTTGTAGCATAGATCAAAACATGACTTTGGAACATCTTGGATTGAAGGTGTGGCTGTTACTCCACCCTAGACAGGGAAAGTGATTCTCTAACTTAAAGTTAGAGGGACTCTGTCACTGACATGTGGGCCCAGGAGCGATGGAGCCATAGAGATAAGGCTTATGACCTTGACATGAAAATATGAAATCACCTCTGATCTATGTTTCTTCTCTGTGCTTGGTAATTGACTTCATCTAACAATTCCCTTTCAATCAATACTTACTTTTCAAAATTTAAGATTTATGAAACATTAATGTCCTAGAAAAGTACAGATTATAGGACTTTTTTAGTGACGAACTTCAGAATATGCCTCTGCTGCATCGGTGTTGATCCAAGCAGTTGAAGTTTGGACATACAAAATAAATACTCTAAAAATTTCTTGTGTAATTTATATAATCTTAGATTATTCAAATGAGTGTAAAAGTTCGTACATTATTACACATTAACTCTTCAATCGATCCTTAGACATTTAGCAGGAAAGGTCTTATATATCATACTCACAGCAAACTTAACACACATATGGTCCTATATCTTATTCTAAAGGCTGCGTTTGAAACTGCTTTGGGCAGTTTGGATTTTTTGCACACGCAAAACGAGATAAGTCATTAATGTATGATTAATTGAATATTAACTATTAAAAACTTAAAAAATAGATTTGTCTGATTTTTTTAAACAACTTTCATATATAATTCTTTTTCAATAAACACCCCGTTTAGCAGTTTGAAAAACGTGCTCATGAAAATCGAGAAAAAAATTTTCCCCACTACCCTGATTAGAACGGGGCCTTATTCGCTGCCAATGCCGTCGAGGTGTAATCTTTTATATTAATTAACATGAGTTGTATGTATGTTTTTGTGTAGTCATTTGATGCTTGTTGTATTGTATTCTTTGTTTGCAGACCTAAAAAAAGGAAGTTGTATTTAGAATGATTATGCTATCTTAAATATGCATTTAGTACTAGTTTCAAGATATTTTTTCATTGCAATGCATGGGCCACACTCAGCTAATAAACATGTTTTCCTGTTCTTATAGAAGTTCGGTAATGTATTACTTCTGAATCTTCTATTCAATGTATGTATGTTTTTTTTAACCATTATAACGCATGGGCACTCACCTCGTAATAAAAAAATAATCGCTATAAATTGAGAAATTCTTGTGGTGTGACTTGTGTGACCTACCTCCATGTCTGCGTTCCTCATTTATTTTCTGACCTTTCAGTAAATTGACAAATTCTTGGTTTGTGTGCGACCAAACAGATTGCTGATGTAGAGCTGCAGACAGATCCAACTAATTTATTCACAATCAATCGATATATTTATCCATCACAATAAACCGCCACAAGTGACAGAAAACTACATGGACAGACAATGCCCTTCATATAGCTGTCTTGTGTATTAAAGTGGAAACACTCTCCTCCCTAGCTCCTTCATTCTCTAATACACCGAGACACCATAATGGCAGCGTCCCAGCACATCATCGCGCTGCCGTACCCAGGCCGCGGCCACATCAACCCGATGCTCGCCGTGTGCTGCCGACACCGCCCTCGCGATCACCGTGGTTGTCACGGAGGAGTGGCACGAGATTCTGGCATCCGCCGGCGTGGTAGCGGGGGGTTGCTAATCCACACCACGTTGCGCGGGGGGTGCGGCGCGCGACCAGCACCCCCCTCCTCTTCCTCTTTCTCCCTTCCTCCTCTTCACCCCTTCTTCCTCCTCCTCCACCACCGGCTTCTACCGCCTCCGCAGTCCGCCGCCTCCCCACCCCAGCGTCCCATCCCCCGGCTCGCCAGCGCCGGAAGGGTGTCAACGGTGCCGACGAGCCCCCGCTGGCGAGCCCCTCCCCGCCC
>CM002477.1:4034769-4053893 GCA_000325765.3 Leersia perrieri
GCGGCTCTGGCGGCGGCGCCGATGCCGCCCGGCCATCCCTCTAACCTCGCCGGCGCCCTCTTCTTCCCCCAACCCCCGAAACCCTAAATACATGGCCCTCCGTCGCCGGAGCCGAAGACGAGGTCGTTGTCATCGTCGCCGGCATCGTCTTCGTCGTCATGCGGCGTCCATGGCGTCGCTCCGGTCGTCGCAAGGTTCGCCGTCGCCGGTGGTTGTCATCATCGTCGTCGTCAGTCGTCGCCGGCGCCGGCGCCGCCTGGGCAACCCCGCCGCTCCCCTCCCCTCCTCTTCTGCACGCCCGCACGTTGGGGAGGGGACATGCGTCGGTCCCCCGTGCCCGGTCCCTCTGCGCGACACGTGCCTAGTTGCGCGCCGACCCCCACGTGCAATTAGGTGTTGAATAGCATTTCTGTGGTAGCGACGCTGCCGGACCGCATCGGATTCGCCACGGTCCCCAACGTCATCCCCTCCGAGCACGGACGCGGCGACGACCACGTCCGCTTCATTGTGGCCGTGCACACCGACAATCCGACATGGCTGCGGCCGTGGAGCGGCTGCTCGATGACCGGGTAGCGGAGTGGAGGCCGGACGCCATCATCGCCGACACGTACGTGGCGTGGGGCGTGGATGTCGGCGTGCGGCGCGGGATCCCGGTGTGCTCGTTGTGGACCATGGCCGCTATGTTCTTCTGGACGTTGTACAATCTTGACCTCTGGCCGCCGGTGGATGACCGTGAAAGCGAACAAGGTATGTTTGGGTGGACCATCCATGTGTCCAATTTTGCCCCTTTTATTTATTGAGAAAGAACAGGAGATCAACCCTCGAGTTCCTCGAGTTCATTATTTTATTACTACCCAACATATAAATTAGTTTATAGAATGGATAGTGGGAGGACGCATTTAAAACAGAATGCGAGTATAACCGAAATTAGCACAATATAACGGAAACTAAACTGTGTGAAGAAACATACTGGGTCAAAACTTACAGGTATTTTACTCCGAGATCATCTTTTTTGATAGAGGATTGGAACTGTTTTTTTTACCACTCCCTCCGTCTCAATCTCAACATATAAGGACCTATATATTTTCTTGATGTGAGGAAGGATTGTGATTGATTAAAACAAGAATATATATATGAAGAAATTAAATGAAGGATAGTTGTGATTGATATAGATGGTATAGGTAAACAATTCACACACGCACACACAACATCATACTCAAGCGTGCACCCACGAACGTTCCCATAACGCACCCTCTCACGTGCAAAAACCACGCAGGATTTTTCAAATTGTAGTACTTTTTGAAAAACTTATTTTATAAATAGTACTCATTAAAAGTATTTTGGGAATGGTTCTTTTTATGGCTCTAATATTAGAGACAGTATCGTGGTCCGACGACTCAACGCGAGTGATGTTAACATTGACCCCATGCCACCATGGTCGCGAAAATCGTAAACGCTGAGGGGGCCGACTCCAGGCTTTTTGGTGCCATAGAGCTATTTATAAACAAATATCTAAAGCTTACCAATTCATATAAAAGCTCGTGCACTTGCGACAGATGAAAGACTGACTTTTTCCACAAGATTGTTTCTGCTCCATTGTTAAGTACCATTCTTTCTCTTGTCCTTGATACAATTGTATGATTACTCGTGCAATGCCTTTCAAATTTGAGAGAATTCCTCGGATGCAATGTCTTATCTTCACGTATGTACTATGTTTTCAGTTTGATCACTAGTATACCTAGTATTTTATAATTAATTAGTTCACCATGATTAACAGTTTCCAAATCTTTTGTATTGCTTCTCGCAGTCTGGCTTGTGCACAATAACTTGACTCGTTGAATTTCCAATGATGTTGTAACAACCCAGAAAATCGTTAATTAAATAAATCGTTTGTGTAATGCATCTTTGAGAATAAATTTAAAATGTAAAAAAAAGACTAGGTTAAAATTTATGGAAAATTTCAACATAAAAGTGGCCAAGATAAAATTTATTTAAATACTTTAAGGTCTCAACTATTTTATAGATTTTTCTGGGAATTAATTAAGCCTAGAAATTATTTTTAATAAATAAAAGTTCATTTCAGTAATAATTTAAATAAAAAATGTTTTAAAAACCTTCCAAAATTCTTTGGGCCGAAAGTCGGGCTCCTCTCTTTTTCTCTCCCGGAGGCCCACTCCCTTTCTCTCTCTCCCTTTCTTTTTCCCTCCTCTTCTTCCAATGAATGGGCCACGGCCCATTTTTCTTCGGCCCGTGAAGCCGGTTGGGACAGCCGGCGCCGACAGGTGGGACCAACCTGTCGGACGAGTCCCCTACCTCCAGCCGGCTGCCTGGGTTGATGCGGATGCCATGCATGGACGTTGGAGCTCCAAATCCGACCGTTTTTGCGTGGGATCCCATCAGGCACCTTAAAGAGAAATTGATCCCCTTTAATCCTATTCATTTACCCTCTAATCCCGTGGCATTTAGTGCACTGTGGAGGGAAAACTTGCCCGTTTGATTTCGGGATTTAATCCCCTTTATTGCTCTTAACTACGGCGAAATCACCGGCCACCGCCGCTCCCCTTCTTTCTCTTTGGCCTATAAAAGGATCCCTAATCATTCCTCTTTCGGTTCCACCGTTTTTCCCCCTCCGAAACACCCCGAATCGCCGCCGCCGCGTTACTCGTCGCCGCCGCCGCCTTCGGCATCGACGCCGGCCGCCATCCGACGTCGCTGGAGCCCGCCATCCACCTCCCCGACTTTGCAAGGACGAGGCGTACCCCGTCCACCCCTCAGTTGCCGCCCTAACCCGCCGGAACTCTGACTTCACCAACGTCCCGAGCCGCCGACGCCTCCATCCTCATCGCCGGCCGCCGTCCGTCGCCTTCTTCGCCAACCAGTGCCTCCATCGGATTCGTGAGGAGGAGGAGGAGCTCGTCCACCTCTTTTTTCCCTTCTTCCACCGCCGGAGCTACGTCGCCGCCGTCATCCCGAAGCTCGCCGTCGCCGACTTCCTCGTCGCCGGCAACCATCTTTGCCGCCGTTATTCGTCGTCTCCGGACCGCCACTCGCCGTCGCCGGCGGCAAGCCGAGCCGCCCGAGCCGTTTCCGGCAGGCGTTAACGTGGCCTAGCCACCTGGCTTCTACGTCAGACGGGGCCCGCGCCCAGTCAGCGTTTGACCGGCGACCCAGTCAACCCCAATCCCGACCATTGGATCGTTCACGATCTATCTCAGCCGTCGGATTTCTATGATGACGCAATATTCCTTTCTAAATTATAAATTAAATTGTTTATTGCGTCATAATTCCTTTGATCTTTTCTGAAATGGACTAAAAGCTTAGAAAAATCATAACTAATTCATCCGAACTCTAATTTTGGTGATTCAAATCTCTAAAATTTTTTCAAAATGAGCTCTACACATTAAAATTGTCAAACAGTAGATGTTCTATGTGCTTATGTACTGTTTTTGTTTGTTTGTCTTTTGCTTAGTTTTTGACGCGGGTGAGGAGTCCGCGTTCTGTGCAAGGAGGATCCCAAGACCCCGTTCGTCCCTCAAGACAAGTCATACAGAACAAAACTCTTTGAGCATGTTGAACCCTTCTTACTCGCAATTACTTCAAATCATACATATTATTTTTTAATGTAATTGGTGGAAATTCCTTTATTCCTTTGTACGGCCCATTTGAACATGATTACCTTGATAGCCTGGGTATATAATTTGTCTAGTTAGAACTTTATAATATGTTTTAGTTAGATTTTAGTCTTTTGCTTAGCCATGCCTAGAAATTAGCTTACTAATGGGACAATTTAATGTTTCCCTATTATCACATGATGGCTAATTATTGAAAATTCATGACGGTTGTCTTGGTTGATTAATTAAAAACTTGCCAACTAAAATTTGACTTAATGGTGGGTCGTGAGCACGTGGATTTGGTTTGTCGTGCTCATGACAATTAAGGACCGGTTCGTGAGCTATCTTTGCGAAGCATACATCGTACTACCCTTAGGCCAGCATGGGAAACGTCTTGGTTTCTTGATGTAGCGGGGGAAGTGCGATTCACCGGGTTGTTGTGGCAAGTATAAGCCCACATGGGATCGCCAGGAGAGTCATAGCCTGGTTTTAGTGGGACTAGGAACCTGGTAGGTGTTCTTGTGCTGTTTCTCGTTGCAGAGTGGGCCATGTCACGATCCCTGCGGGGAGTGTGTCCTAAGGATAAATTGGTACACCTCTGGTCAGAGTAAAACTATTCGAATATCCGTGCCCGCGGTTATAGGCGAGTTAAGCATTGTTTTTCGTGATTAGTCCCACTGTCACTTAATTAATAATTTGGATTAAAATTTTGATAAATTGGAAAACTCCTGGTTTGGGGTTAGGATTAGCTCGGTTTGGGGTGATGATTAGCTTCGGGTATGGAGTTATGGTTTGCTTCTGTTGGAGTTATGAATAATTCTTGGATTGGAGTTATGGTTGGGCCAGTGCAATCGGGATAGGTTGTACCGTGAGTGGTTAATTATTGATTATCAAATCTCTATAGTTTTCTCAATTAATTCCTTTATTATTTAATGAATGTTGTCTGCATGAACGCTATTATACCAACCTTTGAATATCCCATGCATTCTCCATATTTTTTCGTTTTCCTGTGTGACTTGCGGAGTATGTTGTACATCTCATCTTGCTCTACACCACCAGAGGAGGAGTTCTACGTCGAGGATGGTTTCCAGGAGAGTTGAGCTGAAGGCTCGGTCGAGTACTCCAGTGGAGTGGATCTGAAGCCACACTAGTCCGTTTTATCCGCTGCGTAGTTATTTTCTGTTTGAGTGGTCCTATCCACCTCTGTAATAAATATTGCAATTCGATGTTGATTAAATTCAATAAAAGTACTCTGTTTATCAATTTTGTCATTTGTGTGCCTCGGCTGATTCATGGACGAGGATTAACACACATTGTAAGTGTGCGGAATTTCGGATAGAAATTTCGGGTGTGAAAGATGTGGCATTTTGGTAGTTTACAACCTTAGGCGCCCTTTGATTTAAATGATATGTGGAGGATTTTTTTTATTCAAATCCTATGGAAAATTTTCATACGTGACCCTTTGAAACAAAAGATTGATGATTCCTAAATCCTTTGAAATTCCTATGAAATGGTTCAATGCAAATAGATTTTAGAGGAAATTTATCAAGAGCTTAAAACTCTTGGAAACTTTTCTACGAGTTTCTCTTCTCTAATTCCTTTGTTTTTCCTACGATCCTATCAAACACTCATTCATGTGTTTTACAATCCTCAGTTTGCATATGCATTCCTACTGAAATTCTACATTTTCCCTGTTTCTATGTTTTAAGCATTCGCGCGATTTCCAAGGGGGTCTTACAGAACTGGTGAATTTTCGTTCATTTTTCTTCCAAGAAAAATCAGTAACAACGTGTTTGCAATTGCATATTCAATTGCTCCCTGAGTGGTCGTAGGGCTCGCATCGTCTGCTGGTTGGTTTATCATTCACAACCAAAATTAAATTTTAATTTTTAATTTTTGAAAATAGTTTTTTTTCATCGAAGCCTTTATTCTAACATTGGATCTTGAACCGCAGATAATATTAAAAAATTATGTTCTTTGATCATGTGACTTCAACTTATCACTGATGTGTTTCACTTTTATGCCCTGCAGAGCTAAGCTGCTAGTCATTGGAGCAATGTGTGCCTGCTCGTCTGATACCAAGGTCTTCCGTGCCTGGGAACTGCCAATGAAAATAGCAGGAGTCGTCAACGTGCGTAAAGCACAGGGTGTCCTATTCACCTCCTTTTACGAGCTCGAACCCGACGCCATCAACAGAATAACAGAAACAGTTCCATTCCCTGTATAACCCATCGGCCCTTCGATTCCACAATTCCCAACGAGTCATGATCCAGGCAATATTCAGGACGAACATCATCGTAACAGGCTCGATGCACAGCAGGAGAAATCCGTCCTGTACGTCTCATTTGGGAGCCACGTCTCGTTGCCACCTTCACAGTTAGAGGAGCTAACCATTGGGCTGCGTGACAGTGGAGTTAAGTTATTTTGGGTTGGCAGAGACAAGGTTGAATTCCTGCAGCAACAGATTGCTCATGACATGGGATTGGTAGTGCCATGGTGTGAGCAGTTGAAGGTACTATGTCACCCATCCATCGGTGGCTTCATGAGCCATTGTGGGTGGAACTCTATGCTCGACGCTGCGGCTGCTGGGGTGCCTCTTCTTGCTTTCCCAGTTAAATGGGATCAACTGGTTGATGGACATATTATGGAGGATGAATGGAAGATTGGCATCAACTTGAGGGAACAGAGGAGTGAAGATGGCATTGTCAGCAGGACCACCAAAGCTGATGGATCTGAATGATGTTGAAAGGCAAGAAATGAGGAGAAGAGCAGCCGACTTGCGCGAGGCTTGTCTTGGTGCGGTCCAGGAAGGCGGCTCGTCGCATCGTTCTTTGAACGGCTTCGTGAATGATCTTGCCAAAGGATTGCTAAATTGTAATGAAATTTGATGGCAGTGATCAGTTCTCTCTTCCCTAACACCGGTTTGTAAGTGGAAGAACTATTGCCAAAGGATTGCTAAATGTTAAACAAACATGCATGTTAGAACTATCACGGAGTACAGAGATGCTACATTTTTTGAAAATAAATTTTCCATAAAAAACACACCTAGCACATCTAGTCATGAATCTATAGTTTTTCCTAATTTTATTAAACCGATAATACATGATGAACAAACATCTGTGGAAAATCCAGAGAAGGATAACATTATAATTACTCGAAAGAGTAAGAGACAAAGGACTGTAAAGTTTTTTGGTGAAGACTACATTGTATACTTGTGGATGACACCCAAAAACCATTGAAGAGGCATATACATCTCCTGACGTTGAATATTGGAAGAAAGCGGTACGGAGTGAAATAGATTCAATTATGTCTAATGAAACTTGGAAAGTCGTAGAGCGTCCATATGGATGCAAACCTGTTGGATGCAAATGGATTTTCGAGAAAAAACTTAGGTCTGATGATACTATAGAAAAGTACAGGACAAGACTTATGGCCAAGGGTTATACCCAAAAGGAAGGCAAGGATTCTTCGATACTTATTCACCAGTTGTACGCTTGACAACCATTCGAGTATTACTTGCTCTTGACAACCACCAGAATTGCGCGAAGCATCTCACAGTGCAGTCCAGGAAGGTGGTTCGTCACATCATTCTTTGAACTGCTTCTTAAACGATCTCACTGTAATTACCAATCAGCTGTATGAAGGATCCTGAATTAAGGCTGAGTCTCACTGTTTTATGTGATCAATTCCAAAATCTAAAGGCCAAAGCCTTGTGCTATATGCGATAACTACCTGGAGTAATTGTTTGATTTCTCCATCTTCAGCGTGCACGTGCCACGTGTAGTGCAGGCGTTGCATGCCGCAAGGAGGCCGACGTACATCGATCGGCGCGTGGCGCGATGACGTCGACGACCACCGCACACAAGTGGAAACACATTGATTGCTCGCTTGCCGCGCATCGTGCCGACGGCGCCGGCGTTCGCCTCTTCGTCGGCCGATCCAACACCGGCCCTGCCGACGTCATTGCCAGTGCTTTCTCGAGACGGGAAATTCCGTGGAATGCGTCTGTCTGAATTGGCTCATGTGCCAGTGAATGGGTGAGGAAAGACACCGTCAGATTGCCACAGTACATGATCGAGTTCTCCATATTGACATCAACCAGTTGACAAGTTACATTTTTGAGAAAACTACGACGGGCACGGTGTTTAGGCTGATTTTTTTATTTCAGTAATTAAAGGTTACATGTATTACGAGTGATACGAAGAGGTAAAAGGAGAAAAAAGTCAACAAGTTACATGATGGTACCGATCGACTACAATTCATTGAGAAACGTTGTGTGGGAATGAGATGGATTGGGTCGATCGATTGGCCCACAGCGTGTTATTGATCATGCGATCGTTCATTCCCTTTTTTTAGTCTTAATTATATAAGTTTGTTCAAAACAGTTATGCAATTTGCAGCAACATCAGAGTCATCAGCTCAAGCATATATAACTAAATCATCATCGGTCCGTGTCACTATGAACGTACAGATTTTACAATGTTCTACTGCCTTCATTGGATAAATGCATCACGTCGAGCTAACCTAGCTGTTCCAATACAGAAGAATCACAGAGGTTCGTCGGAATAAAAAACTTTTGAACAGTTGCTGCTAACATTAATTCCTATTACATCTAGAAAAAAAAAAATCATACGTTGGATGGTAGTTCGCTGGTTTTATCAGCGGTCTGACATTGCACCTCCTCGTTGGGTTTTTCTTTGCTTTCACGCACCAGTTCTTTCCTCTTCCCCCAGAGGAAAAGATATAGCCCAGCAAGAATCAGCAACATGCCAAGAATACTGCATCCATGTCATCACAGCAAAGTTATGGCAGCACAAATCTATTACTAGAACATAGCATTTACAGAGGATTTCACATAGAACAATTTTTTTGTCATTTCAGAAAGAGAAAAAAAAAGGTTTGCTGCAATGAAATTTGTACCTTCCAACAGAGAGGTCATGGCCTAGAAGCAACGAGTCGAGTATTGTCGTGAACAACACTGACACGGCACAAAACATTGACGGATAGGTTGGCCCTCGCTGCGTGACAACCCATGAAATCATCACGAACTTGGCAGCTGTGTTCAGTATCGCCTGAATTAAAGAAGAAACACATTATTCAGAGATGTAGACGAAGCAAGTTCAGAACATCTAAAATGACTGGGTTAATTACTGAGTAGATAATGGTGAGCAAGCTCATGTTCCATTTCAGTTGCCACGTCGCCTTTTCTCTGTTCATGGCAACGCCTATAATGGCCATCTGGATGCACCCAACGAAGCATGTAGCAACTGTGGACCAATACTTGTATGGGAACACTTTGAGCATCTGAGCCTGTTGAACAAAAACCAACATTCGAAGTCGCATCATCAACACACAAAGATTACTTAATTTGTTCAAGCTTAGCTGCAGACAACTGAACAACAACAGTTTTAAGATCCTAACAATTACCAAAAAAAATCCTTTAAAAATTATAATATAATGTCCAAATCATCTCCTTGGTAACTGAGTTACTGACCTGAACTGTGTACCAAACTGCAAGGCTCAAGCAGCTGATGATGAGCAGTATAGTTCCACGGATGTGGTGGTGCCCAAATGCAGTTCCTGCCTTGTTTGGGTGGTAGCCAATAATGTTGGTAGGCCACAGATGCAGCACTTTGCCTTTGTAAAGGCTGATCACAAGTGTGCCTCCAACACAAACAAGGGTTCCAATCACCTTGATTATTCCCACCATGCTTCTCATGTTCAGTGGCTCCTTCCTGAAACAGAGCCATATATGTTATTTACAGGTTCTTGTTCTGCTGAAGTTCACTGAATCCCTTCGTCACACATTACGACCATGTTTTGTTATCCTGTCATGCACCTGAAAAGAACGGCGAGGATGAAAGTGGCAATTGGGATGATGTTGTAGAAGTTAATTGCGTATCCTGGTGATGTATCTCCCAAGCCAATGTAGTACAGACCAGGAATAGTGAATCTGAGGCAAGTAGCAATTGAATTTGGTTATGGGAATTAGCGGGACAATAATTTTCTAAAAAAAAAAGAGAAAAACTGGACAAGAATAAAGAGTACAAGTGATATATCTATAGATTTTACATGCATAATAGTAATTGATTAAATTCTTTTACAAGTTGCAGAGTACTAGATGAACTCACCCTACAAGTGCACTTGTGAAAATCCAGATGAATGCCTTCAATTTTAGCTCCTTCAGCTTCCCTCTGGATCAACACAGCCACGAATCAAAAGTGTCATATGTTAGGACTTTTACACCAGGTTGTAATTTAAGCTTGACCAATAAATAATAAATGATTACTATTTCAATCCATCCCATGCATTCTAAGCTCAGTTACAAGTGTATCTGTTGTGTTAGGAAAATGCTAGCACAATCATAGAACACAAATCTTGTTCATATATGAGAAGAAAACGTTAGGGAAGGGCTCAAGGCACACTGGAGCTAACTTCTCATAAAACATGGCAAATGGGACGACCGAGATGGCGGCAAACAAGAAGCGGTAGGCCTGAAAAGCGCCGATGAACAACCCGCCATCGATCACCACCTTGACGAGCAGCACACTCACGATCGTGAAGATTTGGAGCAGCATCATGAAGGAAAACGGCAGCCATTCCTTCAAGCCTGAGGATTTCATCCCCCAGTATGTCTCTCACAACAAGAAAACGTCTGAAGATGACTGATGCAACAAGAACTAGAAAGGGGACACACTTCTCTGCTGCCAACTCTTCTTCAGAGAGTTGTGCTACTTCTGCGCATGAATGCTTGAGCATGACCATTCCTATATGCAAGGGCAAACCAGTGGCGTGCATATCTGAAACTTGATACAAAATGCATGTTGAAGTACATGCTGAATCGGAAGATCAAGAAGTGTGTGATTTGTATTTGTGTTGAGTCTCTTAATAGATAAGCATTTAATGAAATATTGTTTAATTTTGGATAACTCTACATATTTGGTTGTGTTACTTGTGTATAAGTAGGTGGTCACTAGGATATGGTTTACAATGTCTCAGATGCCACTCACTGAGGAGTTATAGATCAAGAAGCAAAGATGCGACGTTCCGTTAATTCAGTTAGCGTTTAGATAACTTGCTGAAGAATATATAGTTCGACATCCAGTTACGGTTACTCCAACAACAATCTGGTTTTGTACTGAAACGCTAGCTGTCGTGCAAACGTGTGCAGTGTGGCAGTGTGCATGCCAGTCTGTGCTATATCTGGCATCCTGAAAATTGTCGAAGACAATTATACTACCTGTTTTCTTAGGAAAATAATTAAGGCCATCCTACCATGCACGGAGTAGTACTAAAGAGATTTTGACTCAAAACATTTTTTATGGATTGGAAACTAGAAAATTGGTTACTTTATTGTGGAAATGTCTTTAGATATTGCAATGGTATAACATTTAAAATTATTGAATGTAAAGATATTTTTGAGCTGTTAGAAATCTTTCTCACGATGGTAAGTTGTTAACATTTTGTAATTTGTTTTTTTGCGGGGAACATTTTGTAATTATAGTTTCATTGGTAATTAGTTTTCCTAATGCAGTAGTGATAGGTTTAATAGAACAAGAGTAGACAAATATGCATGGCTTGGAAATTAAACAGGTATATATTCTTTTTTCACTCCCTGCCAAGCCGCATGCCGCCATTGGCCACCGCTGATGTCTTCTGGATCGACTAGAAACCATGCATTGGCGTTGTACAACTGGGTGACATTGGCATGACAAAAAGAAAGAGAAGAAAAAAAAAAGAAACAAAGCCGATCGAAAAGAGCAAATTACTGAAGCAGGAATGCAGGATTGGCGAATGGCGATACAGTTGGTTGTTGTGTCAATAATAATAAATGGATGTGATTAACATAAATAATCAATAATCTCTAAATAGATAGATCGACAGATGGGTTGTGTATCCATGCATTCGGCCTCTATGTGTTACCTCTCGAGGATGATGGCAAGGGGTAGGACGAGGACGGAGCCGATGAAGAAGCGGTAGGTGAGGAGCGCGAAGACGAAGAGGCCGGCGTCGACGACCACCTTGGTGAGCAGCATCTGCCCCGTCGTGAACAGCTCGATCAGCACCATGCACACCGCCGGCCCCCACTCCATCTTCACCGACGATGTCGACCCCATCGATCACTCGATCTCCGATCGATCGAGAATGAAATGGCGAGAATTGATCGATGGAGTTGCAACAGATGGTGCGAGCGAGTGGGGAGATCGATGATCAGATGATTGAGTCGATAGATGGATATGAAAAGATTCCCCGTTGGATGGAATCACGGGCTAGGTGGCTGACTGAGTGGCCGAGATGGATGGGAGTGGAGAAACCGTTTCTCCGTCTTCCGCTCTAGATTCACGCGAGTTGGGCATGCAGTTAGTCGACCGAATTCAGTTTGTTGACCAGCCACTACACATTCTTCTTTTGCTTGTTTTGTCCAGTGCTCACCAATCAGAGCGGAACTCTTTTTAATTAGCACCTGGGTGCGTATACACCTATGTATTGCATGTCATTTAAATTTTTCAAAAAAATTATGAAGATAGATTAATATGAAATATATCACTCGACAAAAATGCAATATTAAATATGACCTCTACAAGTTGTAACAAAAACAACAAATTTAACTCGTACTTTTATACATATACTTGTAGTCATGTTTGTTATTTTTGTTATGACTTGTGTAGGTCAAATTTAATCTTATATGTTTCTGAAGTGATATATTTCATATTAATCTATGTTCTTAAATTTTTCCATAACTATTTAGTTGACATGCAACATGTAGGTACACATGCACTTGGGTGCTTAAAATCTGCTTCCACCGATACATCAGGTAGGTCGTTCGTAATAAAGCGATTTTACCCACACAGAAAATCTCAAGCAGTGATTTGACCTGTTTGAACACTATTAGGAGCATATTGAATGCCCTTTCTTTTCTCCATATGTATATATCGAACGTTGTTTGTGTACATCATACCACGTGGCATATCTTATGATTTTTCTATATTGAACAAGAAAATGGCCACGCCGATTGGTGTGCATCAAGATTATAGCCTAGTTCTATTTCCACATAAATTACAAAGTTGTGGACATTTTTTATGAATTAGATCGAATGTCATAAAGTTCCTAAAAGATCTTATATATACTTTAATGATCAAATGTTTTTTCCCTATTCTTGTCTTGATTATTAAATAGTTGATTTAAAATTTAATATTTTTAACCTACATATTTAGTTTATACTAACAAAAATATTTTATGGCATGAGAGTGGTGTAGACATAAATATATCACCCAGCCATATAAAATTCTTTAGGAAAGCTAAAAGTATAATATTAAGTGTAAATCGTATGTATGTTTTATTTTTAATAAAAAATCAATTTATATGCATGCACCAATTGTAGAGTCTAATAAAAATGCACAAGCCAATTATAATCGACATGCCATATGATCGTGTTGAATATATTATGATGTTGATTTTTTGGGTATACCTTATCACTTTTCTTATTGAATAGTTTAGTCCAAATATGAAATATTTAAGCCACGCTTAAAACAAAATCACAGCAAAATATTCCCTCTTTAAAATCTATTAAGTTTTTTTTGTGTGAATGGAACCTACAAATTAGAACTCATGCAAAATACTT
This sequence comes from Leersia perrieri, assembly GCA_000325765.3. NCBI lineage: Eukaryota > Viridiplantae > Streptophyta > Magnoliopsida > Poales > Poaceae > Leersia > Leersia perrieri. The sequence goes on from CM002477.1 coordinate 4,048,003, forward strand.
TGAAGGATGAGTATTTTATACTTCCACGAGTCTTTTGAATAAGATAAACAATCAATTAACAACGGTTACGTAGATTTTCGCTGACCGTAGGGTCGTGTTATCTCTGTCTTTAGACTATTATTGTAAATATTGTCCAGATGTGCTTTTGTACCCAAGATTCTATATATTTTTTATTGAGATTTTCCCAGCTGTGATTTTGTAATTCGCAGCCCATCGACCAGCAAAGGCATAAAATAATTTTATTATCAAAAATATTAAAGACAAGCTCACATATATTAAAAATTGTATTGAATCTGTGTAAGCTTTTGTGAATACGAAATGTGTTTTTTGTCTGTTGTTAAACTTTTGATTTTGCATATTCGTATCAATTACCATATTCATATGACACTGTATTATGTGTCGAAAACTATGGTTGGATACCAAATAGATGTCCGAGATATAGCCACGTGTCACTGTATTCGTATCAATCTTCTGCCCACCGCTTATTTTGCAAACAAATGCCCGCTTGTCCATAAGTTTTTGTGTTTCAGTCCCCCGCCCGATATCTTTCTACCTCCTCTTCCACCACGGCGGCGAGGTTTGGGGAGGTGACAGCAGCAGGAGCGGATGTGGCGGTGAAGGGGGTGAGGGGATCCGGTATACGGCATCTGGCGTCACTGCACGTCCTCGCCCCATCCGTCCCCAACAGAAATCCGGAACCGGCGGCTTGTCTCCCCCATCGCCGACGCCGGGCCGAGTGGGCCGAGTGGATCTCCCACTGCTCCGGTGACGGAGGGGTGTCCGCGAAGGGCTGCCTCAATTCTCTTTATAATAAATGCGCTTGATTTGGAGTTTTGGACATCTTTCTATCTTCCAGATGAACTTACCGATTTGGTGCCGGGACCAGCCACGAGGATTCGCCAACGAAGGAAGACGATTGTTCGGATTTCGATGCAGCCAACGAAGAACGGCACGAGGGGAGCACTCGCGTGATTTCGGGGAAAATCCAAATGTGAATGTTCAGTTAACAGACTACCAGTTTTCTGAATTTTTCTGCTTGAACAGATCTGCTCAACTGTTTTGTTCAAAAGACTTTGAACAAATTGATTTCTTGCTCAGTTCATACTGGATTGATTGGTCAGCCGTGTAACTTTCACACATTAGCATATCCCTGCATTTTTTTTTACTGAATATATGTTCTTTCCGATCGTGTATCTGTTCTTTAGTATCTGGTCATATGTACAAATTTGAGATATGTATTTGTAAAAAAATGACACATGCGTGAAGTGTGTTAAAAGAAACCAAGGTATGTGCATGGTGTGTTACTACTACAAAACAGAGACACTACTGCTTGGTCAAATTAGAGGTCTTCCAAAAGATCACTTCCCATACATACATCATCACTCTGCTATGCTTGACTCCATTCAATTCTTGCTAATCTGAGCAACGAGCACCCAAATCAGTGGTAAGTTCCACAAGGCCACAACTGGATTCAAATCGCACCTCTTCCTCCAGTCGCCACTCGCCACCATCCATCAGTCTCTATGGGGTCCGGAGCTTCTCTGGTCTGAATCTGGTGATTCAGACGAGTGTACCAATGTGAGAGATGGGAAAATAAAATGGTGTCTTTGCAAATGTGCAAGCTCTAGTGCAGGCACACTGAGCGAGGCGTTCAGTGGGAGAGGCTCGATCGGATATCGCGAAGACGCGAAGGGCCGGCGTACGTGAGAAAACCGGCAACGGCCCAACGTGCGACAGGAAGCAAACTCTAAATTAGGATGTCCACGTGGACCAATCAGAGCGTGAGAAAGTGCAGCAGATTCGTATTATGAGATATTATGTGATGCCCTTTTCGGTTTAGTACCGGTAGAACCGAGCACGACACTGGTCGGTAGCACATGAGATTCGCTCCCCCTTCCCTGTCCATTGCATACTGATCTTTTGGGTAAACTAAATAGTATTGCACGTATAACAATAAACACTATTAGCGCATAACTAATTAAGTTTTTTTAATAATAGAAATGATTTTACATCTCCGGCTTCTGTCGTGAGACATCACACTACAAATAATTAAGAATTAAGGTGATAGGACAAACCCCTAACTCCCTGTATGGTAAAAAAATGAACTGTTATAGTATTTTTAAATCACATAGAATCTATCATGTAACCCTATAGCTACTACGCCATGTAAAGTAGAATACAAGATCCTTGGCTACTGATTCCAAACATATAACACCATTGTGCATAATATCCTATTGCTGGATCAAAAATAGAGCTAACTGAAAAACATGAAGATCCATTCTTATGCAGTGACCAAATAAAGCGATCATTTTTTATTTGACAGGGTTATATTAGCTAGTCCATGAATCAAATCATTCCACTTAACTAGCTTAGGCCCTACAATTGACCTCCGAAAAAAGATATTCAACGGTGTAGTACTCATAACCTTTGCCAGAGAAGAATGTTTCTTTTTAGCCACATTATAAAGGGAGAGATATTGATATTTCAAAGGTTGTAAACCAAACCATGTATCTTCACAAAATCTTCCCATTGCCATGTTTAAAATATCCATACTAAAAAAGTTGATCCTTTACTTTCATTAAACCAGCCCAAAATTGAGATATTCTTGGTTGTGCGACATCTGTGAGTGAGGTTTACCTTTAAGTATTTTTTTCGCAAAAGATCCTATTGTAGGCTATCACCATTGAAAATCTTAAACAACCATTTTCTTAACAAGCATCAATTCATGATATCAAGGTTTTGGACACCTAGTCCACCTTGATCTTTTGGCCGACATATATATTCCCATTTAGTTAGTATGTATTTCTTTTTTTTAACTGTCACTGCGCTGGAGGAAGTGTGACCTATAATAATCCAATCTTTCAAGCACACCTCGAGGTATTTCAAAGAAGGATAACATGAACATGGGAAGGCTCGAAAGAACCGAGTTAAGAAGTATCAATCGCCCACCATAGGAGATATTTTTGCCCTTCCAAGTGCTAAGTTTGTTTTGAATCCTATCCTCCAATTCTTTCCATTCAACATTTTGTAGTTTCCGATAGTGAATGGGGATACCTAGGTATTTGAATGGAAATGAACCAGAATTACAACCAAATAATTGTCTATATTGGTTTTCTATTTCCTTAGCCCTCCCAAAGCATAAAATTTCACTTTTGTTGTTTTCAACCGTGGGAGTTGGTCAAACACACATAGAATAGCCTTCATGTTTTTTGCTTGCTGAAAATTATGTTCAAGAAATAGAATCGTGTCGTCGGCATATTGGAGGATTGACAAACCATCATCCAATAAATGAGGAATCACTAATCTGACCATCATTTTTGGCCCTTTCAATGAGAATGGCTAACATACCAGCCACCATGTTGAAAAGAATTGGGAACGTTGGATCACCTTGTCTTAAGCCTTTGCAAGTCTTGAAAATTGTTTACCACATCATCATTGACCTCGACTCTATTACTTCCTCCTTCAGCCCAGATGGAAATCCAATTGCACCCCTTTTGTGAAAATCCTTTATTTTGTAATGTTTGTTGGAGGAACTGCCATTTAAATTTGTCATTAGCCTTTTCGAAGTCAATTTTAAACATGATACCATCCTTTTTTTTGTGTAACTCATGGATGGTCTCATGAAAAATCACCACCCCCTTCGTGATATTTCTATCTGGCAAAAATACCTTTTGGGTTGGGCAAATGAGTTTGTAAACAACCCTTGCAATCTAGTGCCAACTTTTGTAAAAATCTTAAAGCTGACATTCAATAGGCAAATAGGCCTATATTGTTGAATTTGCTTCGCATCGGCCCTTTTTAGTAGTAGCACGATGATTCCATCGTTTAAGCTAAAAAGTGGTAAAGTTCCATTATGAAATTCCCAAAAGAGAGAGTCATAAGATCAACCTTGATGATCTCCCAGAAAACCTGATTAAACTCTACAGGAAAGCCATCTAGATCTGGGGATGAATTATGTTTCATTTGAAAAATTGCCTCTTTGAGTTCCTTTTCTAAAAATTCAGCAGTGAGGATGTCATTTTCCAAGTCCGACACTTGTGGGATATCATCAATTAAACCTTCTATCATGGATACATGATTACGTTCTGTAGGACCAAATAAACCTTTATAGTATTTAGTGATGTAATCTTTAAGATTTGTATCACCAATTATTATTGTGTTCTCTTGTTCCAACCGAAAAATCATCTGCTTTCGATGCTTCCCGTTAGATATCAAGTGATAGAATTTAGTATTATTGTCCCCTTGGAGTAAAAGCTTTGCATTGAATCGTAGGTACCAATATAACTCTTCTTCTCTTAACAGTTTTGCCAAATTATTGTTGGCCTGCTTCATCGAAGCTAATTCTATATCAGAGAGAGTTATTTGTTCGAATTTTTTGTCTAGCATATCAATTAAAGTTAAAAGCTTTAATTTTTGTTTTTTTGTATGTACTTCTTACCCAACCTCTTAGCTGTTGCTTAACGTGGGCGATCTTGTATTTCCAACATCCCATAGGATTTTTTCCCTTGTTTGTGCTCTGCCACTTTTTAGCTACCATCTCATCGAATCCATCCCGCCCAAGCCAACCCAATTCAAAACGGAATGGCTGCTGATTAACACTCTATCTAACTTCTCATAAGTAGGATTTTCGAGGTTATTAGCCCATGTGAACTGTCTCCCTGAAAGTTCGATCTCTCTCAAATTAAGACTATTAATGACCACAACTATTCCAAAAATTCCTTTCATTTCTTAGACTTTTTACTGTTCTTTTTTTGGAATAGTCAAAAGTGGACATACCACTTTGTGTTTGACTTTGGGCGAAATTTTTGACCTACTGGGTTTGGCCAGAAGGTCGATGAACTCATCGTTGTTACTCTCGGCCTCTCCTTGCCGGTCACTACATAAGTGCTGGAGAGAAGATAAGTTTAACAAGTCATCATTGTTAATTTCTACTTTACTAGTTGAGCTACAGAACTTGAAAAAAAGAAGCAAATCTATCCACTTCTGAAATTTTAATACGGTTAATAGGCTCGTTTATTTCAAAATCATTATTGCGAAGAGAAACCCCTAGTTTAGAAATATTCTCGAAAAGAGTCTTACCAGGAATTCAAACAACAAAATTAGCAAGATTAAATTTGCTACCTGTTAGCATCTCAAGAATATGAATCTTTTTAGCACCTCTGCTCGGGCCATCACCTTCTATCGGTGTTTTGTCCCGGCAATAAACTATATGGGGCTACGCACGAACTCGAAAGCTAGATGGTGACGAAACACAAGAATTTATACTGGTTCAGGCCCTCCAATAGAGTAATAACCCTAATCCAGTCCGGAGGAAGTATTCCGCCGAGTTTGTATGATTGAATATGGTGTATGATGAGATATGTGTGTGTTGTTTCGACGTCCTCGACCCCTCCTTATATAGGGAGAGGAGACCGAGTCATCAAGGAGTCCTAGCCCTAGACGGCTTAGGGTTTCCTTATTTGCTACAAAATCTACCTGGCCGACTGCCATGGAATACAAGTCAAGGCCTGTCCGGGTGATTTATCTCTTTACATATATGAACTCCGAGTCTATCTATAACTCGGGATATGCCTTATCTCTCGGATTGTGCCATGAGAAACAAGGCACTGATGGGCCATGCCTCTTTGTCTTCCTTATATTGATCTTCTAGAACATCCCCTCTTCGTGGGCTAATAATGGCCCGGGTGGATACCCGGTACCCATATTATCCACAGTAGCCCCCGAGTCATTCACAATCGAGTTGCTTCTTCTCCTTTTGTAATCATCAAGTCTTCAATCTTGCTCCATCCTTTTCAATCATTTCGCAAAGAGGTTGTGAAGGGCTCCACCATAAAATCCAGAGAAAAAATTGGGGCGCCGAGTGGCGCACCTATTAGGTGTAGCCCCCGACT
>CM002477.1:4066265-4143103 GCA_000325765.3 Leersia perrieri
CTGACTTGCGGAACAGTATGTTTGAGTTAGGTACTACCTATAGAGTACAAACCTTTCTGCATGCATCTTTGGAATTTTGGTGAGCTATTGCTAATTAGCTGACCACACCTACTGAGAACAGGACATCTGACATTGTCATTGTAAATAACTAAATATGCATGTTAATTTTTTGTTCATACTTTTTATGTTCCGTGGTTTGGGAATTGGAAATGTACTTGGGATCACCACTGTGACCAGATCTCATATACTCCTATGTTACTGCATAATAAGATGTGTACGGTTTCCAAGAACAAAATAAATCCAGCCTCGGGGTAAACTTTTATTGATACTGTCTTGTTTGGGGATTGATGTACTTGGCATGCAACTATAAGCTCAATATACATATATAACAGTGATCTATTTTTAAAGTTTAAATGATCTGAGTCATTCAACCTCTTTTTGTTCCTTTTGACAGAGATCAGATTTGTTTGGATAAAGGGATGTCGAAACAAAGTCGAACATGAAGGTATTCTTACCGGTCAGCATCTTGAAGACCGTGAAAAATCAAAAATTGTTTACATTTTGGGACGGTGGACGGAGGTAGTATAGTGTATTGCTTCAAAATCTTCTATTTGTGTACATTATAAATTTTTAGTTACATGTTATTTTTTCACTGATGTTGTCGTCGTTGATCGACGGAAGTAAATAAATCAGCAAGGGGCGGCTTGTCGAGAATATGCGGCCGATTGATCATTGATGGAGCCAACTGCTCTCTGGTGTTTTCGCATGATGAAGTAACCGATTTGGTTTAGGAAACCAATCGATACATGCAAGACCAATCATGTATAAATATATGGTAACTAGAAGACTTCCCTGATTAGTTGGCTTGGTTGGCCGGTTACCATGAAACCTCATGTGAAGGTAGCAGCCCAATCTGACTAGTGATCATACATTCGTCAGCTCGACCCGGTGGACATGAGATCCAGTCGGGAGCAAAGGTAGTGCTGATGATGGCTCCATGGGAAAATCGTCCATAATTGTGTTGTTGCCGGAGATATCGATTTCGTAGTAAAACATCAGGCTTCTTTGTCACTGTGACGATACCGCCGGCGATCTTGGACATTAATTAATATCCCAAAGCACGTATGCGTGAGATGAGTAGTTGTCTGAATCTTCCCTGACTTGACGGATGATATTGACGATGAAACCCATGCCTTAAGAGCCTGACCGTGTTGTCGTCGCGTACGGGTACGACGAGAACAGTATGTCAATAGCCAGCTTGATATAAGCGCTAACAGTAACGAGCCAGTCGGTATGGTCGATGATGTTGCTTGAAAGAGCTTGATGAATATACTTGATGCAGCACAGAATGGGCTTGATAGGAATCAGCATTATCCCGCGATCTCGGCGTCGGTGGCCGAGTGGGCTGACACGATTGAATGGCCAAGTGGTCGGCCGAGTGACTGATAAGGCGAATGGCCGGTCGGCCAAGTAGTTGGTCAGCCGCGTGGCTGAATTTGTTGGCCAAGTGACTGATCAGGCAAGTTATTTGGTACTCGTCCTAGCGACTGAATGATTCGTGTCCGAGTAGTCTAACACCCACAGTGACCGATCCAGTCGGATCCTGTTTGATTCATCCTTGAATAGCATGCATGCCCCTGCTGGTGCTACGTTGATGTGCACATACATGCATGGATCGACTACGTACATGATAAATGTTGAAGGGTGCACGCATCGAGATCGATCCATGAACTGTTACTGCCGATCATCCTGTGCGTAAGGTGAGGCACATCATTGAAGACGGCATGCAGTGACGGCGTTGGTTGGCTTGGGTGAAGGAAATTTCAGTGCTGCACGTGTTTCCTCCTAGTGCCTCCCGGGGATTCAGAGTCTGTTTGGATCCAGGAGCTTTTAGTAGTCACTAGACTTTTCACTGGTAGGCCCCGTGACTTTTTTAGTCCCTCCCGTTTAGAAAGAGGGACTAATAGTTCCTATTTGCAGTGTAAAAGTACGAAAATACCCCTAAGACCATACCCCTCTCGCCCCTGCTTGCCCGCCATGGCCCATGTTTGCCCGCCGCCGCCGTAGTCATCGGGGGAGTGCGTCACCGGGATCCGCCGCCACCGGACCCGGCGAGATCTGGCGCGGGGGAGTGCGTCGCGTGGATCCGCCGTTGCCGGACCCACTGGGATTTGGCGCGGGGGAGGGCGCGAAACGAGATGGCGGTGGCCTCAGGTTCCGCCGTGGCGGGATCTGGCATGCGGCGGCGTCGCTGGGCTCTGGTGCCATGCGGCATCGCCGGGATCTGGCGTGTGGCTGCGATGACCGAGCTTGGTGGGGAGAGGGGGAGAGAGAGAGCGTGGCCGTGCCCGCCGCCAGATCTGCCGGCGTTGCTGTCGCCGGGATCCACCGCCGTCGCATCCGCCGCTGTCGGACCCGTCGCCGGGATCCGCCGCCACCGCTGCCGTCGCCGTGCCCACTCGGTGGGGAAGAGAGGAGAAAGAGAGCACGTGGGGAGGGGCAGCACGTGGAAAGAGGCAAAAAAAAGTCCCAATAAGCTCCTCCCCAGGGACTTCTAATCTTGGAGGGACTAAAAAAAAGTCTCTAAAATAGTCCCTCCTGTTTGGATTCCTAGGGACTATTTTTTAAAGTCTCAGGGACTTTTTTTTATCCAAACAGGGGCTGAGTTGGTCTGCCGAGTAACTAATTGGCCAAGTAGCTAGCCAGCTGGGTGGCCAAGTGACCGCGTGTTAGCCGATGATGACGATCTCCTCGTCAGCCGAGTGACCGCAGATGATGATGATCTCCAGATTGTGTCCACCAATCGCCAACCGAATATTCAAGTCAGCCTCCTGGGCCAGCGGCGTGTCTGACCAAGACTTGCTGATCGCATGGATTTTGGAGTTGGACTCGGATGCCATATGCCAAAATAGAAACAAACGGATATATAAATCAATCCGATAATGTGGTAGATAATAAAAATAGTTAATCTCAATAGATTAATTGTAGATTAGGACGAATAAACTTGATTGGTAAGGATTTGGGGCTTGCCCAGCTTGTTCATGTATCGAGAAGTGATCGAACAGATTATATGTGGTAGCATGATTCACGCGCTTGGTGAAGAAGGATAGATGCGTTTGATCGATCTCCGAGATCGGTACTTGACGAAGATCAATGCATGCACTCATCTGCTGGTTGGGCCATACAGATCCGAATCGCGCGTAGCGTGCGGCCGATCGTCGCAGACAGGACCGGCGAGGGTGCAAGACTGCAAGCACGTATGCATGCAGATCGATGGATATGTTAATCCATAGCAATCCTGTCGATCCATGTGTATGCATGTACAGATCCTGTGCCATGGTGTGTACGTCAGCATGTCACGGCGAAGCGCATGCACATGAAGCATACTGGAGCGTCCTCGGCATCGTCGTTGGCAGTCGGCTCTCACGAATATCGCGACAATGCCCTCCTTCGAGTAAGACACACGACGACTCGACGCCGTCATGACGATTGGAAATCGACGTCGGCAACGCGGCGAGTACATGCGAACAACACAAACGTGAGATTAATCTGCACGATTAGAAATCAATCTAGACAAAATAGATTGGAACGCAAACCCGGAAGGCTAGAAATTGTAGCCGGGAAGAAAATTGGAGTTGGTGATCGCCGGAAAAAGAAAAGCTGGGGAATCTTGATTTCCATCGTGCTTGCTGACGATCAACTCGGCACAACCCTTAACTGACGCGTCAACTGTCGGTGTTTTGGATCGGCAATAAAACTTATAGGATTACGTACGAGCTCGAAAAGAACGATGGAGAGGGGTACAAGATTTATCCTGTTTCGGGCCCCCTCAATATGATGAGTAATACCGTACTCCAGCCTTAGGTGGATTACTAGATGTGATCCGCCGGGTGTTGTTAATCATATGTTGTGTTTTTTGGGTGTCCTAGAGAGCTCCCCCGACTCCCCTTGTATAGGTTTTCTAAATCTATGCTACGAAGTACTTAGTCGGACTCTATACCCTATCTTGGGATACAAGGCAACATGACAACCGAGTCCTAGTCTACTATATATTACATAGATGTGGGCCACCTCTTATCTCTAGTCGGATAAGCAGGCCAAGTGGTACCCGGTACCCATATCCTCCATAACTCTCATGTAGAAGATTTTCAAAAAAAATCACACACTAATTAGTAGTTCAGAGAGCATGCTCACCGAAAAGGACAAAAAACATGGTAGGAAAAAGACAAGGCTGTTACTCTTCTGCCTCTTTCAAACCCTTAGTTCCCTACATCTATATCTTTACCTATATTATGAAGGGAAAATTAGAGTCATGCCATTTCTATTTGTCAAAATCGGAGATATGCCATCCTGACCCATATAACATTGACTCACGTGGGCCTCACATGTCATTGACTAACGGATGGTATTTCTCCAACTTTGAAAAATTGCAATGGCATGGATCCAGTTTTGTAACGTACCGGGAAAATGAGGATTTGAGAAATAAGTAGACAAGGTGTGATTTTGACTAAAATTTTGAACTTCTTTTTCAAAACAAAGGGATTATGACCAAGCTAATTAAACCTGAATTCATTTCCTAAAGTTCTCATGTGCATGTTTTGTTTGAAGTGAACCTGGATTTTTCATACATTTAATTTCTAGCCTTTTCATATAGCTTAATGACTAACTAGTGATTACTAAAACAGAGAGATAACTTTTAGAACATATGAAATGTGCATGACTAAGTCAACTAAAAACCAAATTCAAACTTCAAAACAATCAACATGTGTGTGCTTGTTTTGTCCTCATTCATTTGGACTTTTCTTGCATCTCATTTTAGGGCATTTGCATATAGAGCAATGTTCAACTAATAATTATTAGGGGCAAAAAGAGAAACCTAAAAATCCTGTAAAATTCCTCAAAAATACCTCACGTAAGGAGTAGACAACATGCAAAATTTGGTGATTTTATCTCTTCATTTAGTAGCTTGATGATCCATTGTAAGTTTGTTAAAATCTGAAACTAACAGAAACCTGGAGCCTAATTTTGGGGCTTTGCCAAAATTTACTCAAACCTGTCAAAGCAAAACCCTTTCAGCCAAAACCTGGTAAAATATATTATGTTTAGACGCTAGCTTCGGCTTAAGTTGAATCACCTTCTATCTGTACCAATTTATCTTCTTAAAACTGAAATCAGCCTCTGATCTTGGACTTGGAAATCAACCAGTCTGGAAACTGCAAAACTGCAGCCTGAACCCATGTTTAGGGCATCATTAGGAATTAAACATAAACCTTTTGACTAAACTAATTACATGGGGTAGGAATAGATGTTTCATACTCTCACCAGGGGGTGATTTCACGCATTTACCATGCATAAAAATTGAAGAGAAAGCAATGCCAAGACAGCTCATGCTGTGCAGTCCAGGACTTGTCTCAATGACCAGTGGGCCCCACAGGCCCTGGGACCCACCTGTAAGCCACCCACAACGCCCTAGCCGTCGAAGACACCGGGAGGACGCGGCCCCGCCACTCCCACGCGTCATTCTCCTCCTCTTCCACCGCCCACGGCCGCCCCACATCTTCAACCGAGACACGGAGTGTCGACTTCAACCGCTCTGAGAAACTATATGAAGCTGCGAGGAAATGCTCTTCTTCTTTGCCACCAGCGAGCTCTCCACCGTCGCACCGCCGCTCTGGTGAGCCTCGCCACGGTTGCTCTACATTGATGTGATATCCTCCTGACGCCTAACCGAACCCTACTCTTGCTGTCCTTTTTGGTCTAGATTGAGCACTTGGTAACATCGCCGCTCCGTCGTCGGAGTTCGGGAAGACCGCCGCGTGACCACCGCTGTTCTCCCCCCACCGTCCACCATCGACCAATCGGTTTCGTCAGCCCCTTCGCATGGGCCCTGGTGATCTCTAGAGCAAGCACCAGTCCCTGCCGACGACCACACACGTAGATCGCCCTCGTCCCTTTCCTCTCAGGTCGTCGGCGCCGCCGTGGCTTTTCTCTGCACCTGGTGACCTATGGACTCATTGGGCTTATTTATTAGCATCCCTGGGACCTTAATTAGCCTCCACCATCGATCTTTGAGCAGGGCGAAGCCCAGATCGAGCTGTCGTCGTCGACCCGAGGGATTTTGCTGCCGCCGGCCGCTGTACACCATCGCCGGAACATCTCCGCCTGTCTCCAGTCGCATGATGAGCTTCAGTGGGTGCCCAGGAACTTTTCTTGCACAGCATCTAGCCGCCTTTGAGCCCCTAGCCTCACCCGGTCGCACACCCGAACAACCACCACCGCCGCCTACGCTCATCGCCTTCCCCACACCCACGCGAACCTTTTCTGTTTTCGGACCGATGGCCAACTCGCCACCGTTCACCGTCGGTGCCCAGACGAAGCTCACTGCCTCGCCGGTGCAGCCGCGCGCTAGCACTGCAGGCCACTGACGTGTGGGCCGGGCATGATTAGAGCACAGGACTGCGATTAGAAACAGTTTAAATACTACAATGGTTTATATGCGAATGGCTAGAGTATGACCCGTGGGGTAGAAGACCTAAACGTAATAAACCTAAAACATGAGTACTCTTAGTGGAATAGCGCACACACACGTGGCAAGGGACCGCGGGTTCCAGTCCTCAACCTTAGGGGGTTTCTGCAAAACCTGTCTCACTGACGAGTTGGCCCCACTTAGATTTAACATTCGAAATAATAAAGGAAATGGTTAAAAAGGTTTCAATTGAGCTGAAATTTGGTATAACTTCTAAAATTCATATCAATTTCACCTTAAGTCCAAATGAGGTCAAATCAATTTTTCTGGATTCATAAAATTGCACACTATTTTACTGTAGGGTTATACTTGGCACCTTCTGTACAGGAAATAGCTCTCAAATCTGTGTAAAGAATAGGTTGTACAAATGCACCTAGAACTTGAAATGTTTATAGGAAATTCATCACAACTCCAAATATTGTCAAACCTGTTCTGCTGGGTCTCTAAAATTGAGCTCAAATTTCCTGTAGGGTCAAACATCACACTTCCTGTACATGAACTACTTCTAAAATTGATATGACAAATAGATAATATAAAATACACCTAAGACTGAGAAAATTCATAAGTAATTCATCCTAACCTCAAAAATTATGAAACCACTTATGTTCAGTTTCTGAATTCAATCTCTTTACTGTTGTGATTTAAAACTTGCCACACTACTCTGTTTAGTGCCACTTTGAGAATTATAGCTCAGTTTAATTATGCAACTTGTAAAATTTGTATAAAATTTATAGTAACTCCTAAAGTTGTAAACTCAATTTTTAGGCCTTTTACAGTAGTGCTTTGCCTTCCTGTAACTTAGGACTTGGCTGGAACACTCACCTTATGTATGCTGAAAATCTATACACCGATTATTATGTTTAATATGCATATTCAAAGTATATAGATACAAATAACTGGACTAAAATTGGTACATCCAAAGCATCATCAAACCTTAGCAACCCACTGCATCCATTTCACATATTCTCATGCATTTGGATCTTTATGCCTTTTAAGTAATTATCGTGCACACATATAATTGTATTAGGTGTCGATATTAACGGGTGAAGCGAATGGTTCTTTCGTCGGTCTTGTTGGTCTTCTATTGGTTTGCTGAGCCAGGCAAGTGCCCTCCTCTTTGAACACATTGATCCATATTTGATGGGCAAAACTATGTTGATTGGAAATGTTTGCATGTGATAGTTAGTTAATTAATTAAACTTATGTAAAATGGTCAATGGTAGTTGAAGTCCTATTTGTTGCATACCCTACCTTGAAAATTGTTAATCTTCTGTTTGACACACCCCTAGATGATATGGAGTGCTTATCGGTACTCACCTGGGATCATGATGCTATTGCATGCCGCCTTATGCTATACTCCGGGACTAAAAATATACAACTGCTCTTTCTTGATTTATGAAATGTGAATTTGAAACGAATGGACAAAGGGGTGCCCATTTGATTACTTGTGAACTAAATGAGATGGATAAGTTTGATATTTTTAGACTTCCGCGACGAGTGGTGTGCATATGGTATTAGTTGTGCACCGATAGGGGGAGCGTTCGCCTGGGTCGATTAAGGACTGAACTTGATGCCATTAACTAGGATTACCGTACTGCCACATGTGTTATTATGGGATGACCTCAGCCTATTAAGTCGTTTAATATCTAGTCTTGCATCTTAGTAGTCCGGTGTAGTATGGATGGTGCCTATGTACCCGTAACGGTAATAGGGCTACCTAGAGGAGCTACCTATTGACCCGTAACGGTGGTAGGCATCTAAGTTTGTCCAATACAATGATGTTATACCTCGCGGGGAACTCGAGGGTTGCGCCTACGGCGCTAGGGTATGGTGTGGGCCCTCCTACTAGCGGCACTGCATCCTAGGTGTAGTGCAGAGTAACATGCATCGTGCTGGATCATGTATTGCGAACCAACCTAGCTTTATGCAAATTGAACCTATATACAACCACATTCTTTATAATTGAGCTAGCATGCAGTATTTATACGGTTGCTTATCTTGCCCAGTGCATTATTTTTGAATAATGTACTGACTCTTGCTTGTTGTTGTTTTTGTTCTAACTCCGCTGCAGGTAATGTTTGATGCTTGGAGGACTCTTGCAGCTTGCTTGTCGGATTTCTAGGATGATAGTTCACTAGGGCTTACCCTAGCTAGTCGGCTTGCCTGTGGAGATGGGTAGCCTCGCTTGCCGCTGAGCCGTCGCATAATATGGCGTAAGGCCAATGTATTAATCTAGCTTATTTAGGCCTTAAATTTATGCTTATGCTTAGATCCCTTTTACTTTCGATGTCATGCATTGAGATGAATTATATGGGCTAGTTGTATTCCTAGACAGCTAGCACATACGAGAATAGGCTTGGGAATAACTGCCGCAATCGGGAAATAGCCTTTGTTGAGATCGAGTGCCTAGGGTATGTTTGTGGTCACCACCATCAAGTGGTCAACGAGCATATGACGTAGGAGACTGGTGTGGCTATTTCTCTGGTTACGTCTTTTATTTCGAGTCTAATGCTTAGAGTCCCTGTAGTTTACTCTTTTGAGATGTGTCAGGAGTTGCGATGAGGGCGGATGGCTATAGTATTTATTTGGTTCTTATTCGAGATCTCAGTCCACCAGATATTTCGCACTGACATGTCTCAAACAAGTACACCACTTGGATTTAGATTTAGGGTGGTCCTCACAAATTAGCCCTATTGTAAAAATAAAAGATGATTCATTTGCTTTTTCGGTTTTTTTTTTGAGAAATTTTTTCGGTACTCCATTTGCAGCAAGCCACGCGTTTTTCGCTCAGCTGTTTTTCCCATCCAAGTATCAGAGTCCGTGTCCATTTGGTCCAGCAGCAACTTGGCGAGCCCAATGAACGGCCCAAGGCTGTCCCGTTGTGTCTGGACAAGGCCAAAAGTCATTCGTCCAACGCTGCGCTCGAGTCTCGACAAAGCTATCGTCGATCTTGACGTAGCGTTTATCCATCAGGTATCTTCTTACATTTAAACCATACAAAATCCATTCTTTCTTAAAATCAAATATAAAACACATTGATTAATTGAGAATTAATACTATAAATTAGTATAATGAAAATGACCTGTAAAGTAGATGTTTTTTCAAATACATGTCAGGCCAAGAACATATCCTGTACACATAAGCTTCCCGTACACACTCCGTGCACACCACTAACAACTATCACCGGAAAATATAGAAAAATTTATACATGTGGTTCAAATAGTACTACACACATCTATAAATTTTATCTTAAAATTCATTATATCTTAGCCATAACGAAAAGATGAAAAATATGACTGCTTTTGGAATAAAAAATTATTACAATTTTGTATTTTTTATTACAGTTTGTGTATAATGAATTTTAAAATAAAACTTTACAGATATGTATAGTGTACTATTGTAACTATATAACTATATTGTAACTATATAACTATAACTATATGTATAAGTTTTCTAACATTTTTTGTGGTTTTCGTTAGTTGGTGCTTGGGAAGCTCATGTGCATAGACAACGTTCCCTGTCGGGCCAATACTGATTAGAAAAACGCACACAAATTGCCCAGCAGGCCGGGCCCTCCTTTCCATACTAATTTGAAATCTAATCTCACCTTTTGCCACGTGGACCCAAAATCATTAAATAACAATAAGTAAATTTCTAACACTACTACTTGGCTAAATTCATAATCCCTTTTTAGCATGCATGATTAGTTTGATGAAATCGAATTAACTTAGACTTAAATATCCATTTGATATTATTATTTGTTTATCAAGGTCCATCGAGTTGAAGACACGTCTTTCCAAAGTCATGAAAAACCCGTCACCGTCACCGAGCCACGGCGTGCTGCATCCCGGTTGTCGCGCGGTGAGCACACCTTGTTCCCATAGCCCTCTTTCTCTTTCCGTCATGTTGCCTGTCATGAATGTCACCGGCGCCACCGAAATTGCCATGCCGCTACACCACCAAATTAAACCCAACACCACCACAGCCTTAGACGCATCCCACCAGCGCGAATCGTCGATCGTTGCCACCGGAGGCTCACACCACGAGCCATCGCACATGCACCATTCACCGTAAGCCATAGGGAACAAGCCAATTGGCCATCTACGCCGTCCTACCGCTGGCCACCACGGACTGGCTGTCTCGGGCCAAATCGAACGCAGCCAGCTGTCATTTAGTGATCCCCATGGCGAGGCGGTGCTCCTAGACCCTAGCTTCAAGCCCATGTGGGCCCCAAATCACTGTCGCCCCATATTCCGCCGCTGCACGACTCTGAGCGTAGCCAGCCGCCATGGCTAGGCGGCAAATTGGGGTCCCCTCGATGAGGCGGAGCTCACTGTCTTCTGTACCACTCTGGCAAACCACAGGGCGATGCCACACCTTGCAGCGGTGCCGCCTAGCGTTGGTCGCCAACACTAGGCCAGCTCAGAGCAAACCAAATCAAGCGTGTGGGTGTTCTGGGATCTCCTCTACGAGGCAGAACTCCTAGGCCCATCACCTGGCCCCGACGAACTCGACATCACCGGCATGCCGCGCCGCCCAAGCCACCTAGTCGCCGCACGCGTGACCAAGCCGCCTCCATGCATGCCTGCGACCGCTTTGCCGCCACCTGTAAGTGCTCCGAGCCCGCGCAGACTTGTCTTCACTGGCCCCGCCGTGCTCCTACCGCCCGGTCGCTGTCGCCGCCCTGCAATGTGTCATCGTGCTCGTGTGCGTGCGTGCTCTGACAGGAGAGAGGGGGAAGAGGAAAGGGGGAAGGGACTGACCTGTGGGTCCCCCAAAAAATTCTTAATAAACTTTGGTTAAGTGGTTAATACCTGGATTAAGTTATACAGTGCCTAACCTGTTAGTTTGACATGTGGACCCAAATTATTAGTGAAATCTAATTAAAGTTTGTTCCACTAACATCTAGGTCCCACAAACCTAAAATGTGACTCACCAACTAATAAACTCTCTGTGGCACTTACAGATGGGCCCTAAGCCATGAGATGGTCAGATTGACCGAGTTAACTTTGATCCAGGCCCCACCTGTCATACACAGGGGCTTATTCCGTAGAAAAAAAATAAGGTTTCAGTATATAAAAATCTGCTAGGGTCCACCCGTCAGTATAACTAGGTATTCCTCTTACTAAAAATAATACTCCAGTAAAATAAAAAGAACTGCGCAATGAAAGGCCATAGCTCAGAATTTAGTGATACTTGTATCTAAAATGTTGTAAATTCAAGATCTACCAATTTGAGCAGAAATTATAATTTTCCAAGTTATATATTTTGCACAACGTGAAACCTAAGCTAAACTAGTTAGTTAAATAATGAGCTACATTTTTTCTTTATCCATGTTTTGGTTATAACAGTAGGAATACTTGTTTATGAAAATGCTCGAGCACGTGATTTGACCCAGAAACATGATATATGTTTAGCCCCTAATTACAATTGCAATAAAAATCCACTTAGAGTAGAAGAATATTCTTATACATGCTTAAACCTAAGAGTCATATAATTTGGTAAACTTTTGACCTATGTATGGCTAAAATGGAGCACGAACTAGCTGGCTACCCTAGGAACACATAAATATTCTTCCCTGGGTATTTAAAATGATATCAATAACCATATTCCACTCTGAATTGGTTTTAGTCACAAATTTTGTTAAAGGATAGGATACGATTGCGACATCGACTAACACATGCGACGGCCATAAACACAACTGAGAAATATAAGAATATATCAATAAACTATAAAGACCATATAAACTAAAGTATTAGTGGATTCTAAGTAAGAAGGGCTAAACGGTGAAACCTATATAAATACCCTAGCTCGTGAATCGTAATAATATAAATTGTTTGTTCTGTATTAGACTGACATGAAGCCCATGCCGTAATCTGCCCTAGCCCGCCCATGCCTAAGCTCTGTAGGAGCCTATCACTTTTAGGATCTCACTAATTAGCAAAGCCTGCTAATGCCTGGAGTGGACGTGAATGCAAACTACCACCACGTTTTACCCTAGTTTTCGCCTTTGATATGTATGATTGTTTGATTGTTGCATTTGCTTCTTCTCACGTATTTTAGATCATGACGCTATCGTGAGAAACACAATCGTACTGCTCGAGGAGGACTTTAGCAGAGCAACCGCAACCACAAACGACTTTAGCAGAGCAATTGATTGAGTGGATCGCTATGAGCAAGGCAAGTCATCGCTCCCCCATTTTGATCATATTGATCCAAGGTTATAACTATGTTGATTGCAAAATACATGCTTTAGTTTAAATTATGATGCATGATGAATATTATGCCCTACCACATTATAAATGTCACATGCCAAATTGATTGACTATCCAACCCTTGTTAGCTTAACTATTATTAGACATGATAATCATGCTTAGCCATGCTTTAATTATGTATGGATGACACAACTACTTGTTAATGACTACTAAAAGTTGAATGGGCAGTTATTGGGGAGATGACTGGGTTATGAAATAATGAACCGGTTGGTATGTTTTTAGTAAAAAGAATGTATGACTAGGACTTGGGTGTGCAGGATAATAGGGACCAATCGGTGAGAGAACTATAGTTGAACGCCCAAGTCAATTGTCACGCCCGAAAAATCACCTTTTCCGAACGCTAGTGTATTAATCCCCGTCCCAGAAAAAGCAGGGGTACACCACAACAAATTGAATACAAAAACACATCTTTATTACATCATTAATATTTACAATATTACAAAGGCACTTCAGACCTGACAACAAAAGATAAACAAATAAAACTACAGCGGACTAGCGGGCCTACGGCTCCATCTTCACAGGCACTCAACTAGGGTTTAAGCCAAACTCCACTTAGGACTTCTTCTTCTTCTTAGTATCCTTGCTGGAGAGGGAAAAAGAGAGCAAGATTGAGTACTCCAACCGTACTCAACAAGCCACATCGGAAAATACATGAATAGATGCAACAAGTCTCAAAGGATAGGGTTCTTTTGCCGGAAATGAGCAGTTTACAACCATTTTATTTTGAAGGCAAGTTTTAATAAAACCACGATCCTATATATAAGCAAGATTAAATTACCACGGCGACATACCCATGCCGACCGGCTTTAATTCCTGGTTAAACCACCTGAATTTTAGCACCAATGATCAAATTTTAATTAGAGAAACATCTAACTTGAGTACATTGTTCGGCTTGCCCATGTCCGAAGGCTCGGCTATTCGAATAGATTTACTCTGATAAGAGGTGTACACTTTCACCACGGTATCCTGGTCGAGAGTAGTGACACAACCCTTCGCCTCACACCAAACCCAATGGGTAGGACCGACGTGACCCTGCCAAAAGCTGGGTTATTCCCGGGACAGGTGACAAGACCACGCCCTCGGCATCTCGACGCTCAAACCCAGAGGCCTTCATTTGCCCGAGACATCAGCTCAAAATCCAGAGCCTCCTCTATCTCATCCGTGTCCACCCCATTGGATCGAGTGTAAAACTAAGGTTATGCGTTGCCCATTCTGCGTGTGGTTGTACGGTAATGCTTCGCAACATAGGCCCGAAGACTGGTCCTTATGGCGACCGAGGTGCGACTAGCAAAACCATGCACCCCGAGTCCCACCAAAAATATTTTGGGCAATTTTGAATGAGAAGGTTGACCATGATCATAAGTTCTATCGTGTGAATAGCATCACAAATATTATAATGATTAGTTCCCCATGTCTAAATTATTTGTAAAGCACTACACTAAAGTATTATAAGCTCGGCTAAGCATCATCCTAGAATAATCAATTAAGCAAACATCACATATAATTAATATCACTAACTGGTTCTGGTTACCTAGGGTTGTATATACAATAAGGCAATAACAAAGGAATAGTAGGCATGGCTAAAAAAAATTGATCATGATCGTAGGCATTTGAATAGAGCATCATGCATAATTTAAATAAAAATAATTTTGCAAATGGGATTAACAACATGTTCAATGAATGGGTGTGACTTCCGACGGACTTCCGATGACTTGACTTCGTCCAGGAAACCTCTGGACGACAAGAACTACACGAGAGAAACAAAACTAAAATAAAGCTCCAGACAACCAGCAAGAACAATAAATAAAAAGAACATACATGGATTCTTTAAGTTATAACAAAAACAAAGAGAGTTAAACGGGTCATTTTGGAGTTCGGATGCCCAAGATATGACCATCCGGATTTTTTATCTAATTCAAGTGGACATTTCCGAATTGTTGTATTAATTTTCCTTTAGTAAAAACATGATTTAATCGCCACCGAGGAGAGAGGGCAGCGAGGAGAGAAACCTCACCACAGGAACGACGAAGGCAGAGGCGACGAAAGAAGGTTGAAAAGACTCTGGTCAGCAGCGACGGCCTTCGGCTTGACACGGTTCCGGCATGGCTTCAGCGATGAACATGAGCTTGACGATGACGGGGCTGCGAGGCTGAGCTTAATTTTGGTGATGACGGGCTATTCCGGCGGTCTTCGGATGAAGGGAACCCGGAGCCGAGCTTGGTCTTGATGACCGGTTGCCGATGGGAGAGGTGGTGCAGCCAGCTGACAATCCACGGTGTCTTCTGTACTTGACGATGAGGACGACGTTCCCGCTACCTTGCACTTTGGGGAAGGGCAACACCGAGAAGATGAGATGGAGTCAAGGAAGGAGACGACAATTGGGCTGATCCGGTGGGAAGGAAGTAGAGGACGGGGCGAGACGACACCGGTGAGGGTGCAGCTAGACGGCGTTCGCACGAGGTGGCTGACGCTGAGGCAAACAGCTATGCGATGGCATGGCTGCGACGTGGTTGCTGCAGTGGCTAACTGGAGACAATGGCGGTGGCTTCGCAACAGGACGGCAGCGGCGATAGCAACGACATGGAGATGGACACGGTGGTTACGGTTCAACGCAGCAGTGGTGCAACACGGCGGCGTCGCATGGCGTGACTGTGCTATGCAGTGATGGCAGCGGTGGTGGGGAAAACAGTGGCACGGTGGTACAGTTATGCAGCAGCGGCACAAACGGACATGGCAGCGGCATGACGCGATGGCAGCAACTCCACTGGAGGTGCTGGTGGTGGCTCGGCTGGCGTGGCGCGGCGGTGACGCATGACATGGCGAGGTGGTTCAGCAGTGGCAGTGATGATGGTGACGGTATACACGATGGCGGCAGTGAATATGGTGGCAACAGCAGCATCGGGGCTGGTGATGGTGCAGGAGGAGGACGATGTCGAGGCGTGCCAGAAAGGAGATCGGTGCAGCTGCGAAGATGGTGGTGCCGACGATGTTTGGCGGTGATCCGTTAAGTCCAGAGGGCTGCCGGCGAGGATCGCATCAGCGATGACGACAAACACAGGGTGCAGCTCGTAGCAGCGACACCGGTAGAGGAGGAACGGCGATGGGGAACTCCCTGGCCAGCCATCCATGGCAGCAGCTTGCCGGAGAGGAAGATGTGGCCATTCCCGGCGATCAAACCATCGATTGGAGGGGAATTTTTGGGGGATTTATGGAGGGAGATGAGACAAACCGATTTTTGGCATCAATTGGGATATGAATTGAGTGGAGAGGGAGATCAATCTCATGGTGTTCCTCTCTGTTTCTCAGGAAGAGAGAGAGGAGGGGAGGAGTCGGTAGTGGGAGGGGTTCGGCAGAGGAGGAGGCAGCGTCTCCTCTGTCTCCTTTTCCGTGTGGGAGAGGAAGGGGAAGGGGTGGAGCCGGCCTAGGCTGGGCCAAGAGGGGAGGTGGAGAGGCTGGGAGGAGTTCGACTTTTAGCCCGAGCGAGAGATGGCATGAGAGAGAGGAGAGGAGGTCAGGCCGGGCCAAGGGAGAAAGCAAGGAATTTGGTCCGGATTCGGCCCACACAAAAAGGAGGAGAAGCGGACTTTGGATCAGCGGAGAGAGGAAGTTCGAACCGACTTTTGGCGCAAAGGAGAAGGAAGAATATTTTTAGATTTTTCATTAAAAAGCTCTGACATTTGTTTATTGTTACTTATTAATATTATCGACGCCCTGCAAATTCAAGTTAAAATTGGGGAGATAATTTAGAGCATAGAGAATTTATGAAAAATCCTCCGACGCTCAAATGAATTTTTCTTGGACGTATTTTATTGTTTGATGATTTTCCTTTGGCTTTTATTCAATTTCTATTATTCCAATTGAAAGGGGATTTTTAACCGGGATGGATTTATCGAGACGTGAGATCAATTAAGGACCGGTTCCTCTTGTGCCCTCTAGCTACTTACCTGTACGACCACATATCTGGTTGGGATGGATGAGGGATACTAATTTACTGAACTTCGGGCATATACCTTGGTAGATGGGTGGACTAGGCCTCGAGGGTTCCAGGCCCACCAAGGGTGGTCTGGATCGAGGGGCAGACTAGGCCTTGTAGGCGGGGGTCTAGCAAGGGTAGTCTCGATGGGTTCCCATCCTGGTCGTGATGGGCTAGCGAGACGTCGGGGCCATCACATGTTGTATTGGCTAGTAACTCAGTCAGATGTAAGGAGGTGAGGAGTATGGGATGTGTCGTTACCTAGCCGCTGCTGGTCCGCTTAGGCTAGAGTCACCTACCCTAGTGCACATAGGGCTATTGCTAGGATATTGCGAGTAGGGACATATTGTAAAAGCCTTGTCGTTGCATTTGCGCTTGATGCCTTGACGACTAGGCGTTTGAGTGTAACATCGTGTGGGTACATCATACAACCTCTATAGAGTTAAAACTATTCAAATAGTTCTGCCCGCAGTCATTGGGTGGAGTTATGACCATCTGGATTTGTTTTATAAAAACTTGGGTTGGGAGAAGAAATGAAAACTAAGAGTGGGCATACACGCATTGGCCCGACGATGTACAGAATACATGCGGGTTTCGTGCCTGCCGCCCTTGGCAGGGGATGCCAAATTGATCTTCGGTGACTGGGCATCAAAGGATCTCGACGTGGGAATTGGGTTTGACGTAGGAAGGGTTATCCTCCCGGGTGCGAGGCTCTAACCCATAGATAACCGTAAGTGCAGAAAACAAGTTTATGGAAATGCATTTTGAATGTATTATTTATTATTGCAACTCTAGATTTATGCAAAAGAATCATAGAGCCATCATTGTTATATCCCGCATATTTATGCATACTCCATGGTGACTTGCTAAGTACGTAAGTACTCATCCTTGCTTAATTAACTAGTAGAGATCGAAGAGATCGAAGATTCGAACATGAGCTAGGTCGCGGCCCTAGTCAACTGCCTATGGGCATGTTGCTTGCACCGTACTATGTATACTTCCACTGTTGTTTATTTGTTAGATTGAGGCTTATCTGGGCTCTATTAAGTCAATGTAATTAATTTTTAGTCTTATGTCTACCCATTTTATTTCATTATATTGCTTTGTACGTCTATACCAACTATAGATCCAGGGTACATTGGTACAAGGAAACACATGAGGTTTCCGGTTTCTAAAACCAGGGGCCGACACCTTCGACAACACATACATGCCCTATTATACACATCCTGCTAGACAAGCTGCTTAGGCAATCTCGTTAGTCGATAGGTGTTGACGGTCATTATTGCAACATTCTAACGGTCAATATAACTAAAATAATGAAGAGTTGGGTATGCTTGCAATGCATATTTATTTCAGAATAATATATTTCCATTTGTACTTGGCAAATATTTACTTGTAGAGAAAATATATCGAAAAGGAGAAGAAATGGAGGAAACCTTACTCCCAAGGAATGAGAGGGCCTACTGACAAAGTTACCGACCTAAGTAACCGTCATTGCACGTGCCACTGACACCAGGACCCATCTGTCAGACAACTGGAGAAGGCTGAAGTCGGTGGGAGGCAAGGGTAGTTCGGCCGAACCTACACCGCCGCCTCTCCCACCGACCTTCGACGTAGCACTTGCTGATTGGTTCCTGATGGCGGTTACAAGGGGCATGGTGGTAATCTCGCATCAGAGTTGCCGCCATTGGAGCTCTATAAGAAGATGCCTCACTCCACTCTTCAACACACACCAAAGCAAGGAATCAAGCTCACTCTACTTATAGTATTAGTCTAGCAGAAGTAGGAATAGAATAGTTCTAGTTCAAGGAAGACGAGTCAAGCTCACTTCTACTTTGTTTTCTAGTTCTTTTGTAAGACTTTCAATACTTCAGTATAGTTATTCATCTTTATACGGTAGCTTAGTCCAATCATAGACTAGTCTTGCCAACTTTAGTATTTATATGATTAGTATATCAGTATGGTTACATTTATCTAGGATATGCATTGGTGCGGGTATAATGTCTAGGAACTTGGTTAGTATTCAACTTAGTCCAGTCCTGGTAATATTAATGTGGAACTTAGATACTCTACTTCAATTGCAAGGTTGTAGAGTAGGGAGTGATGACTTAGACGTGGTGTCTAGGCTGGATCTTATAATTATTTGGACGATTATACTCTGGGTGTGTTTGCGGGCCGCCGATGATGACAGCTTGGTACGGATGTCTCCCCCGCAGTATAGTTTCCTACATATAAATTCCTGGGGTTAGATGCACCTCCGCATCTAACTTCGGTTGGATGGTTATGACAGTCTGTCGTAAGTAACTCGGTAGGCCGGGGTAACTTTGCGAAGCACCGCGAGGGCATAACTTGGTCTAGACTTAATTATAGCTGCATTGTAAGGAGGGTACACCACACTGTTGTATGCTAGTTAGAAGATGTTAGAGTGTTGCATAAAGTACAGAAAATAGAACTATACTATGACTGCTCTTACTTAGACTAATTTATGATTGATATAGAGTTTAGCTAAATCCTTCGCTTGTGTCACTCTACCCAAAAAATATTTCTTACCCATGTTTAGAACTATGACTTATACATGTGTATGTATTTTATTAGAATGATTACACTTTACAAATCTTTCCTTGGGATAAAACAAATATGATACATTAGAATACTCCCGGGTGAAATGCTACAATGATATATCCGTACGCTTGCGGATTCATTTTTGCTAAACCATAGATTATTATTGATTATTTCAAGTTGCCGTCGTTGGAAACTTTGTTCATAAGGATAACAATAAGAAATACCAATAATAGGCTAGATCAGCTCCATACTTCACCCTACATACAACAACCTGCCACACTGGCCCATTGGGCATACTGGACGTACGGCTGTTACAATGATTGGGGCCTGAATTGTATAAAAATCTGTTGCCCCTATGTGTTTGTTGCGAGTTTTTGCAGGTCTTGGTACGAACATCTACAACAATTATTTTCCCATATTATAAATTTGTTTTCATAGCCTTGGAAATCACACCACAAACACTAATCACTGTGAGTTCAAAAGTGACATCGCCGTGAGTTCAAAAGTGATTGTGACAACCGTTTCATGTAGGCAATGAGACACCGACTGTCTAGATTCGACTGTGACAGGGAGTATCAATGTTGATTACAAATATGAGGAAGTAGTGTCATTAAATTTCAGTCCAAACAATATTTGATACGATACTAGATAGAACGATAGCATTGATATACGTAAAAGTAACATTTGTATCAACTTGGATATTCACACGCTTACAGTCAACCTGCATACACTCGTACAGACAGATTTAACAGCAAACAAAATTCAACTTCCATATCATGAATAAACCAGCACAGCAAGAACACAAGAAGAAAACATACATGAATATTTTTCATGGTTCATGTTTTTGGGAAATTCTATCACACGAAATTAACAGCACTCTAGCTATCTCATATATTCCTGCATACGCAGGGTAAGTTATGCTTAAGGGTAGAGTGACACAGAGCAAAAAAGACTAGCTATCTCATATATTCATATGTATGGATATGTGGTAATAGAATAGAAAAGAATCCATTCATATACTTCAAGTATACGACACCTCGCTATATTCTAACTAGTCTACAAATGTATAGTCAACCCCCTTACAATGCCCTCTCGATGCTTCACAAGACTACCCCGGATTGTCGAGTTCTTTACGACAACCTGTCATGGCCATCCAACTGGACCCAAATACAGAGGAGTACCCAAGACCAGAAAGTTGTATGTAGCAATATATACTACAGGGGGACACCTATATTGAGCTATAACCATTAGCAGCCTGCACCCACATCTGGAGTATATACCGCCAAATAATAATAAATGTTAACCTAAGCACCTTGCTTATCTTACTACTTAATACTCTACATTCTTGCAACCAATGTAGAGCACCTGAGTACTCGGACATTATACCAGCACCAATGCATATCCTAGGTAAGTGGACTGTATCAGAATGACTAATCATGAACTACCTAAGGTTTGTACTCATATTCTATGATTGGAAGATAATACTAGAATTGTATAAAGAAGAATATTATACTGATAAAAGAAAGTCTTATAAAAGAAGAAAAGAAAATCTATTG
Source organism: Leersia perrieri (assembly GCA_000325765.3). Lineage (NCBI taxonomy): Eukaryota > Viridiplantae > Streptophyta > Magnoliopsida > Poales > Poaceae > Leersia > Leersia perrieri. Next base: position 4,087,158 of record CM002477.1, read on the forward strand.
AACTTTACCGAACTCCTCTGAAGCCTCCGCGGACTTAGAAACTATTCTAACTCTACTCCACTAGCACTATATTAATACTAACTTTGTAGAGAAGCTTTGATCCCTTCTTGAGTGTGCGATAGAGAAGAGAATGTGCCCTAACTTGTATAGGCTTCCAATGACGGTTACTGGGATTGGAATTGATAGTTATGCCCTACGCAACCGCCATCAAGAGATGATCCAGAGCCTACATGTGGAACATGGGCGCCAGGTGGCCCAAGCCTGGTTCGGCCGAATTAGGGCTGCAGCCCACCGACATCAGCTTCCTCTAGGTCTCTGACATGTAGACCCTTATGACGGTTTTGGGTGCAATAACGGTTATCTTGGTCGTTATCCCTACCAGGTGGGCCCTCTTATCCCTTGAGCATTCTTAAGGGTGAGGTGTCCTCCATTTTCTTTTCGATTTAATTAAATATTCCCTATAAGCAAATATTTGCTAGTATAAGTGGAAATAGATTATTCTAAAATAAATATGCATGGCAAATATAGCTAGTTTCCCTTTATTTTAATTAAATTGACGGTCGAAACTGGTAGATAACAACCGTCAACAGCATTCTAGGAAGATATCCTACTTATAACAGATGTAGTATTAAGGTATTTCGCTGTAGTTATCAAATACATTTTTCCACAAACAATATAACACGAAATGAATTACACGTATGAGGAGCAAAGCATCGTAAAAAAATGTTTTGTCAAAATAGATTTGTGCGGATCATACAGAGGCAAGCATACCTGGGAGAGCATAAAAATATGATTTGCCCATCCTATCTTTACTATAGTAATTCTTTGAACCACTCCGAGTCCGACGTTCTATCTTCACTGGTTTGCAAATAGTAGCCATTCTTTACAGGTTGTCCTACTGTTCTTTTGAAAATGGCTTTTTGAGAGCTTCAATTAACCCTTGCTTAAACTCGTATTCTTCCCTATCATTTATATGTGCAGGCCATATTACACCTGGTGAATCCTGCAAAAATAAATATGTTTAAAACTACATTATAACATCAAATATCATCTGATATCTATACTAAGAGGACGATGACTGACATAATCATGAAAATAAAACAAAACTGAACATAAAACAAACCAGAAATGAGAGAAACATAAAATATTTAGATAACCGGCAGAAGCCACAAAATTGGGCACTTTTGAATATAGAAAGAACAATCTTGAGAAAAAAATATCTTTCTTTGCCACTTGAGATGGATACAATAATTATCCAAATTTAAATATTTTCTTTTGAGGCATATATGTTCATTTTGTAGACATGAAAACTAGTATAAATTTTATCCGAATATAGATATAGGAATTTCCCGTGTTTGACCTAGTAATGGATAACACCACATGTAGAGGTATAAATGCATGCAAACCCACTTATTGGGCATTTAAGTGTGCGAACTTAACAACATTTAAGTGGTTCTACAGGCAGACCCACATGCTCCCATCCGCAGTATACAGCATAACAAAATAGGAAAAAGTCCAATGGACCGGTCAAATTTTTATTTAAAAATTCCAGTCACTTTTTTCAAAAGGATGAAATTAGTCATTTTTTTACATTTGTTGTATTCAGACTTTGATTAAAGTAAAGCTAATGTACATAAGATCACAAAACGCAATAACAATTAACTCGTTATATGCTGTGTACCGATGCAGTTCGAGCCGTCACAATATATAGTAGTTTTAGGCGGCTGAACACGTAGATTTTAAAGCAACAAACTAAAACTGCATATTTGCATAACATTGATCTTGTTTGCTTAGCACTGTGAAATTTAGGTGAGTAAAAAATATCAGATTTTCAGGCTCCAGAAATTCAAAGCCATCATCTTGCCATTGATTCCGTTGGGCTGTCACCAACAATGTGCTCCACACTAAAACTGTTGAAAGGACCAGTACAACAAATTGATTGACATCAACTTTCGTTGCTACTCCTTTCTATGAACACAAGCGTAATGTGGCACTGCATATAAGAGCTAGACTTCACAAGGTAAGTTAGTGTGCAGATGGATGAGTGGTGTGGTGGGGACATGGCTTCTATAATAGTCAATCATTTGTCATCAGCGGGGTCAGGACAAGGTGACATAGCCCATAAACTGGTCTTAAAAGACCACATCTATATATACGTATTATTAGATCTTGTGATAGATAATGGCGTGGGACATCGTCCTAAACGAAGCTAGATCGCGACCCCAAAATACGTGGTATGATGAGAAACAACTAGGCTTTGGGACTGTGGGTGTGCGGCACAGGGTAGAAGATGATTTATGGAGAGAGAAATGGATCATTTCGTTTACGACCAACAACTATCTGAATTTATTCAGTAGACTTTGATCCAAAATCTTGAAAACTTGATTTACATTTAGTAGTGTTAAGCTATATGTTCTAAAAATTGTAGAAATAAGTTCCTCAAGTTGGCGTGATGAGAAGATGATCGGATCGGATATGAACACGACTATAATATTCTTAAATAAACCAAAGGTGCACTCTGTTTATATTAGATATACATTCTACATATTCGAACGAGTGATGTTGCACCATAATTTGCTATTGTTTATATTTGCAGAAGTGCTTGCATGGATAAAAGAGATGATATTAGGCTCAAGCGAATTGTAGATGATCAGGAAGGTTGATTGGGGACCAATACATGATATTTTCAAGACTTCTCTAACTCCACCACATCGTTTTTGGGTCAAGAGACCAACCAAACTCAAGTCTTGTCCGTGGTTTGGTACTTTGCTTCCTCTTGACAGCACCAACTTTAAACGGACATTGCCGTTGATCTAGAAAGTTTCTCGAGGCCCACAAGTATTTTTTGGAAAGCTTATAGAGTCTACTTTTAGATGGCTTTGGTTTCACGTCAAAATTTGTTCTAAATCAACGGGATTCTTCAAAACAAGTCACGTACTCCGAATCAGATTTGGGTCTTGTGCTTTGTAATTATGTCGCAGGCTTAGCCAAGGGGGTGTGAGCCCTAGGTGTGGAGCACTACAATTGAGGTGTTGTGATGGACTCAGTCAGGGACCTTTGCGATATTTGTCGAGCGGGATCCATACACGCAAAATAGCCGCTCGACCTCACGCAACCACGGCGAAGGCCGAGTTCCTTTTCAACAACCCAATTGCAATACTCGGACAGATAATCAACGAGACGACCACTATGGGCAACTTGCCAGTCCACTACCAGACATGCCCATCACCCGCACAATGGCGGAGACTAGAAACGATACGCGTCTCACGGGACTCGAACTCCAGCGTTACCCCACAACAGTCTCATAAATCCTAGCCCATCCTCATACGTCCGAACTGCCCAGGAATGCAGCTAGGACATATGATTCATCTCAAGCCTCGGTATCGATCGGAAGAGGGCATACATGCAAATAAATACATAAATAATAACCCTAAACTATTACATTGGCTTTATGCCATAAATAGGACGGCTCAGCGGCAAAGCGAGGCTACCCATCCACAGGCAATGCCGACTAGGGTAAACCCTAATGAACCATCACCCTAGAAAGTCAACAATCAAGCTGCAAGCTGCAAGAATCCTCCACTCATCAACTAATACCTGCAGCGGGGTTAGACAAAAGCAACAACAAGCAAGAGTAAGTACATTATTTTTGAATAATGTACTGGCAAGGTAACAAACCTATAAGTACTACATGCTAGGTCAATTGCAAAGATAATGCTGTATGTGGATCGAATTTGCATAAATCTAGGTTGGTTCGCAATATATGTTCATATAGTTCACAATTCGCATGTTTAATAAAAAGGTATTTAAAACAAATACGGCAAGGTATTGCAATATAATTTAAAGCATAGGGACAAATATCATTTCAAAGCATACATATATACATAAACATAAGTATCCATTTTTCACAAATCATCACTTAAAACACAAATCTATACTCATGACATGTCACTAGGTCGCTCATGACCGTGAGCACGGCTATCCTGGGTAGATTTAGACTCTGCAGAGTTTATACAAGTCCACATGATATGATAGAAGCAAAAGCTACACCCCAGGGGTCTCGATACCCGTCGGTACCATCCACACTCTCACGTTGAGTGCGGCCTAGGGGTCACAATTCAACCGTTACCACGTATAACGCCTAGACTTGCACCAGCACGATGTGTATTGATCCACGCTACACCTAGGATGCAGTGTTGCTAGGAGGCGGGCCCACGCCATACCCTAGCGCCGTAGGTGCAACCCTCGAGTTTCCCACGAGACACAACATCATTGTATTGGACAAACTATCATTCCCACATTACCCCTCGAGGTAGCTGGGTAGCTCCTCTAGGCACCCCTACCGCCATCATGGCACACGGGCAAAATGCCTATACAACTACGGCCTACAAAAATGCAAGGCTAAACATTAAACGACTTAATAGGTTGAGGTCGTCCCACAACAACACATGTGGCAGTATGGTAATCCTAGTTAATGACATCAAGTCCGGTCCTTAATCGACTCAGGCGAACGCTCCCCCTATCGGTGTACCACTGCTATTATAGGTACGCCACTCGCCACCCAAGTCTAAAGATCAAGTTTTTCCATCTTATTTAGTTCACAAATATTTAAATGAGCACTCCTCTGCCCATTCGTTTCAAATCCACATTTTAATAATCAAGATAGAGTTGTTGTATAGTTTAGTCCCGAAGTTTTAGCGTTAAGCGGCAAATGATAGCATTATAACCCCATGTGAGTACCATTTGGCACTCTATACCATCTAAGGAAATTAAGGAAATGATAAGTGGAAGTAGAATAATTCTCAAGGTAGGATATGCAACAATTAGGTCTTTAACTACCATCACCCATTTAACATAGATTTAATTAATTAACTAACTATCGCATGCAAGCATTTCAAATCAAAATAGTTTTGCCCATCATGGCTCAATGTGTTCAAAGAGGAGGGCACTTGCCTGACTCGGAAAACCAATAAAGTATCACTAGGATCGAAGGAAGAACCAATCGCTTCACCCGTCAATATCAACACCTAATATCATTATGCGCGTGCTCGATAAATGTTCCGAATGCATAAGAACCAAAGTAAATATGAATGTACAGCATGTATGCAGTGGCTGCTAGGTTTGGTAGGGTTTTTGGATGTGTCAAACTTTAGTCCAATTATTTGTACCTAAGTACTTTGAACTTGCATATTAAACGTAGTGGTTGGTGTATGGATTTTTAGTATACATCAGGTGAGTGTTTCAGTCCTGACCTAGGTCACAGGAGTGTAAGGTTCTATTATACAGGGCCTACAAAATTGAGTTCAAAATTTTTGGAGTTACTATGAATTTTATACAAATTCTACAAGTTGTATAATTAAATTAAGCTACAAATTCTAAACTGGAATTATACACTGTTGAGTGACAAGTTTTAAATTACAGCAGTACAGAGGTTGAATTTATAAACTAAACAAAAGTGGTTTCATAATTTTTCAAACTAGGATGAATTACTTATGAATTTTGAAAGTCCTAGGTGTGCTTTATATCATTTATTTGCCATATAAATTTTAGAAGTAGTTCCTGTACAGAAGGTCTCAAGTATAACCCTACAGTAAAATAGTGTGCAACTTTATGAACCTAACAAAATTTGTTTGACACCATTTGAATTTAAGATGAGTTTAATATGAATTTTACAATTCCTTGGTATAGAATAGGTATTTCCCTTATTATGTATTACTTGGTGTATATGTGAATAGTAGATGTACACAATTTTATTACATGATAATTAAGAGTGCATATTTCTAAGACCTCTAAAATTATTTTCATATTTTTATTAATTTCCAGGAATTCTCTAGGATTTTATAAAGTTCAAAATATTGAAATACACATAAGAGCTAAATCAAATTTTACAGCACAATTATATACCAAAAGTTGGTTCTTTTTATTTTATAACATAAAAGAGAATTCTTTTACAAGTCTACAGAATTTTGAATCATTCAAGAATGAGTTGAGATGAATTAGTTATGGGTTTTTAAAGTTTAGAGCTTTTGTAGCAAATTCCAGCACGTGTTGATTATGTTTTTCATTAAGAGTCCTCGACGTTATTTATATTTACAAGTACGTTCAGCGCACTGGGAATGAGTGTTGGTATTGTTTGCAAAGTGAACCCTGCAACTAATCGAATTCACGCATGAAGTCCTTCACAGCGAGCAGCCATGGCCGAGCTCGATCTCGAGCTCGCCGGCGGCGAATCAAGGGTCGCGTACAAAACGAAAAACGTTCCTAGGGCTGCTAAGAGTTTATTGGTGGTGGTCTCATGCGGTGAGGTGGCCTGTAGCTCGTCGGCGACGAGCGCAGGCGGCGGGGTGTTTCGGTGTGCACGGCGAGGTAAGCCAAGGGGCTTGGAAGTGGCTAAATGCCGTGCAAGAAAGGTTCCTGAGCGCCCTGTGATGCTCACCCTGTGACTGGAAATGGCCGGCGAGGTCCCGGCAGCGACAACGACGTAGGATGATGGCCGGCGGCGACGGGATTCTTCCGGGTTCATGGCGGCAGCTCAGTATAGGCGATTTCCTGCATAAAGATCGGTTGGGTAACGTCACTTAGGGCCTAAGGATTCTAAAAGGCTAGATAAACGCGATCGTAGCTCACCGGAGCAGGGTGGTCGACGACGGCGGCAGTAGTTCGATTCGGCATCACGGCGACAGCGCTTCACGACCCTCGTCACTCGAATCAAAGAGACGCACGGCGTTAGGTATAGAGCAAGGAAGGTTCGGCTGCGAGGAATCGAACTAGAACTCACCGTACGCAGAGATCAACCACGGCGACGCCGGTGGCCGGAGAGGAATAGGATGATGTCGATCTGCGCGTGGACGTCGGCATGGGTTGGTGCTCTCCCTGGCGGTCTCCGTGGTCTATGCGAAGGTTCTGGTGAAGTTTCTCGGCCGATGGTAGTCGACGGAGGAGGAACCGGGAAGATCATGCGGCGGTGCTCTAGAACTCCGGCGACGAGATCGACGGCGTCGCCAGGTGCTCGATCTGCGATCTAGGAGGCAATATGGGCATGGATGGGTAGGGTATGGGGAGGTGATCACGATGGTGTGGATCGTCGGCAGTTTAACTCACCGCAAAGGTATCCGCCGGAGCCGTAGAAGAGGACGAGTTTATTCGCGTTTCTCGGGGTTTCAGAGACTGAGAGTTGCGGAACGTGATGAGCTCTCCTTGCCACGCGGGGTTTAGCTTGAATACGTGGCGGTCGACACGTCGACGACGACGGGAACGTTCCTAGAGCGGTGCAACGAGAAGAGAACGCGTGTGGGGCGACGTGGGCCGGCGTTCTCCCGTGTTCCTGGACGTCTTGGGCGGTTGGTGAGGCTTACAGGTGGGTCCCATGGCCCGTGGGGCCCACATGGCAGTGATACAAGCTCAAGAGTGCTCTAGAGGCTAAGTGTGCGACTGTTGACCATGAGCTGTCTTGGTTGGGCTCTTCCAGCGATTTTCAGGTGGGACAAAATGGTGAGAGCACCACCTGGTGTGAGTATGTGACATGTAGTTGCACCCCATCCCATTGGTTTAGCAAGAAACCTCTTGGTTAAACACTAGTAGCTTCCTAAACATGGGATCAGGCTGCTGATTTACCCAGTTTCCAGACTTGGCCAAATTCCAGGTCATCCAGTCTTGGGCTGATTCGATGTTGGAGAGGAGAAAAAGTGTGGCTAGGGGTTGATCTGGCCCAAGTGAATCTTAGGGTTTAAACTACATTCCTCAGTGTGCAATTTGTCTGAAGAGGATTCCCAGGATCAGGTTTGGTCAGGTTTTGGTGAGGGCTCGAAGTAGGCATCATGGTGCTGAAATTCCTAGATTTATGGGAGACTTGAAGTTGATCATCAAGCCACTAAATGAAGAGATAAAATCACCAAATTTTACAGGTTGTCTACTCCTTAGTTAAGGTATTTTTGAGAAATTTTACGGGATTTTTAGGTTTCATCTTTTGCCTATATGAAACAACAAAAGATGATTATGCACGAAAATCCAAATTCACCTCAAACAAAACATGCACAATCAAAATGAAGAATTTGGAAAGTGAATTTAGTTTTAATTAGCTTGGTCAAGATCCCTACGTCTAAAGAAGATCCCACTCCAATTGGTCGTTAGGTCCACAAATTAATCGATGGAGGTTGTTAATACAAAAAGTTCATAACTCATATATTTTCAGTAGCCACCGCTGTTTAGGTGGGTTTTGCTTAGATTATTCTGTCAACAATAGTTTCGTCGCTGATCGGTTTATAAGACGCCAACTCGTGAGCTTAATGATTCATCTGCAATTTTGGCTGCAATCTTTCTTGTTCTTGTTTGTGTTCTTTGATTCGCAAACAGCGATTAGCCTTCTCGGCGAGGCCATCTGTGTTTCGGCACGGGTGGTAACCAGAAGAGACGTAGTGCTGCGATTGCGGGGCTCAAGAGCGTGATTGTTCAGAAGCCGGATCGAGTTGTATCACGACCCCGCCCAAATCGACTGCTTATATGAAGCTTTCAGAAAATCGGGAACCCTAATCCACATCACACCGTCATGGATTATCGTTCCAAAAAATATAGGAACACAGTGGCAGAGCCACCACCCGGGCACCATGGGCCATTGCCCGGGCTCCAGCGGCTACATAAGCAGTATGTAATGGAGATTAATACTTAATTACTGTGTTTAAAGCCAGCAGGACCGTATGTAGCAGCAGTAGCAGGGTATACTATTTAATGTGCTTAGCCGAAACTAGCAGACCAAATCATGGATCAAAAATGAAACCAACGCAAAGTAACATAAATACTTAGCACAATTTTCCTGCAACATGCTTTCTCCAATCAATCTTATTTGACATTCGGCATCAATTTTGACTAAGAGGAGCATTGTACCAGAGTAATACAAGAACTATAGCCTACTCTGCCTGCGATACACATATCTTCCATATAATCTCAAGTATTTTTATCAGTAGTTAGGCTTGCCCAGGCTCAAGAAAACGTTTCGATCCACCACTGGGAACACATTCCGTCTATTCCGAAAAGGGTACACCTCTACCATGCCACACTCTAAAAGATAGTGTACCATTTTTCTCGCTCCAGCTCCTTGATCCATTGATCAAGGAATTTTTTTGACAGGATCGGAAGGCTCTTATACTTAATCAAAGGGGATAACCCTACATTTAGCGTTAATTTCTTGGTCTTGGAATGGCGTGTTTAGGAAATCATTGGTCGTTGAGAATTAGTACTTGAGATAAAACCCTTTTATCCGAATTCACGACAATGGATTGCATCTCTTTAGGGGTGTGGGGGGTCTTCCCGTAAAGAATAAAGCCTAAAGGTAACACCTTTAGGTACCAGGGTCATATGAATGTTTTGCTATAGGTTTGTGTAATAGGGTTAGGCTTCCTAGATGAACCAGCATTTACAAGTTAATTTACCTTTTTATTTTGATTAGCAATTCCCATGTGATAAGTGCATACACTACTTCCTACATGCACAAGGCAAAATTTTGCAACTTCCTATATCTAGAACAAACTCAAAAACCATTTTCATTTGTGTAAGTATCCTCATAACTATAGAAAATTTCACAAAACTAATGGCTCGAGTTGCAGAAAAATATATATATATATATATTGACACTTGTCACTTCACTATAAATATCATGGTATTAATGTTTCACAAAACTACACTAAGTTTCATAAAACTATACTAATTTTTAGTAGTATAGTTTTATGAAACTTAAGTGACAAGTATAAAAAAAAATATGTAGTTCTCTGCAACTTAGATCATAAAACATGTAGTTAAGCAGTTAAGTGAAATTTACTCTTAGAAAAAGAAAACCAGGCTAGTGGTTAAACCAGAATAGTCTGGAACTAGTACTGTTGACCACTCAATTTGTTCTCAAGATCGGTGTACCAATCGAACAAGGATGAACTAGCTAAACCGAATGGTTTTTTCGATAAACTGACAAGAACTGAGTCAGCTGTGTGCGCACTGGATGTTGGACTTAAAGCCCACATAGACCAACTAGTTGTTTGAATGGTCACTTGTTTGGATAAAATATCAGAAAAGATGTGGAGGCAGCGATCAATCCCTCGTGACTATGACAAAAGATTTGTTAGGCCGTCATCTGCGTTGCTGTTTTGTTGTGACATGGAAGGAATGTTAAGTATATTAAATTGGATGGAAGCGTGGTTTAACTGGCAGAACATCGATCAGACTAGTGGACAACTAAATCAATAATCCAACTGGTTTGTTGCCCTGTCCGATATTTATACTATGCACACAAGATCATATTATAATTGTAGTCTGTGTCTAAAAGCATATAGACTCGACACAGTGTCCTTTAGAATGAAAAAAAAAAATAATAGAAGTCTTATCATTTACTTCCTGGATCTCAAAATATGACAACTTCCTACTATGAATCTGTACAATCTACATTAATTCATAGCCAGCAATTGCTATATTTTGCGATGAATTTGTCATCTATTTTGGCCACTCGCATATGGGGCATACACATAGTTATCATGCATATAACGCCAAACTCTGAAACAACTATTACTGAGCTGTGAGAACTGACCTTTTCAATATCGAGCCGCGAGAACTGTCCTTTTCAATATCGTCTATGGGATCATCTCCCCAATTATGAAGAAGGGATGTCTTGCTATTTTCATCCATGTTCTCCTTGCTCCCCTCCGCTTTTGCCGCATCCTTTTTTTACATCTTCTCCTGGTTCTCGCCCACCTCTTTTGCCTCATCCATCTTTTGCATCTTCTCCTGGTTCTCGTCCACCTCTTTTGCCTCATCGTTCTCTTCCATCTTCTCCTGACTCTCATCCACCTCTTTCGATTTATCGTTCTCTTCCATCTCTGTCGGGTTCACCACTTCTTTTGCGTAGTCATAATGTTTGTATTATGGACACAATAATAATAATCAAAAAATGGGAAGCGAGAAAGATGTAGCAGACCTTTTGCAAAAGCGCTCCATCATCTCCCTCCTCCTTTCTTTCTTGTCCTTGTTCTTCCTTGCCTATTCACAATGTTTATGTTATAGACAAAACAACAAAATAAAAAATAGGAAATGGAAAAGATGCAGCAACCCTTGTGCTGAGGTGCACCCCCGTCGACCGGATTTGAGTCATCAGCACTCATCCGAGCTTATCACCAGAACCTCAACCATCTCCCACCACCTCCTCCATAGCTGATACCTCCTCTCGTTCTTGTCTTTATTCTTTGCCTATTCACAATATTTACATTATAGACACATCAATACCATACAAAAAAATAGGAGATGGGAATGATGCAACATACCTTGTGCTGAGGTGCGCTACTTTTGATAGGATTTGACCCATCATCGGACTCACCCGAGCAAATCACCACCAGCTCCACCATCTCCCTCCTCCTACTCCTACACTTATTGTTCTCCTTCTTCTTTGCCTGGTCACAGTATTTTATGTTATAGACAAAACAACACCAAAGAAAAAGATGGGAAGTTGGAAAGGTATAGCAAATTGATGAGGTGCGCCACCTTGAACCGGATTTGAGTCATCAGCAGACTCATCTGAGCATCACCACCACCTCCACAATCTCCCTCCTCATCCTGCTTCTGCTCTTCTTTTTTGTCGTTCTTCTTCTTTGCCTAGTCATAACGTTCATGTTATAGATAAAAAACACCAAACCAAAAAGGATGGGGAGTGGGAAAGATGTAGCAAACCTTCTGGTGAGCTGCACCACCTTCGGCCGGATTGGACTCATCATCAGAGTCGTCTGAGCTTTTCACCACCACCTCCTCCTCCTCCTGTTCTTGTCCTTCTTATTCACAGAAGATTTCCTAAAACATTGGTTTGGTGAAAGACATCTGATTCGGACCCTAATTAGCCATAAAAAAGGAAATATGAAGCTGCTACCACTGGTCAGCCAAAATTCAACGCAGCAACACTCCCGGAGGTGTATCTCCCAATCCGTTCAACCAAAATTTGTGTTCCAATATTCTACGGAAAGCTTAAATAATTCCCTACAAGTTTCATTTAGACTAAAAATGCTCAATCCCGGTAAATAAATCCCAGATTTATAAATAGCAGCTCAGCATATAAGTTGCACTAGCAGAAATCAGCTATCGGCATCTAATAGTCAATTTGTAGATGAAAAGGATTAAATAGAGACTAAACTGAAGCTTTCCAACAGAAAAGAAACCAAAACAAGGGTGGAGATGATAAATTTCTGCAAAATCCTCAAATCCCAATTCTTCCTCTTCTTTTCTTCCCTGTATAGTATTCCTGCTCCATTTTGTTCCTCTCCCTTCTCCTCTCCCTCTTCACTTCTTCATTCTCGCCCTTTCCTCCTCTATCTCTCCTTCCTGGCTTACTTCGCCACGGCTAGCAACAGCAGAGAGGGCAGCTGGGAGAGTGGGAGGCGAGGCGTAGGCGGGCAAGACGGCTGGTGCGAAAGCAGATAGCTGCAGCAGCGACTGGCTGGTGGCACCCAGCAGCGACGGCAGCCAGCAGTGGTGGTGCAGCACCAGTGGAAGGGGCAACGGCAAGAGCGGCTAGGGTTTGGACGTCGATAAGAACAGCAGCTAGGCGGTGGCTCAACATTTGAGGTGTCTTTTATCTTCTGTTTCTTTTAGAAAATCTAATGGCCTAAAGTAATTCAGCCACCTCGAATTGATAATAACTCCAATTAGCACATATAAATATAAAAATGGAACCTACACAACAACACCTATGTACATTACACAAATAGTCGGGAGGCTCTGGTGGTCGCAAGGTTTCGTGAGCTCGCCCTTCCTCAGCAGGCATCTTGATATTCCTCTTGCGTCCTATCCTGCCACGCGAGGAGGCGGACTCGATTGGACCTATACCGGCCGAGGCAGAGACGGACGAGCACCACGGTTGTGTGCCCGTCATCTTGGCTGCCGCAGCGGCGTAGAGAGCGGCGCAGCGCGGGCATAATAGTTCGTTAATCCAGGTACACCATTATGGATTATCGTTCCAAAAAAACAATGGAACACGTTCCATCTATTCATAAAAGGGTTTGGGACAGGTACCTCTCTACCGTCCCACACTTCTACGTCGAGCTGATGTGGTGTATGAGACACAATGTAATTTTTAAAATTCCATAAGTATGTGACCATATTAGCACAGAAAAAAGTGGTAAATGTATGATTAATATGTATATGGCACTCTTGGTTCTAGATTCGTCCTTGATACATCACATAATGTTATAAATAATCACGTCAAAATCTTAGTTAGAAATAGCTATATTCCAGATTCGTCCTTGATACATCACATAACTTAATGTTACTAACAAGTATAGAATCATAGCTAGAAACAACTATATTCTAGGACAGGGGTAGTACCTTTCTGACAGGAATTACATTGAAGTAAAGCGAAGTTGTGTAAGCAATAATTCTTTTTGTATGCTGATACTATTCATACAATATGTGGTGATTATGTTTCTATATATTTGTGTAAGAACAATATACTAACTTCCATTCCTTTAGAACTAGCCCAATTTCAAATTAATATCCTTGCTTAGACATCTTATAGTGAGCATTTACACTACGGATAAACTGAAAGGTACACATTCAACTACAAATCCAATTGTTATACGTCACTGGACACCAAAGAAAAGGATACTGCAAGAACACTTGATAGTGATCCATATTCTAGATTGAGTGACAACATGGACCGGTAAGAGCAGCATGTCCAAGGTATGAGGCGTGGTTTCATGCTGATTGCTTAAGTTTGTCAAGCTAGTTGTAACCGTTGGTTTATGTAAAGCAATGACTTTGTCATCTATTTTGGCCTCCCACACACACGGCATACACACTGCTATCATCCATATAACACCAGACTCTCAAACAACTACCATTGAGTCATTAAGTCATGACACCTGACCTTTTCAATATTGTCTATGGGATCATCTCTCCACTTCTGAAGAAGGGATGTCTCATTGTTTTCATCCATGTTCTCTTTGCTCCCCTCCTCTACTTTGTCCACAACCTTCTTTTGCGTCTTCTCCTGGTTCTCTTCCACCTCTTTCGCCTCATCCATCTTTTGCATCTTCTCTCGGTTCTTGTCCACCTCTTTCGCCTCATCCTTCTCTACCATCTTCTCGTGGTTTTCCTCCAACTCTTTTGCCTAGTCACAATTTTTATGTTATGGACACAACAAAACCAAACAAAAAAGATGGGAAGTGGAAAAGATGTTACAAACCTTGCATAGAGGCGTTCTAACTTTGACCAGATTGGACTCATCAGCAAACTCATCTAAGCTTATCACCATCACTTCCACCATCTCTTCCTCCCTCCCCTCCTCCTCCTCCTCCTCGACCTCCTCTTGTTCATCCTCATGTACTTTCATGTTAGACGCAACAACACCATACAAAAAATAGGAAGCGGAAAAGACGTAGCAAAACTTCTGTTGAGTTGTGCCACATTCGACCGGATCGGACACATCAGTAGACTCATCTGAGCTTACCACCACCCCCACCACGACCACCATTTCCCTCCTCTTCATGTTCTTATTGTCCATCTTCTTCTTTCCCAAGTCATAATGTTTATGTCATAGACACAACAACACCAAACAAATTAATGGAAAGTGGGAAAGGTGTAGCAATCCTTCTGCTGAGGTGCACCGCCTTCAACTGGATTCGAGCCATTAAGAGCCTATCACCACCACCTCAACCATCTCCCTCCTCCTCCTCCATAGCTGATTCCTCCTCTCCTTCTTGTCTTTATTCTTTGCCTATTCACAATGACATTATAGACACATCAACACCATACAAAAAATAGGAGATGGGAATGATGCAACACACCTTGTGCTGAGGTGCACTACTTTTGACAGGATTTGACCCATCATCGGACTCACCTGAGCGAATCAACACCAGCTCCACCATCTCCCTCCTCCTACCATTACACTTATTGTTTTCCTTCTTCTTTGCCTGGTCACAATATTTTATGTTATAGACAAAACAACACCAAAGAAAAAAGATGGGAAGTGGGAAAGGTATAGCAAATTGCTGAGGTGCGCCACCTTGAACCGGATTTGAGTCATCAGCAGACTCATCTGAGCATCACCATCACCTCCACCATCTCCCTCCTCATCCTGCTCCTGCTCTTGTTTTTGTCGTTCTTCTTCTTTGCCTAGTCATAATGTTCATGTTATAGATAAAAAACACTAAACAAAAAAGGATCGGGAGTGGGAAAGATGTAGCAAACCTTCTGGTGAGCTGCACGACCTTCGACCGGATTGGACTCATCATCAGAGTTGTCTGAGCTTGTCACCACCACCTCCTCCTCCTCCTGTTCTTGTCCTTCTTCTTCACAGAAGATTTCCTAAAACATTGGTTTGATGAAAAACATCTGATTCAGACCCTAATTGGCCATAAAAAAAGGAAATATGAAGCTGCTACCACTGGTCAGCCAAAATTCGACGCAGCAACGCTCCCGAAGATGTATCTCCCAAACCGTTCAACCAAAATTTGTGTTCCAATATTCTACAGAAAGCTTAAACAATGCTCTACAAGTTTCATTTAGACTAAAAATGCTGAATCCCGGCAAATAAATCCCAGATTTCTAAATAGCAGCTCAACGTATAAGTTGCACTAGCAGAAATCAGCTATCAGCATCTAATAGTCAATTTTTAGATTAAAAGGATGAAATAGAGACTAAACTGAAGCTTTCCAACAGAAAAGAAACCAAAACAAGGGTGGAGATGATAAATTTCTGCAATATCCTCAAATCCCAATCCTTCCTGTCCTTCCTCTTCTTTTCTTCCTTGTATAGTATTCCTGCTCCATTTTGTTCCTCTCCCTTCCTTCTCCTCTCCCTCTTCACTTCTTCATTCTTGCCCTTTCCTCCTTATCTGTCTCTCCTTCCTGGCTTCCTTCGCCACGGCTTGCAACAGCAGAGAGGGCAGCTAGGAGAGTGGGAGGCGAGGCGTAGGCGGGCAAGATGGCTGGCGCGAAAGCAGATAGCTGCAGCAGCGGCTTGCTGGTGGCACCCAGCAGCGACGGCAGCCAGCAGTGGTGGTGCAGCACCAGTGGAAGGGGCAACGGCAAGAGCGGCTAGGGTTTGGACGTCGATAAGAACAGAAGCTAGGCGGTGGCTCAACATTTGAGGTGTCTTTTATCTTCTGTTTCTTTTAGAAAATCTAATGGCCTAAAGTAATTCAGCCACCTCGAATTGATAATAACTCCAATTAGCACATATAAATATAAAAATGGAACCTACACAACAACACCTATGTACATTACACAAATAGTCGGGAGGCTCTGGTGGTCGCAAGGTTTCGTGAGCTCGCCCTTCCTCAGCAGGCATCTTGATATTCCTCTTGCGTCCTATCCTGCCACGCGAGGAGGCGGACTCGATTGGACCTATACCGGCCGAGGCAGAGACGGACGAGCACCACGGTTGTGTGCCGGTCATCTTGGCTGCTGCAGCGGCGTAGAGACCGGCGCAGCGCGGGCATAATAGTTCGTTAATCCAGGTACACCATTATGGATTATCGTTCCAAAAAAACAATGGAACACGTTCCATCTATTCATAAAAGGGTTTGGGACAGGTACCTCTCTACCGTCCCACACTTCTACGTCGAGCTGATGTTGTGTATGAGACACAATGTAATTTTTAAAATTCCATTAGTATGTGACCATATTAGCACAGAAAAAAGTGGTAAATGTATGATTAATATGTATAAGACACTCTTGGTTCTAGATTCGTCCTTGATACATCACAGAATGTTATAAATAATCACGTCAAAATCTTAGCTCGAAATAGCTATATTCCAGATTCGTCCTTGATCCATCACATAACTTAATTCTACTAACAATGCATATTTTTTTATTTTAGAATAATCTATTTCCACTTGTACTTGGAAAATATTTGCTTGTAGGGAAAATACATTAAAATGGAGAGAATCATGAGGAAACTTCACTCCCAAGCAAGCCTTTGGATGAGAGGGCCAGTTGGCAGTGGAGATAATTGTCTTCACACATGTAACCGTCATAAGGGCCCACCCGTCAGTGTACCAGAGAAGGCCGAAGTCAATGGGAGGCTGGCCTGGTTTGGCCGAACCAGTTCTGCCGCCTGTCCCATCGACCTTTCACGTGTCAGCTGCTGGTTGGATGCTGATGGCGGTTACCAGGGGTAAGATGGACATTTTCCATGGGAAGTTGCCGCCATTGGAGCCTATAAAAGGAGGCCTCACTCCACTACACACCAAAGTAAGGATTCAATCTTTCTCCACTTGTAGTACTAGTCCAGTGGAGTAGAAATAGAATAGTTCTAAGTTCAAGGAAAGCTTCAGAGGAATTCAGGTAAAGTTCTTATTTTGCTTTATAGTTCTTTTGTAAGACTTTCTAGTTTAGATTATGAATACCATGCTTAGTCTATACATGATTAGTATGCTATGTGTAGTTACATTATCTGGGGTTTGCATTGATGCGGGTATAATGTCTAATAACTAGGTTAGTAATCTGCTTAGGCTAGGCCATGCGATATTAATCTGGAACTTAGATGCTCTACTTCAATTGCACGGTTGTAGAGTAGGGAGTGATGGCATAGACATGATGTCTAGGCTGGATCTTACCATTATTTGGACATATATACTCTGGGTGTGTTTGCGGGCCATTGATGGTGACAGCTCAGTACTGGTGTCTCCCCCGCAGTTTATGTACCTGTAAACAATTTCCTAGGGATAGATACACCTCTGTATCTATTTTCGGTCGGATGGTTATGACAGGCTGTCGTAAGTAACTCGACAGTCAGGGGTAACTTTACGAAGCTCTGGGAGAGCATAGCTAGGTTCCGGCTTAGCTATAGCTGGCCAACTGCTGTGGCCGCTGCTCATCTCTTCGGCTTAGCTATAGCTGGCCAACTGCTGTGGCCGCTGCTCATCTCTCCAAATGGATTCATACCGTCCGCACTTAAACTGAACTGTATGTTTCATGGATCCTCTCCAAAGTTTTAAAATGTCCTGTCGATGTTTCTCCACTGTGACCCATCGGCGGGGTGTCTCAGCATCCCGCCTTGTTGACGTTCATCTGCGTGCTAACGCATCATTCTTGCATGCTCTTTGTTTCTGAACGAACGCCTGATCCGTGGTATTATAGGGAGATACCACATCACCTTAGCAGGAACTCTCTTCTTTGAAGGCTGTCCATCGACCTCACCTGGATCATCTTGTCTAATCTTATATCGTAGTGCGTTGCAAACTAGACATGCGTCTAGGTTTTTGTACTCACCATGATAGAGGATACAGTCGTTCGGACATGCATGTATTTTCTGAACTTCCAGTCTAGAGGGTAGAGTAACTTCTTAGCTTCATATGTTGATTTCGGCAATTCGTTTCCTTCTGGTACAATGTTCTTAACGAGCTTCAACAACTCGCCAAATGCATTGTCGCTAACACCATTTTTTGCCTTCCATTGCAAAAATTCCAGCGTGGTACCCAGCTTTCTGTGTCCCTGTTCGCAACTAGGGTACAACGACTTCCTATGGTCCACTAACATACGCTCTAATTGCCGGGCCTCCTTTTCAGTTTCGTAGTCCTCCTGCACGTCCTGAATTATCTAATGAAGATCATCCGCAACTTCGTTATCTTCAAAAACCCCCCTCCGTATCCACCGTTGTGTCTTTCTCAAATCCACCATAATGACCCCATTCTGGAATGTTCTCGTCTTACATTTCATCTTCTTCCATTTGAACCCTTAGCTCTCCATGCGAGGTCCAACAATTATAGCTCGGCATGAACCCCAACAAGAACAAGTGAAAATGAATAGTTCCTGTCTTAGAATACTCCTTATCGTTTTTGCACTTGCTACATGGACAACAAATAAAACCATCCGCTTGTTTGTTAGCCTTGGCCACAGTCAAAAAATAATGCACGCGGTTGTAGCCTAGCGGTTAAAATGCTCAAGTAGCACCACAAGTCCTGGTTTCAACTCCCCAAGGAAACGAATTTCAGGCTTGAATAAAGAAAAAAAAACTATACCGTGGGGGTCTCCCCTAGTGTGCTCGGTCAAAAAAAACTCTTTTGACTGTCGGTCCACGTTGTACATCCATTGTCGATCCATCTACAGGAATAATGTACGGAAATCATGAAAATTAAGGCTAGGGTAAAAATCATTCTAGTTTAATAATTTGCTAGACAAATACTCTCTGCGCCTCTCACAAAAAGCATTCTATTAATATTCCTTAATTACCAAGAAATGAGAGAGTATGAGTTGCAGGTGGTGCGCAGGTGTTTTGGACAGTTCCGTGCATTCATAGTCCCAAACAAACCAACCGGGACGATAATCCAACACGAGGAAATTTGCCTCCACCACAACAAATTTTCCTATTAAATTTCTCAATTATCTAGAAATGACAGAGTATGAAGTGCTTGAAATCTTCCAGTTGTCTTGGACAGTTTCGTTCATGCACTACCCCGAACAAACCAACTGGAAGATCAAACACTTCGCACTCTATGATGACTTGATAACTTACAAAATTTTTAATTTAATTTTTCTAGTGTGATAAAAAAATCCCGAAATTTCTAACACATGTAAGGTTCCTTAATTATCAAGAAATGACAGAGTAGGAGGTTTAGGTGGTTAGTGCTTGTTTTGGATAGTTCCGTGCATTCACAATCCCGAACAAACCAACCACGACACCATCTAAACCTGTGATGACTTGATAATCCAACACGAGGAAATTTTCTATTAAGGTTTCTTAATTATCAAGAAATGACAGAGCATGAGGTTCAGGTGGGGTGCGGTTGTTTTAGACAGTTCTGCACATTCATAGTCCCGAACAAACAAACCGCGACCCCCTCTGAACCTCACACTCTGTGATGACTTTATAATCCAACACTAAGAAATTTTCCTCCACCACGAAGAATTTTCTCCTACTAAATTTCTCAATTACCAAGAAATGACAGAGTATGAAGTGCTTGAAATCATCAAGTTGGCTCGGACAGTTTCGTGCATGCACTACTCCAAACAAACCAACTTGATAACCAAGCACTTCGCACTCTGTGATGACTTGATAACCTAGAAAATTTTTATTTAATTTTCCTACTTCATATGTATAAAAATATTTATATAAATGTTAATAAAGCATATGCCACACTCGAGTGCGTCTTTCTCGATGGAATAGGTGTTAGTCTTCGTCATTAACGAGACGAAGACTACCACCTACTTCATTGAGAACAATGCACTGGAATGTTATATGCTACATTTCCCTCCAATACAAACAATTTTCCTACTAAATTTCTTAAATTATCAAAAAATTTAGAGACACTAATGTATAAAAATATTTATATAAATGTTAATAAAGCATATGCCACACTCGAGTGCGTCGTTTTCGATGGAATTATTGGTAGTCTTCGTCAAAAACTACCACCTACTCCATGAAAAACAACACACTAGAATGTTATATGCTACGTACATGTTTACCGTTATCGAGTATATGGCGCCATATATAAGAAACTAATAAATTCTAAACTTCTCGAATAAATGGTATGGACTAGCTTAAAGTCATACACAATACAATGTCAACGAACTAAGCTTGAAGAAAACTCCAACTTCAAATGAATAAGCTAGTTCTTGCTAAACAACTAATACACCGTAAACCACCTCGTATTTCTCTAAATATAAAGCATAAAATGAGCTCTACTAAAAATATATAACAAGAGGAAGAATTTACGCACCTTTTCAACCAAAAATGAACGGAAGAATCGATGGAACTTTGGCCCCTGGTTGAAGAGGCGCTGAGGAAGATGAGGCCGGCGCTGAGGAAGAAATGAGCAAGAACAACTCGGGCACTGGAGGAAGAAGATGATAAAGGCAGGGAACATTGGCCCCGGTTAGTGTTACAAACCAGGGCTAAAAAGATAGCCCCCGGTTATTATAATAAACCGGGGCTAAATATAGCATCTTTGGTCTCGGTTTGTAATACAAACCGGGGCCAAAGATGCCTCGCCCACCGACACCGCCTGACATGTTTGGAACCGGGGCCTAAAATCATCTTTGGTCCCGGTTGGTATTACCAACCGCGGCCAAAGATGCCCCTCAACCCCTGACACCGCCCGTCAGGTTTCAAACCGGGACCAAAGATCATATTTGGTCCCGGTTTAATCTTATTCGGGACTAGAGATGGCTGGCCAAAGATCGTTTCTCCAGTAGTGTATTGTGCCATATCCCTTGAAAAAACGTTTGTAATAGCCAGTTCAACCAAGAAATCCTCTTAGTTTAGTGATATCTGTTGGCTTTGTTAGATTTAATTTGGTAATTGATCTATTTAAATTAACTAAATCAAATAAATTTCAAGGTCATGATGGTAAGAGCTATGTGTGTTCATATCTCATTTGTTCATGGGTTATTAAGTAGAAAGATAAAGAGTTTTTTGAGAATTAATCAAATATTTGTTTAATGGAGTGGTGACCTCCTCAATTACAACTATTTTATGGTTGTTTAATGGTGAATTGGGTTTGATGGCTAGTTAGTATCTCCTTTACACCTTTCATGATACCATTCATCTTCATCTTCCTTTCCTCATACAAAAGGAGAATGGAGCTGATCTCCCATGGACACAAGAATAAACACATATTCCATCTATAATCTGTTGTTGTGTTGTCTCTCTTCATCCCCGGTTTTAAGCACTTGCGTGCATAAGTTCTTGGAACGAGTAGGCCTCCGGAACAAACGCTGCGTCATAAGTACTTGAACAGATAGGCGATATAGTTTTTGAGGAGCACTTTCATGCGACTGCTTAAGGTGTTCTTCCTCACGGCGACGAACACGGAGAATGGCAATGGAGGCAATAGAAAAGGAAATGTCAACGGATATGGAGGCAATGGCGTGAATGGCGTTGGTGATGGACTATGGGAGGCAATGACAGCAACCATGATGGGTCAAGTGATCAACTAATTTCTTTGCATCTGGGTATGAGTTCATCCTTGTAATTTTGATGAACACCGTAGGTATTATCTTTTTCATTTGGACGATGCATATGTTAATTTTGGGATTAAATTATATCAAAAATTGACTATATTTCCAACAATCCAAAAGCTATATAGGTCATTTTTGGTAGTTGGCTTTGCTGCATCATTATGTCCACCTCCATTTAATGGTTCTAATTACAAGCGTTGGAAAACTCGGGATGTGCTATGGTTGACTGCCATGCAATGCTTCTTTGTTGCACAAGGCAAACCGATCAAACCTCATATCTCTGATGAGAATGATAGTAAGTTTGAGACGGTGGATTGCCTATTTCGAGGTGTACTCGCTGACAACATAGTAGACGAGTATATGTGCATGTTCACGGGGAAGGAAATGTGGGATGGTCTTGAGACTAGATTTGGGTTTTCCGATGCCGATAGCGAGTTGTATCTTATGGACCAGTTTTATGACTATAAGATGGTCAATGACTGTTGTGTAGTAGAACGGGTTCATGAGATTGATATGTTGGCAAAGGAGCTCAAGAACAATACCTATGAGTTGCCTGACAAGTTTGTTGTGGGTGGCATTATTGCCAATTTGCCACATTTTTTGTCTGACTTTGCTACTTCTCGAAAACACAAGAGACAACTGTCAACATGGTTATTAGCAAACTAGAAAAACATCTGGATACAGTAAAATTTTACCTATAGTTCTTTCTATTTTTCAATCACCTGAATGGTGGGTTCATACTGGCGCTAATATTCATATATGTGCTGATATTTCCTTGTTTTCTTCTTATCACGTCAAGAGGGGTTCCTCCTTGTTGATGAGAAACATTTCACATGCGACTGTTCATGGTGTTTGTACGGTCAATTTGAAGTTTACTTCGGGAAAGATCATTGTCGACGGTCATTATTGCAACATTTCAACCGTCCATTTAACTAAAATAATGAAGAGTTGGGTATGCTTGCAATGCATATTTATTTCAGAATAATCTATTTCCACTTGTACTTGGCAAATATTTACTTGTAGAGAAAATATATCAAAATGGAGAAGATAAGTGGGAGAAAACCTCACTCTCAAGTAAACTTGTGGATGAGAGGGCCACCTGGCAAGACAGATGTCGAAGTAACCGTCATTGCAACTACCAACCATCATAAGGGCCCACCTGTCAGTCACTGGAGAAGGCTAGAGGCGGTTGGAGGCCAGAGTGGTTCGGCCGAACCACCCTGGTTCGACCGAACCAGGCTCGGCGCCGATCCCTCCGATCTTCAACGTGTAGGCTCCAGATGCTCTCCTGATGGCGGTTACGAAGGGCAATGTGGTCAATTCGCATCAGTTACCGCCACTTGGAGCCTATTTAAGGAGCACCTCACTTACTCTCCAACACACACAAAAGCAAGGAATCACGCTCACTCTACTTGTAGTATTAGTGTAGTAGAAGTAGGAATAGAACAGTTCTAGTTCAAGGAAGACTTCGGAGGAATTCGGGTAAAGTTCTAGCTTTCTATTTTTTTTAAGACTTTCAATACTTCAATATGGTTATCTTTATACAATTGCGGTAGCCTAGTCCAATCATAGACTAGTCTTGCCAACTTTAGCATTTATATGATTAGTATACCAGTGTGGTTACATTTATCTAGGATTTGCATTAGTGCGGGTATAATGTCTAGGAACTTGGTTAGTATTCAACTTAGGCTAGTCCTGGTAATATTAATCTGGAACTTAGATACTCTACTTCAATTGTAAGGCTGTAGAGTAGGGAGTGATGGCTTAGACGTGGTGTCTAGGCTGGATCTTACCATTATTTGGGCGATTATAATCTGGGTATGTTTGTGGGCCGCCGATGGTGACGGCTCGGTACAGGTGTCTCCCCCGCAGTATAGTTTCCTACATGTAATTTCCTGTGGTTAGATGCACCTCCGCATTTAACTTCGGTTGGATGGTTATGACAGTCTGTCGTAAGTAACTCGGTAGGCCGGGGTAACTTTGCGAAGCACTAGGAGGGCATAGCTAGGTCTAGGCTTAGTTATAGCTGCATTGTAAGGAGGGTACACCACACTGTTGTATACTGGTTAGAAGATGTTAGAGTGTTGCATAAAATACAGAAAATAGAACTATACTATGACTGCTCTTACTTCAACTAATTTAGGATTGATATAGAGTTTAGCTAGATCCTTCGCTTGTGTCACTCTACCCAAGATATATTTCTTACCACTGTCTAGAACTATGACTTATACATGTGTATGTATTTTATTAGAATAATTACACTCTGCAAATCTTCCCTTGGGAATAAATACGATACATTGGAATACTTCCGGGTGAAATGCTACAATGATGTATCCATGTGCTTGCGAATTCATTTCTGCCAAACCATAGATTATCATTGATTATTTCTAGTTGCCGTCATTGGGAACTTTGTTCCTAAGGATGACAATAAGAAATACCAACAATCGTACAACTGAAGAACGTGCAACATGTGCCTTCCATCAAAAAGAACCTCGTTAATAGCTCTCTTTTGTGTAGAGATGGTTTTAAAGTTGTGTTTGAGTCCAATAAATGTGTAATTTCTAAATTCAAAACATTTCTTGGTAAAGGTTATAATAGCGGAGGCTTGTTCCGCTTTTTCTTGCATGATGCTTGTAATAATGTGGTGAACCATGTGAGCAACGACAATCAATCTAATGTTTGGCATTCGTGACTTTGTCATGTTAATTTTTGATGTATGACATGCTTAGCAAACATGATTTTAATTCCAAAATTCACTTTAGTCAAAAGTTCTAAGTGACATACTTATTTTTAAGCGAAACAATCTCGCAAGCCTCGCAAGGCTACAGAGACAAGAGATTTAGCACCATTAGAACTTGTTCATTCCGATTTGTGCGAGATGAATGGGATGATGACCAAAGGGGAAAAGAAATACTTCATGACCTTTACAGATGATTGCACTAGTGTTGACACCAGAATTTGGATTTGGGTTGAAAGAGGTTGATGATAAAATCAAATCCAATCGGGTCAAGCATAGGCGATTGAGACGTTGAAACAATCAGGTCAGAGCCAAAGCAATTGGATCAACAAAGCCGATTGGATCAAAGTTAAACAGAGACGATTGAATCAGATTCAACGCCCGGTGGTCAAGCGTTGGATTGAATCGGGTTTTGTATGGAATCCGATTATATATAGGATAGGAAAGTTTGTTAGTTTCCTTTTATAGTAAGAGTCAGAGTCATGCTTTTTAAAGTTAGGAATTCTAATTTCCTATTTGTAAACGATCGCATATGTTAAGCCGATCATGTCATGTTCTAGTCGTAGTCGGAGTACCCATGGGTATAAATATTGTAGCCTGGGAACTATAAAAATATATACACAATCAATACAACTTTTCGACGCATCACCATCCTAGCTCTCGCTAGGTTTTCGACGAGATCGTGCTGCATCGATTAGGTTCGGGTTGTGCTGCATCGATTAGGTTCAAACTACGGTAGTAGGTATGTCTCGTCAAACTTCATGTATATTGGTAGCTGGTACTTTCTCGGTTAGGTCCGATATACTCTATTATTGATCTGTGTGTCGCGTATCATATACATCGTTAGATTATAGATCAACTATGGTATATTTATATCAATTCATTTTATTTAGGACTTTCTTGCTTAGGTCCAATATTCTAATTAGGTTACTATTGATCTTAATATATCAAGGTAAAACATATACGACGCGATGTATCTACCATCATGCGTGTTGTTAATCGGTTCATCTAGATCGATCAGTAATAATCTTAGCACAAGCTGTCTCGGTAGGGTCCGATCCTTTGGGCTAAGATTAGAGCTAATCAGTTTAGATGCATCGGTTAGTAGCATGCAAGGTTCTATCGGGGTTTCGGCCAATAGTTTATCCTTTATATGTTTTACTTTTTATTGCATCAACTCATCAATTAAATACAGTTAGTCATAGCCGATTCAATTTCATACAGTTGATCAATTCCAAAACTCTTGGCATCGGCTACCGGCTATCCGCATAGTGGCCGACAGCTCCTAGATCTAACCTTAATTTCTTCCATCTTGTTGGTTGCGGGATCAAATCAACTGGCACGCCCATAACCCAATTTTGAAGGACTTGCACTGGAACTAAGCAAATTTCCCAGGTCGGCATAGTACACGTAACCAAATTTTACGTCAACACCTAGATTTGCTATGTGTATTTGTTGAAAACAAAAGATGAAGCATTGCATTATTTTCACAATTTTATTTGGTGAATGCTATGTTAGAAACTACGGGGTTTTCCAATGAATGGTGGGGTGAGGCTATATTGACTGTATGTCATGTCCTGAAAAGGTGACTCTCTCATACTTGGGCACACAGGGTGTTTGTCTAAGATTAACATGCCAATAAACAAAAAGCGCAAACTTGGAATAAAAACCGTTATTGTGTGTTTCTCGAGTATGCTATTCACAACGTGGGTTATAGATTCTTAATAATAAATTCTGGAATTTTTGACATACATGTTGGAACAATCACAGAGCCCAGGGATGCTACATTTTTTTAGAATAAATTTCCAACAAGAAAAAGCACCTAACACTTCTAGTCCTGAATCTATGTTATCTTTTGATTCTTTTGAACCGATAGTGCATGATGAATAAATGCATGTGGAAAATCCAAAGGAGGATAACATTGTAGCTACTCAAAAGAGTGAGAGACAAAGGACTGTAAAGTCTTTTGGTGATGACTGCATTATATACCTTGTGGATGACACCCAAAAAATCATAGAAGATGCATATTCATCTCCTAATGCTAACTATTGGAAGGCAACGGTACAGAGTGAGATGGATTCAATTATGTCTAATGGAACTACTTGGGAGGTCATGGAGCGTCCTTATGGGTGCAAACTTGTATAATCTTATATACATATGATCTTTATCCAGAGAAGATCAAAGGAATTATGACACAATAAAAATTATTTTAATATGTATTAAAATAGGATTAGTTCATCATAAAAGAATAGATGGTCGAGATCCATTGATCTTGATGGGACGATTCAGATTAGATCAAGTCAACCTAGGTCAAAGCGGCCACACGAGCGCTGATTGGGCAGCCACGTGTGTGGCTTCGACTGAAGTGGCGGATGAGGTGGCGGTGCCAAGTATTTCATCAGCGGCGACGACATGGGAAGACGACGACAGCGGCTGCAGGCAAGGGTACCAGGAGAGAGAGGATGGCGTGGAGATTCATACCACGACAAAGACAACAATGGACAATGAAGGGACATGGCCGGCGACGAGGTCCAAACGGCAGTGGCGTTAGCTTGCGACAGTGACGGCACTCCAACAATTAGCGGCGAAGGAGGATGGCGGGACGGTGCTATCCATGGCCTTGCAGTTCCTATGGCGGCGACTTAGGGCACAAGAGGCGATGGCTTTGCTCGGTGAGGAGAGGAGGGAACTAGGGGTCTTATTTATAGCCTTAGGAGGGAGAGACGGGCTCGGATATTGCGGTGGCGGCGGCCGGAAAAGCCTAGTGTTTGGAGCTCAAGATGACTTCAGATAGGATCAAAATCCCCATGATAAAATGTGTTACCAGCTCCAATTCTTGAGGGGATGGCAAGAGGAGATTGAGGGGGATCAAAACCCCTCAAAAATTGTGAAGGATTCATTCAGGATTCGGCTGATTTTGGGGGTGGAAGGCAGCAGCTCGCTTTCAGGCATGGGGAAGTTTGTGGCCAGAGATAGGGGATGATTGTCACGTGGGCCCCATGCGATAGTGGCATGGGTGGGAGGGAGTCGGCTGGTAGGCTGGCTCGGCTTGGCCAGCCCAGAAGAGAAAGATGAGAGGAGAGATGAGCGCCGGTGGGGAAAAAGGGAGAGAGAGTTGGCCTGAGAGAGAAGATTTTGGTGTGGAGAGGGACAGAGGGGTTTTGAAATTCATTTTGGATTCAAAAAGTCCGAAATTTTATTTTGTATGTTAAAAATATTCCCTATGCTAAATCACATAATAATGTAGAAAATGCTACTGCACTCAAGTATTTATTAAAAATTTATGTTTCCCATTTTCATGTTAAAATTTTTCATAGATTTTAAGCTAGCCTTGCTTTAGAAATTTAAAATTATTCTAAAAATGCATTAAGATAATTTATTAATTTGGAAATTTTCTAGGTCGTGACACAACTCCTCTTGTGCCTCTAGCTTGCGGCGATCTTCCTTGGTCAAATCACCCTCTCCATGGGGACCTGGTTTTTTGATCTAGTTTAGTTGACTTGGTCTTGTCATTAATGAAGATGTCCCTAGTGGCATCGCCAAAATCGTATTGACGTCTTTTTTGGATCTAACACAAGAAATCACCTAAAGCTTGGCAGTGCGTTGATGAATAGAGTTGCTAATTACCTTGATCAGTAAATAAGATGGGTTTAGATGATAACCAAAACTGGCTACCGGGGCCGATTTAGATAGACGTATGGTTGAAGCTCGCCTCATCAATGTCGCAGAAGATTTATAGGATAAACCTACAAAAGGACAAGAGTCTGTGTTGTTGGCAACACAGAAGGTTTACACGAAAAAGCTACAAATGTTATTACTATTGCACTCTCGTAGCGATAGTAGACGATTTACAACACAAATTGATGAAAATGGATGAACTAAATCTTCTATGCTACAGTCCTAGCACCATTGTCAACAGGCTCACCTCCGGCGACACTGCCACCTGCACTGGCAATGGAGCTCGTTGCTGCACCTTGGTTGCCACCATCACCTGCCCCAACCACTGGCAAAGGACGTTCCTACCGGCACCCTCTTGCTCCGCACTGCCTCTAGCATCGTGACCGCTAGCATCCCATCTGTTGTCATCGCCACCGCTACCGCTAGACCCCAGCTCCATCTTTTTCTTCCTCACTCAGGCTCCACTCAAAAGCACACCCAAGATACAATGCCAGGCCCTAGAGATAAAGACACATTCAATTAAACGGGTATCAAATACATAATGCAACAAATCGAAAGTATGCCATCAAACTTATATGAAAGCCAAACCACCACCTGCAGTACCACATATGCTGTCTAGCTAACTCCATGCAAAGGGTACAGATACCGCCACAGTCCGCCGTATAGAGTGGTCCCATTATTGGTCCACATCAAATCAGCTCGAGACACGTCAACACCAATACATATATCAGGGACGGGTGTGACAAGCGACAAATCGTATAAATCACATGGCAAATCACACGCATTGTCAGAAATAGACGCAATAAGGTTATGAGGTATGCCACAATGATCATGTAAAGAAATATTGTTTGTGGTAATATTTAGGCCATTGTAGATTTGTATCTTGTCAACATTGACCACTTCCCCACCTATCATTCGCCTTGGCTACCGTGATTGAGAGTCTTGTTCTTGCAGTTCCCGTGGCACCAATAATCACCGCCAACTTGTTTCCCAATATATTGAGGCTGTGAGCATAGAAGGAAAGCAGCTAAGGTTTTGCATTATAGAGTTCCTCAGCATAGAGCAAAGGGGAAAGTGTCTTGAGAATTCTGAACCAAAGCATAAATCCCCCTCCCCTCCTCCGTGCACCTCACTCCGAAGAGTTTGTTATACTAATCCATGTATGGTTAGATGTGTAGGTTTGGTCACATTGACTCCAAATTTGGTTAAATTTGTACTCAATATTATTCAAACAACTGTGAGTAAATTTTATCATTGGAGGTATTTTCAAGCATATGTTACTTGATCCTTAAAATTGAATTCTCAAAGCATGTGCACATATGAAAAAAATTGAAGTTGATGGAAATATTTGACTTTTTCAATAATATGCACAATTCCATCTTCATACGACGATGATTAATTCACAAACACTTATTATCTTGGACATCTTTCAAATTAAGTTTTCAAAACAGTCCTAGTTAAAAGTAAGATCAAATAGAAGTTATATCAATTACTAATACATTCACTAATTTAATGCCAACTGCCTCTATGAGTTATTAACATGAAATATTAGTCCAGTGTTTAATGTTCTGCGATTTTTATACCCTACCCAAAATCCAAATATAAGTAACGGTTATACAATTATAAGATAAATTCAGCGTGAAGCTATTTGTCCTATGTAATTGTTTAATAAACAACTATTCCAAAGTGCACTTTGAATCATACGGGGTGGAATGGCAATAGCTATTGCTGTCAATTTTTGTAACACCATTATAGTATATTGAATTCACTTGGTTCCATCGCAGTACATCTGATCAATATATATGCACCAGTTCAGCGTCCATGTAGGTGACTAGCGTAATCCTGAAAAAAAAAAAAGCATTCCAGGAGCAGGCAGATCTAGGAGCGAGACGGATCCTTACAAGAAAGAAAACTATGGGCCGTAGTAATCATTTTTGACGATTAGGTTCTAACATACATAAATAACGATCAACAACAACATGTCATCATACAAGGGGTTAAACATAACGCGAGTCCTCTAGACATTGAGTTTATTTTGTATAGATTTATTTTCTTCTTTAATTTTATTGTTATATCATTATTGTTGTCATGCCTATATGCAAATTCTTATAGATGTGTTCGAGATAAAAGCTATCTTCTCAATCAAACATTACTCATTAGCCTCGCACCATGCACAAAAGCATCCCTACAAGACATGCACCAACAAAAATAAATGGTCAACACCTACACAACAACACACATGACTCCTAGGTGATACGCCTCGGACCAAGAATAAAAGCATCACAACCGGACGTACACCAACGTAAACAAATGGTCAACGCCATACTACAACACACACATAACTCCTAACTTACTGGCTATGACCCTATCACATTACATATATAGTGGTTTTCTACATGGATGATTGGTCCAACTATCTTTCTGAGGTCTCACCTAAGTGTGTCTGTTGATTCTTATAGCATTATTCCTTTTTCCTCGATGCACCCTCCATTGCATGGCATGGAAGGGGCAAAATAATAGCATCGAGGGATTTTGGCAGGACCCCACATCCTTGCAAATTGACTTGTGAGGACGGGATATCAACCTCAACTCGTTCCTTTCCAAGCATGGCCAGGGTAGTGGCCGGCTTCATGGGGATTTCCCTTGTGATGTCGTTCGGAAATACCACTTCTAGTGTGCTTCAGGACAAGGTGGTTGTATTGCTTCTTCTAGTCGGCGATCTTCCCTAGGTATATTCAATTCGTCCAGGGCCTCTACATAGGTCTCGCCTATCGCACCTATCCACAATACAACAGATCTGACTTCAAGTGGCATCCGTACCGCATATGGCATATCTAATTGTGAACGATACAATTAGTTATCCTTAAAATAGATATATGGTAAATTCATAATTAAAATTTATTTTGGTGTAGAGATAATTTAAATTTTGTTTTAAATTCAAAACATTCACCCTATTTTAAAGATCAAAGAATATGTATACCACATGTTTCATCTTACTATATCATAAAATTTACATGCATTTAGAGCCCCAAATCTAATCACGAAAAGAGTAATAAAAAATACTGCGGACTAGGGATCTTGTTACATGTCAAATGATTGATTCCCAACCAATAGTTAACAAAATCTGGTAATAAATATTTGTTGCCGTTAACTTTACACGAATTTTGCTCATTCATTTTTTTCAAACAACTATGCAAATACAATTTTTTTTGTTGTGATTTGATATAATATCTAATCATAATTTTATTTGTTTTTATATTTAAACTATGCAAATGAGATGAATATCGAAGTTTGTGGTAAAACCAACGACAACAAATATTCGTGACACGATAGAAAGGAACGTGAAGGCACTCTCACATGTCCATGCCCGTGTAAAAAAAGCAAGTCGATTTTAGTCAGTGAGTCGACCAAAAAACCCCGGTGGCGGCGGTGTTAAACCCTCTCCTTCCTTCCCGTCTTATCCCTGCTCTGCTCCACACACACACACAGACGGCGACACTCCTCTTTCTCCCCACCCAAATTCCACCATTTCACCCCCTCCCCCACTCCGCCGGCGGCCGGAACCCTAGCCCTTCCGGCGTAGCCTGCGGCGGTGGAGACTCCGACGCGAGTGCCCCTAGCTCTAATGGCGCCGCAGCTGCAGGGCTACTACGCGGTCTCCTCCTGGCCCAGGCTCACGCATCTTCCCCCCTGGCCCTGCGCCTCCCACGCGCAGCGCCGGCGGGTTCTGCGCCTCCTGCCGCCGCCGCCGCCACGGCGCCGCTTGGCCAGCGCGGTCCGGGTGGTCGCGGAGGCTGCTGGTCCGGCCCTGGCCCTGGACCGCGTCGCGGGTTTGGAAGGAGGCGTGCGGTTTTCGGGGGATGTGGAGGGGGTGCCGGATCTGCAGCAGCGGCGGCGGGAGCAGCAGCAGCAGGAGGAGGAAGCGGTCGATGAGAGGGAGAGGTTGAGGCGGATGCGGATCTCCAAAGCGAACAAGGGGAACACGCCGTGGAACAAGGGCCGGAAGCATAGCCCAGGTATATATATACCTCTACTCTCCAGATAACATCGTTGTATCTCCCTGCCATTCTCTTTTGTGAGAAATGCTTGATTCAATTGTTAGTAAGCTGATAATGCTAACAACATGAGGTCGTAAACATTCTTGATGGCCGAGTATCATCGGATGCGCTATAGTGGAGATAAAAATTATTTAATTAACTGCAAGGATGAGGATTTACAATGGCACTCCCTTCCGAAAAAAAGAGGGAGGATTCACAATGGCGAGAAGCTGGGGATGAAATCTATGCATGCTAAACCGAAGAAATTAAACTGGATTTATTGAATTTAACTTTTTGTGCAGAGACGCTGCAGAGGATTCGTGAGAGGACCAGGATTGCTATGCAGGACCCCAAGGTGAAGTCATGTAAGATTTTATTTTGTTGTTTAATAGTGTCATGGATTCATTGTATTGTTGACTTGACACAGTAATTGCACAAAGCTTCATAAATATAAGATTTTGATATTTACATAGTAAGGGTCTGCCTAAACAAAGAGTATCTTGCTATAAACAAATAGATTTGTCATATATTTCATCGATAAAATATGGGGGCCTAGTTACATTCGATAGCATGATAGTGTTAGGTCTTTAGCTGTAAGTTTTCATCTCTCAGTGAGGTTGACAGGTAGCAAATTTACTGAATAAAATGTATTCTATCATGTTTTTTAATAGACAAGCAAAACATTTCTACACTTATGGTTGAGTTTCTCTCACATTATACGGTGTAGCAAGTGATTGCCGTTTGACTTCTGTGTGGCTATTAGGCTTCTGATGCTAAACAACCACTAAATTTCTTACAGCTGTGAATGGAAAAAACAGTCTGAAAACTCTCATTCCTTTCGTTAAAATTTCAAATGCTTGGTTTTGCAATCCTATTCGTGATATTACATAAATGCAACCAAAACCCGGCATGGTAACCATGCATTCACTTTAATATCATAGTAGCCACATTTGTTTTTATCATGTTAAATTGTTAATAATCAAGTTCAAGGCAGTTAATTATGTCGCTGTCTAGTTTTGCCATCCATTGACCATGCTTTACAACCATGCTAAGTTACATATGTTGCACAGAGATATAGAATTAATATATGATGCGTGTGGATTAATTAACATATTGGAACCACAAACAGAGGTAATATTGATAAGCACACAGTTGTTGTGCTGTGGTAGTTTGTAATTTTTTATAGTTCCTGTTAAAAAAGTTGGAAATAGTCTTTTTTTTATTTGGTTTAACTAATCATAGTAAACTAAGTTAAGTTTTATTTTATTCTGAACATTGCTCTATCACATTTTGTATCATAGATTTTTAATGTAATAATACAATCATTTCCAACTTCTTAAGGAAGGGTAACATCGTATTGCAATGTACCCAACAATTTATAGTCACTGCAATTCCAAATGAACCTATGTATTCCAAATGCAAATTATAACACCAAATTAGTTTTCAGTTGAGCCATGCTTTTCTATATGATTATTTGTTTTGCTCATTGTCATCATTTTTGCATATCTATGATATTCGACTATAGTTCTTGTCATAAACTACTTTATCAACAGTTTAGCTTGTCTAAAGAGTTTGATGTGCAGGTTAAGAAAAAGTTGATGAATCTGGGACATGCACAGAGGTAAGGCTCTACTTTCTCTTAAGTTATATGTGTGAGTTTTGATTTGAAAACTATGGTTACTATTGAACTGAAGAAAGTGATTTATACACTTCCATATTCAAATTTAAATGATTCACTGTTCTTTGTAAGTATCACTCCATTGCTTTGTGCATGTTTTATTTGGTAGAATTGCCATGGGAAACCCATCATGAGGTGTTAGGTATGGCAAATTCACCAGCGTAGGCAAAGTGCATTACCGCCAACCCTAACCCACCACCATAAAAGTATCAGAAAACACCTGCGTAATTGTATTATATATACACATTACCACATGACACTACTGGAATGTACAAATATAATTTGAATGCACAAATGTGAAGAAGGTAGTACATAGAAGACACTCACCATTGAAGCTTGCACCACACATCAGCAGAAGCTAAAATACATTTTTGGTCACATCTTAATCAAACACAATTGCGTGGCCAATACATTTTTGGTTTTAATGAAAGATCAGGACCAATACATTTTTTCAGATTTTGTAAAACAGTCCAGCCTTCGATAACTCAATTGACAACATATTATAACACATGCAAAGATAAATTAGAGCACATGTCAGATTGCAGAAATGTGATACAACCAGATAACCCCCTTAAATGCAAGCCTTGCTAGGATGTCATTGGTGTAGACCCCTCCTCTCTCAGCTGGCCACTGCTGCCACCTGATACCATTATTTTGTGGGTGTGTGTGTGTGGGAGGGGGAGGGGGGGTGGGTTGCTCATTGGACTCATTGGGGTTAGTTGGGTATGTGGCATTCTGGGAGTGAAGTAAATTTGTTTTTCTTCATTGTAATAACAACATTGTGATTGGATTTGTAGTTTATTCATCAGCAATCAGCACCTCTGGATAGTTAAGAGATAAATTAATCAACTAACAACTCAACTATACTCATATATCTTATTCTAACCTCCTAAATTTGGGGCTGGGTCCTGTCAGCTGCATTTCCTGCTTTTTGTGTCTTAACGGAATCAGCCTGTGACATCGCCTCTTTGTACTTACTTTGCCTTGGACTATTGAGCCATTGGAACTCTCTCATATTTAAACCATAGCCCATCTGGAGTTCTCTTTCATCTCAGGCAACACAAGCCTACTCTCAGGCCCCACACTGCTTGATAGTGGCCATTTTGGAGGTGGTTCCTGCCGTTGGTGGCTATGATAACTACTAGTCTGCCATAATGGAACATCCACCATTGGCAATATCTCTACATGGCCTAGTTTTTTATACTTTAGAGTTCCATATAAATTTTGAGGACAATAGCAACTAATTTAACTCTTTCAGGCAAAGTATGGGCAAAAGCTTAAGTATTATTGTTTGCTAGACATGCCTAGGTAGTTGAGACTGTTCTGGTAATCGTTATGGTTCTTTGATACCTATTGGCATATGCTCGTTCTTGTCGGAGAGCCTACACTACCATTCCAATAGGTTTAGCATCTATTACATAGGAACTAGATAGTTCTAAGAGATCTTTTTCTGGTATGTAAGGAAGTTTCGGATGACACCTCTCTAATATTGAGTTACCTGGGGGCAGCATGAATTAACGCTAAAATTTTTTCTACCCCTGGTGCATTCTCAGAGACTGTAAATCACTTGTTCTAAAATATTAAGTGCGTGGCCTTATGGATTATGTATTCTAAGACATGACCCAATAGGTTGATCCACAAGTCAATACTGGTCTCACAAAAAATGTTATCGATGAACCTATACGAGGCATATCGGTACTGATTACTTCACCATAAGCCACATTGAATTGAAAGGAAATATGTACCATTATGTGAATTTCAATCATTAACACCCCTAACTATATGTTATCGATGCTAAGCTTGCAGTTTACTCTTCCATCACATTACGTGCTTACTAATCCGATCACATGAGAGAACCAGATATATCCCTCCCATTATATTGGAGGACAATTTTGATCCTTTTTTGACTGAATGCTTTTAGATCTACTTGCTCATTTGATGGTTTTATAATCCAAAATTTGTTGGTCAATATGTATGTATATTCGCTGCTTTATACCTCAGTGGTTTCCTTGCTTGTATGCAATAACTCTAGGGAGTAATAGATGCATTCCTAATAATTGATCTCTTCTCAATATAGCGAGGAGACGAGAATAAAGATATCTATGGGGGTGCGGCGAGGTTGGAACTTGCGTTTACAGAAGTTAATGATTCAGGATGGTTGTTTTGTGGAGTGGCGAGACATTATAGCAGATGCAGCTAGGAAGGGCTTTGCTGGTGGAATTTCCCTTCAATGGAATTCATATAAAATCTTGACAGAGCAGATGCGGCAGGAGTGGTTGGAAAAAATCCAAAAAAGAAGATCAATGCCTCGGCCAACTGGTAATCGACGAGCACCAAAATCTCCTGAGCAGAGGAGGAAAATTGCAGAAGCCATTGCTGCGAAGTGGCTAGATCAAGTAAGAGAATAACAATACATTCCTTTACATGTTTCACACACACACACACACACACACACACATATATATACACACATATTAATTTTATATACAGCTCTGGACTGATCTTACACTATTCCATATAGCTTTGTTACATGGATTAAATAGTCTATGTAGTTCGTTACATATATTAGAATATGTGGATTACACAGCAGCAATTTTCTATATAGAAATAGGCACATCTAAGAAATATCTAGTTTTGTGAGTGCTTTCTCTGTTTTCTTGTAGGAATACCGTGAACGTGTATGCAGTGGAATTGCTAGCTACCATGGATCATCTTCCGGAACTAAAGTGCCACGGAAGCCAAGGTCTCCTAGAGAACCTGGTGTAAAGAGAGAGACTACAAAAAAGAAACCTCATCAATCCAGATTGGCTCGATTAGAGGACGCACATGGAACAACTCCAACAGTTAAGAGAAAGAAAAGTGCAACTCCTTACAAAGATCCAATGGCTGGTGAAAAACTAGAGATGATAACAAAAATTCGAGCTCAAAGGGCAGCTTTAGAAGTAGAAAAGAAAGAAGCTATTAAAAGGGCTAGGTATGTCTGCTTATCTTAGAGCACATCTGGTGAAATTTTCATGATGAATTTATTCTGGCCTGCAAAATCTTCCCCACAATATTTTAAGTTCTTTGATTTTTTTTTCCATATGTTACATATAATGCTAAGGCACTAGTCATATGTTCCCGACTATTGATGCTCAGTGTTGTCTAATGTATAAAAAATTGCCCCTAGCATTGCATTTTTTGTTTGTTTACCTCATTCAAAAATCAAGACATGGATACATATTGCTGGTGACTAGCAGAATTATGCACACATAATGAGTAATTTCAAAACAAGTCAATAGCTCAAATTCAAATATCAATAATTTAACTATCAGTTGTCTCTTAACATGTATTTACATTCTTTGCCATTAGGTCATTAATTGCAGAAGCTGAGAAGGCTGCCAATGCTCTTGAGAGTGTCGCAGCCACAAGCCCTTTTGCTCAAGCATCGCTTATTGAAGCTAGAAAGCTTGTTACGGAGGCTAGATTATCACTTGAACGTGTTGATGATGAAAGTCCTTCAGATAGTGCTTCTGATGATACATCACAGGACTCAAGTGTGCCTGCATTGCCCAATTATGGTATAGAGAATCAAAATGATGTGATCAAGCAAGAGAGTAAACCTGTCAATGGGATGGAACTTCCTGCAAGCAATGTTAATGGAATGGATTTCTATTTTGATGTGTCCACACTCAGTGAAACAGAGCACCTTAGAGATTATGAAAGAATAGAAAACTCCATGGAAAGAGCCTATCTGCTCCCTTCTGCTTCTTCAAGTCTTCAAGATGTGAATGGAAATCACAGAATGAAAGACTTTAATGCCCATCCATTAATTACCGATCAATCAACAGCACCTGACCAAATTACATCTGAAGCAACAGAAAATTGTCCCGATCAGACACAGGAAGATGCCACCTTGCCTGTGCAACAGTCTAAGATGAGGTGGGTACGTGGAAGACTAGTTGAAGTGGAAGAATAAATAGGTAATCTGAATTTAGTACTTAACTGTTCAAGATATCATTATCTTGCAATCCTCTACTATTTTGATTTCTCTTGGTATGGGCCAAAAGGAAAATGCAACTTTCTGAAGGAGGTACCGACCTAATCCAACTCACGTGGAAAGGATTAAGCATCTTCTCGGCACACATTATTGGTGTATTCTACAATGGACATTAGATGGGAACGCATCATGACAGCCTATCATCCTCTGATGTGAGATGATTGTAATTAGTAGTTGGCAACTTTAGATATTTTCCTCTTCTTGAATATAATCAGTTTAGGAAAAGTGTAATTCTAAAATCACGGTGTGATTAATGTATTTATCTTGTATTAGAAATATTTTGTAGTAGCTACAGATTAAAGGTCCTATAGATAGCCTTAACATGCTGTCATTATCAAGTCATACATGGTTGTCTGTACTACCTCTGTTTTTAATAACTTCGAATTTTGGGCATTACGTTTGACCATTGGCCTTGTCATTTTTCAAAAAAAAAATGCAAATATCATTTATTTTATGTTTTATTGTTTTATGGTTAGAGGTATAAAGATGACTTGTATTTTCACATAATTGCACTAAACTTTTGAATATGACCAATGGTGCAACGTCATGCCCAAATGTCAACAGCCTTCATTCAAGATTGGTTTTTTAATGGGTCATATGCATGGCATGAATAAGTTCATTTGTGATCTATATTAAGTGAAATATTGTTTCTGCTTTCTCCCCTCAGTAAGTTTGCTGTGTTGTAGTGGGATGATAATGATCTTGTGTAGAAAAATGTTAGGAATTGCTCTCCTGTTTCTTCCGTCACGTGATGGATGATGTTTGCTGCTTCAACCACTGCCATGTTCTGCACCATTCTGGGAAACCTCTGCAAAACTAGAATCAGCCACTGACTGGTAAACTGAAGTCTGGGAAACCTGATAATCACTGTCTGATCACATGTTGAGATGATCATCAAAGCTTAACAAGTGACAATTTGACCAAACCATTAGTAGTAGATGGTAGTATATGTCTCACACTACCCTCAGGAGGCAGAATCACATTTTTACCCGAACTGTAGCTTGGTTAAAACCAGGGTCAAAGAGTGATCATTCACTACAGTACATGACTTAGTTTCTGTAGTGTTTCTTGGCCATGTTTCACTGACCAGTGGGCCCCACAGGCCCTAGGACCCACCTGCCAGCCTCACACACCACCTAAGCGCGTTAGAAGAGGCAGAGGACGCAGCCACGACACCCTCTACGCGCTATTCTCTCTTCTGCCATGCCGAGAGTGAGCCAGCACGTCATCGACAATGTCGACCTCGCTGTTTTCAGTCAAAACTCATCTCACACGCGTCACCGACCATTCTCATCGCGTTCCCGTAGTTTTTCCTGTCCGAAACCCTAAGCACAGGGAGAGACTCCGTCGTCTTCTTCGGCTCCAGTGGACTCGTCGCCGTCACACCCGTGCTCCAGTGAGCTTCGCTACCGTCGATCTACATAGTCATGATCGCCTTGTAGTACCTAACCTCCCTGTGCTCTTTTTTTCTCACATGACCTTGGTCGAGCACATGGCGCGGTCGTCATCTTCGTCGTTGGCTGCCGGATCCCGACGAACTAGGCTTCCGTGTTGCTAAGTCCAAACGGCGAGTCATGTGAAGCCGATGCACCCGTGTGTTGCAGACGCCGTCGTCTTCCTCCTCTCCGGCAAGGAGTGCCGCCACTGTCCATCTGTTATCTCCGGTGAGCTCGGGCTCGATTCGTTCGTTTTCTAGCATCTTTAGGACCATAGTAATCCCCCACTGTTGATCTTTCGGCAGGATGATGCCCCAGGTGTGCTGTCGTCGTCGACCCGAGAGATCTTGCCACCGCGGGCCATCGTCCATCGTCGCCACTGCCCCACAGACCTCGCCGAAGCACAAAGATCACTTGGTGAGCATCTTTGAGCACCCAGACCACTCATACGCGCATCAAATGAATCAAACCAAGCCTAGAGGCTGCACTTCGCCGTCGCCCCGAGTGTCACCGCCACTGGTGCTCATCACCAGCGAGATCCTGACCAGACCTCACTGCAGCAGCACCTCCAACTGTTCCGCGAGCCCTAGGAACGTTTGTTCTTTTGACCCTAGCCCAAGACATCAAGCCAATCGCCGGAGCCACCGTGATTAATCTCGCTGGCCACCATGATCAGCCAACCCGCATTGCCGTGACCGCCGACAGACCGATTCCAGCCACCACAGCCCACACCACCACCACCATTGGACTTGTAACAACCTTGGGAAGGTTTTTCATTTTAGCCGCTGCCCTTGGTTCGCCGCTGTTCGCCATCGGCGCTGGCGAGCAGAGTCGCCGACAGCCTCCGCCTCACGCCCTCGCCGCGTCAACCGCCAGTCGCCGACGCGTGGGCCCAACATGTCAGCTACTTACTTAGAGCGAGGGATTGGATTGGTAAACATTTAAAACTCATGAGGTTATAAATGTAAAATCCGTTATACTTACATGTGAGATAATCTAAAACATGGAGCACTCTTAATGATAATGCCTGCCCACATAGCGAGGGATCGCGGGTCCTAATCCGTGAAACCTCGGGGGGTTTTCTGCAAAAGTTATCTCACTGACGCATGGCCCCACTTGATTTTGAATTGCGAAACAATAGGAGAAATGATTAAAAAATTCATATTAACTCCAAATAATGTCAAACCACTTTTGTTCAATTCATAAAATTGTGTACTAATTACCTGTAGGGTCAAACCTCACACCTTCTGTACAAAAATTATCTCTAAAATCTGTGCAACAAATAAATGATATAAAATATACCTACAACTTGGAAAATTCATAGGAAATTCATCTCAGCTTCAAAAATTATGAAACCACTTTTGTTGAGCCTCTGAATTCATCCTCTGTATTGTAGTAAAATAAAACTTTCCACTCAAATACCACTTAGGAATTAACAGTTTAATTTGAGTATGCAACTTGTAAAATCTGTATAAAATTCATAATAACTCCAAAAATTGTGAACTCAATTTTGTAGGCCTTGTACAGTAGTGCCTTACCTTCCTGTAACCTAAGAGATGGCTGGAACACTAGCCTTATGTATGCTAAAAATCTGTACACCGACTAATTTAAAAGGTATGGTTTTATACCGGTAGGCATATTCTATGTAACATACCCAAATTAGCACTCCTATAAATTAGTCATGAGTGTGCACTAAATATCCTTATCCTTAGTTTGTTTAATTTTTGTGTGTGGTTTTAAATTTTTGCTAATGCATGTAGTGTCGATAACCCGAAGCAGTTTGAGGAATAGTTGCCCATGACAAAAAATTCTCGAAAAATTCCTAAAAATCCTAGAAGCCATCCTAAGCTTTGTGACACAATTTCCAGGATTTTTATCACTTCATCTTGATCCCCAAAAAATTGGTCAATTCTTTCGATTCAGATTTTAAACTATACCATTCTAGCCTTTTTGAACACCTCCCAAAATTAAACCATGGTTATCTTTCTTTGATTCATAGACAGCCATCTTAACCATGTTTTATACTACCAAAATAACCTAGTTTCATAACCCTTTACAAATTTTGGCCACATGTGATGATGGGTCAAAAAAAGAAAGTGTGAATAGGTGTGAAAACAGCCAAATCTTCTCCAAAATTTGTTTCTTCTCAAATCCTTCTCAAACCTGGGCAAACTTTTCCACTTTTCATCCATTCTAGCGAGAGGGGACCAAAACCCATAAAGCCAAGCTCAAAGATTTTGGGGAGATTTGATCAAATTTGAGCTGAACTTGACTTTCCCCTCTCTTTTCTCACTCCAATCTTTGTTCAGTGGGCCTAGGGCCATGTTGGACCCACCCAGCAGTGGCAGGGCACTGCCCTGGCTCTCTCCCAGCCACCCAGCTGCGCTGCAACGCGCAGGAACGCGCCAGAGCATGCCCCGCAGCAGCATCAGAAGCTTTGGGATTGCATGTTCTCCTTTGTGGTTGCTGCTCTTACACCAATTATTTTTTTGACATCTGGATCCCAACCTCCCAGAACACCTTTGTGTCCAGCCCCTTCCCGTTCATCCCACTGGAACGCAGAAGAAAGCGCTGGAACACGCACCAGGATGCGCAGCCCGCGACGTCAGCTGCTTTGTTTCACCCGTTCTCCTCCCTGGACGAAGTTCTTCCAAGACCTCTTCTTCTGAAACCAGAAGAAAACCCTAGGACACATCCCTGGCTCGCCCTTTGCCATACCCCGCTCTGGAACTCCGTAGAACGACGGGAAACACGATAGAGCGCACCACCGGCGACGTCATCGACTTGGCGAGCCCGTTTCTTTTATCTGGCGAGCCTTTGCACCCTGACAAGTGACAACCTTGCCTCATCCTGGGACACGTCCCCTGGCTGCCCATGCCCCTGGAATGCGCTGGAACACCGTCGTTCGCACGGTAGTGAACCTGAACGCGCAGACAGCCAGATACCGAAGCTTGTCGCTCCCGTTCTCTTCACTGGACGCAAAAACATCCACGCCATTTAACTGGCACACTTTTTTGGTCCC
Source organism: Leersia perrieri (assembly GCA_000325765.3). NCBI lineage: Eukaryota > Viridiplantae > Streptophyta > Magnoliopsida > Poales > Poaceae > Leersia > Leersia perrieri. Next base: position 4,129,705 of record CM002477.1, read on the forward strand.
ACAACACGCGCATGAACAACCCCATGCCTCTCCTTGGTTCCAGACCTCGCGAGAAGCCGCCGTTGTCCTCTTCTCGGCCGTGACTACTTTTTCCTTCTCGCACACTTCTCAAGCATCTATAAAATCGGACGATCATACTTTGCTCATGACTCACATCTCTAGCTTTCCAAAGCATCCTAGAACACTCATAACTGAGCTCTGAGTACAAAGATATGGCCTCGCCACCGATCACCTAGCCAGAGCTCGCTCCAGAGTTCGCCGGAGTTATAGGTTCACTGTTCTCCTTTCTCCGTCCACCACCTGCCGCAAAATTTATCCAGCATCCTCGGTTCACCCTTGCTGATGTCCAGAACAAGCACCAGCCCCTGCAGTTGACCGCACGCGTATCATCGTCGTCTTCCCTAACTCCGGCCACCGTCGTCGCCGCCCTTCCCCTCTGAACCCAGTGAGCTATAGGTTGATTTCTTGCTTTTAAACAAAACCTAGCCCACCATGTAGTCTTGCATGCATATTACATCATGTGATTGTATTATTTGAATTTATTTGTGCTCTCATTTTAAATTTATTTTAGACGCGGGATACGTTTACGCTGAAGCTATGAGTTAAACTCCGAGTTGTTCAACGACTTACCTCAACAAAACAATGCAAGTGTTCCCTTTACCTTTTGAACATATTGACCCTATATTTATGGGACAAAATGTTTTGATTATAAAAATGCATGGGTTAGCATATAACTTATTTTTTAAAAAAATTGTGGTTAATTGCTGCATGATCCTTTCTTGATAATTGCTATCCTTGATACTTATACATTATACACGTAAGTATGGGTTGAGTAATATTTAATTACTCACATGGGTTTTGCTAAATTATTGTTTAGCCATGCTTAGTTAGTTTATTAAATAATGAACACGGGTAACTGTCATTTCAAACTTGGGATGATTTATAAAAATAATGCAGATGGGTTACCTCTGTTTGTTTGTCAAATAAAAGTGGTACAAACTGGTTTTCAGACCAGGGCAGCAATTGGTACGGATATGGTTATAGACTTGTAGTTGCATACCGATTGAGGGAGTGCTTGCCCTAGTCGGTTAAGGACTGAACTTTATGTCATCAACCATTGTATATCGTACAACCACATGCGATAGTATGGGACGGCTTTAGCTAATTAAGTTGTTTATTTGTCTGACCTTAGATTGGGAGGCTGTAGTGTTAGGGGCAATGCTCTTTCCATCGGTGATGATGGGGGACTGTTCATCGAGCTACCCATGTGTGTGTTTTGGGAATGGTTAATTACTTAATTCCCTCAAGGGTATGCGTGTGTTCCGTGAGTGAACAGTTCATTTCACGGCATGGGCGTCTAAGCATATCCTATACAACAATGTTGTGGCTTATTGGGGTCACGTTTTGCTCTTCCCATAGCGCCATGTTAGTAGGCCAGCTAGCATGACGGTGCTAAGAGTCAAACTTAGCATGGATTCCCACGCATCGTGCTCATGCAAGGTCAGATAAATAGATACTGTAAAGGCTTCATTGTGACCTCTAGACCGCACTCACTGTGCACAGTGTGGTGATACCAACGGGTGCCGGACAAAGTATAGCGATTCACATCATGTAGGCATTATATAGCTATACAAACTCTGTAGAGTCAAAACTAATCGATTAGCCGTGCTCACGGTCATAATCGGCATGGTTTATGTTCATAAGTATAGATTTATGATTTTGAAATGGTTTTGCAAACTGGGATAGGAGTATTTGTTCTACACTGTGTTGAGTACTTTTTTTTCCATATACATGGCTTGACGTCGAGGTATGGTGAAATAATGTATATTTCTTATGCGACATCTTGCTATCGAGGTATGGATGCAAGAGTCGTATTCATTATATTAATTACATATATAATTATCATGTTTTTAAATATTCCGTTGCAAACTATTTTGCTAAACAAAATTGGTTTTATGCAAATATACCATCTATATGCAACCTTTCGTTGATAATAGCCATGCATGTATTTAGAGTTGTTTCCTGGTGACACTTGCCAGTACATTCGTGTACTGACCCTTTCTTTGTTGCTGTCCCAAATTAAAACAAAGGTATCGAGAATTACGACTGGAGTGACACAAAGATATCCAGGCTGGATTGACCTAGGAGGCTGCCACTAGTCATTATTTTTAGGGTTATGTTTGGGCCCTCTACCGGCTGCTACGCCAACCTACTATGTATCCTAGGCCAAATGGCCAAAGTTTTGGTATTAAAAACTAAAACTATGTACCTTTTGCCCCACTATAAATAAAGTTATGGTTTTGTTATGCTACTGAGTTGTGATTGCGTGTGCTAGCCACCATTCTAGGACTAGTACATTATACGCATTAGGTTATTCGGGAGTTAAATCCCGGGTGCCGACATTCTAACCGATAGACAAATATAATTATAAGTATTTTGACTATGGATAGAAACAATTTTGACTCTTTTCATTCAATGTGTGTCTTAATTATAGCCTGGTTCAACGCACTGGCACTATTGCTAGTGAAAATGAATTTAAAAACCCCTCCAAGTCTTTGGGCTGAAAGTCTACCCAAAATCCCCTCCTTTCTTCCCCTTCGACCCATTCCTCCCTCTCTGTCCGACCCACTCTTTCTCTTTCTCTTTCTCTCTCTCCCTCTCCCTCTTGCTCAATTGGGCCGAGGCCCAGCTGGCTGGCTGCCCGTGCCCACCTCCCTCCTGGGCCGGCCTAGCAGAGACGCATGTGTGCTGCGTCGTCTTCCTCTTCCCGCCGGCTGCCACCATAGCCATGAACCGGAGCGCCACCAACGCCACTCAATCTCCGTCCTCAGGGCATCTCTCTTCAAACTGAAGGCAAAAACGGAATGGTATCGCCTTACTCTTTAATTCCCCCATGAAATCTCCTCTTAATTTGTTATCTATCTGACGAATTTTACTCCCTCTTTCATTCTGGCCATCAATGGAGGAAACCGACGTTGATCTCCCTCCTCGGTCGCCTTCCCTCGCAATTGAGTGAGGGGAATTAATCCCCTTCTCGTCCTCTTTAATCCCCACTAAAATCCCCATCAAATTACACAGTAAATCGTCCGTCTCAATTCCCTCTTTAATCCCCTCTCTCTTAATCTCCAAACGGATGGTGACATCATCATGACACCATGATGACATCAGCTATATCCTCGAATTGACATTAATGTAGTGAAAGAGAGCTAAGCTGAAGGTACATCAAAAGAAGAAGCCCTTCGGCTGATTGATGAGGTGTATGCCATCTCCAAAGCCATCGCAGAAGACAACATCGAATTCTCCGAGGAGTTCCAAAAGTAAAACTGAGTAGTAATTGATGAGAAACTGAAAACGGTGTAATATTCAAATACTTGTTCTTTTGGTTATGAAATCCCTTTTCTTTCGTCAAGTCGCATGCTGTTAGAGTCATGTTTGATCCATACGTTTATACACTTGTCAACAAATGGACAAGTTTCACAATCTGGAGAGTGACTTTAACAATATGAGTCAACAAAAACTTGTGTTATGTCTCTTATTTAAACACTCTTCCCACCTAGATCTTGAGTACAGGGACTCGGCTTAGCGCAATCAAAGTCCCTTTGTGTGCCAAAGAAGAACGTTAGTAATTAGAGCTTCATAATTAGGCATAAAAAGTCTGATGTTATTGATACTAGGTTATATAATATACACCTAGCCCCCGAATGGCTACTCGAGTGACGAAAGCACTCGGCGCAGGCAGTCGAAAGGAAAAGATAATAAAACTTCTAACTGTAGAAGGGACGTTGTCGGCCCCGGATTTTGAAGTCCGGAAACCTACGTGTTTCATCGTTCCAATCCCTGGATCAGTAGTTGGTACTCCATGATTACAAGTTGTTGATAGCATTAGGTAGAACATACACGTAAGTCTTACGCATTATTACATTAACGCCGGAATGGCGATTTGTCTTAGAGCCACAGGGCTCGGATTGCAACCAAAAGAAGAACCAACAAAGCAGCGGAAAACATAAGCGTAGGGCCTAAACCACAAGCGACGACTGAGCGAAACTTATTAGGCGGCACCCTCCTGATCTCCATTATCGATGTAATAGTCGTACGGATCCTCACCTCCATCTTCTTCTGCTTTTATTTTAGTGGAGCAAGAGTGAGTACAAAAGTACCCAGCAAGTCATCACCAACACCAAGTGCAATATGCATAGGGAATTCCAAAGGAATGGCAAGGCATTGCATTTTCTCAAAAATTTTACTCAAATAATATTTCAAGCCTATGACCTAGCAAGGACTGGTTCCAAGTTTATTTCCAAGTTTTTACCCCGGCATGGCTCTGTCGACCATACCTCATCCCCTGAGGTAGGCTACCCATGCCGGCCCATCATTCATGTTCTGACAGCCCCTTCTCATCACCTGAGAAGTCGTCGATGAAGAAGCCATCCTTCTTCCTTTGCCCATTTTAGTCAAATTTGCTAGCCAAGAGTTCCACATGTCCCGGTGCTCCTTTAACCGCGAGCACGGCTATTCGAATAGATTTTTTGACTCACACTGCAGTGGATGTACGCTTTACCCGTGCTCTGTGACGTTGCCCAACACATGAGCCTAAATTCCAACGAATGGAATGTGTCACAGCATAACATTTTAGTTTTCTCGTAGCGACGACAACCGCTCCATGAACTTTATTCCTCATGCACTTTGGGCGCATACGGTTTCCATGCAAGTGAGAGGAGTTCTGGCGCTCCCATGTCTGTAAGTCCTAAATCCCGTATCCCGACGATTCATACTTCTAGACCAACAACCACCACCACCATGATCGGTTATCGCCCCCACTCGGCCACTTACTTTATTATGTCTATACCCATTCGAGAAACACACAGTCGTACTGCGATCGTTTCATGTGCTTGCACCAAGGCTCGGTCCTTAACTAGTTAGGACGGAACTTACCCTCTTACTCTCTTGCTTCCTGCAAGCCACCCTTTCCGTCCACCCTTCCGCCCCAACCTTATTAATAGTTGAATTAATGATTATACTATCCTAGGTTTCAATTCCGGATGGTCATGTGGTGCGCTCTGCAGCACATACCATAGTGACCACTCCTCCCTGGAGTGACACAACAAAATATCAACCACAATGTTAGCAACTAAGCATTAGCATAATAACTAAGGACTCATCATGTCGACAGAGGATTAAGGATCATCAACATTTCTGGCATACTAATAGGATTTGAGCATATAAGTAATTCATAAGCATGCACATTTATTTGTAAACAAAATATTTGCAATAATAGGTTCAACATGAGAGGGGTTTGATGTTGATAATGACTTGCCTTGCTCCTGGGTCACTTGCTCGGTCTCCTCGAACTGTTCTCCTCCGATGTCGAAATCTAAATTACGACAAACTCCTTAATTTGAATTCAAACTTGAATTCAAATAGCCTAGCGTAAACTTTATAATTTGACAAAAAAAACTGCAATTTGTGCCAATGGATATCCTTTGATTTTAGATGAATTTTGGTTCTGGTTTCATCTGATTTGAAGTAACAATGTAAAAGATATGATTTTTTTAATGTTTATAAACTTAAATAAAGATGAGATAGTACTGTTCATGTTTGCGAAATCCTTCCAAAAATTATGAAATTGGGTTCTTTAGATAGATCTGATTTTCAGAAAAATTTAGGCTCAAGTTTCATCAACTTTGGAATTCGGGTGCTCAAGTTCTGTCAAATCTAATATTCAAATTTGAATTAAATCGAAATTATTCTGAAAATGTACTGTGCATACGGGCTACGGTCAACGAGGCCAATTGGACCGGATCGATCGCGGGCCGAGGCCACATGGCTGCCGTGCGGGCGCCATATGTGAGCCACGCGGATGCGTGGGGCCCGCCTGTCGGCGCCGTTAAGTCCTAATCCGACAGATTAATTAAACTTAACTAACGTTTAGCATTAATTTAACTCATGATTTACTCAAATTAATCTGTGATTATGTCCTAACTTAACCCGATTAGACCCTGACGAGTGGGACCCACTCGTCAGGTCGTCTTCTACCTTGCGACGAGCTCGCCGGCGCGGCTCACCGGGATTTGGCCGGCGGTGCAGAACTGGTAGGGAAGGTGTGGCCCATCCCCTGCACTGGGTTTTTGCCCTATACGGCGAGTTCCCACCGGCATATTGCCGGCACGGCGGAGCGGCTCGCCGGCCGTTTCGGCCGACGACGCTAGGGCACTAGGGTGGATCCCAGGCCCTAACCTTCGGATCAAGAACATCCTAGGGTTCTTAGGATCCTGGTACGAGTGATCACTGGCGGCGCAATCAGCCGGAGCTATGAGCTCACCGGCGACCCGACGGCGGCGAGGGTGGGTATACGGGGCTAGGTTGGTAGAATGGTTTCTAGGCCAAATTTATTGGGGAAAATCATGGAGAGGACTACGGGGGTGCTTGGGGGCATGATCTCACTGGCATGTGCGGCTCAATGGCGGGGTATGACGTCGGGGTGGTAGACGTTCACCGGCGCAAGTCACGTGTTCGACGAAATGCCCGAACGGAGTTCCGTATGATCGTCGTCGTTCAACTGGCCCCCAGCTCCTCGGTTGTCGTCGTACGGCTGCTCCGGCTCCTCCCCTTGGTGTTCCTGGTCCCGGCGAGGCTCCCGGCGCCTCACCGGAGCTCCTCCTTGCTCCGGCGCAGCTCAGACAAGCGGCGGCGGTGTTCTCCCGTGGAGGTGGAAGAAAAGAGAGGGAGAGGGAAGGAAAATGGTGCGGGGAAGACTGGGAACGGAGCCCGCTTTTATAGCCTTACCGCGGCCGACCGAATGATGACGGCACGACGGTGTAGTGGCGTGGCTCACTGTAGGCCGGTGCCGATGCCCAATGGTGGGGCAGCCGCGTGGCGCGTGCCCGTACCAGTGCCCTCCAACGGCCGCGGCGTGGGGAGCAGCGGACTCCCACGACACGTCGCAGCGTATGGCGTGCGCCGCGCGTCGTGTGGCGGCGTACGGTTTTGTTCGGACGGGGCGACACAGCGTCCGCCGTACCAGGGAGGGAGACCACCGCGCGCGGCGTGCGGGGATGGTCGCCTGCTCGCCAACCACGGATGGACCCCACCGGTCAGTGGTAGCATTTGCGGAGCGGTTGCTTGCGCGCGTAGCGTAAGCGCGGACATCGGCGGGGGATTGTGGTGGGCTGCTGGGCTGTGGCGGAATTGGGCCGAAGAGAGGAAGGGGAAAAAATAAAAAGAAAGAAGAGAGAAGAGAGAACAGGAGGAAGTCTAAGTATGGTCCTTCATCTTATTCAATTTCCTTCCAATTGTATTGTGCTTTGTTTACAAATTTGAATTTCATCATATGACCTTCTTGCAATTACTTTTAATGAATCATGAATCCCTCCTTAATTTATTTGTAGACACAAATAGTTTTACGAATATACTTTATTTAATCCCGCTATTACTAAGAACAAGGAAACTCCAGCATGATGCATTTTAGTAAAAAAAAAGTTTTAAAAATCTCATATTCTTGAATATTTGGTTTAAGCAAATTTCAGGGTGTTACAGACGTAGTTGCTCTATGTTCCAAGAGTTGTCCACCAAAGAGCCGTCTTTACGTTGGAGACGGTAAGCACCCGGCCTTGTTACTTCAGCAATGATGAACAAGCCCTCACAAGTCAGAGACAGCTTATGTCTGTTGTGGGTTGTTTGTATTTTGATCAACACAAGATCACCTACCAGAAAAACTCGACCACGTACATTGCGATTGTGGTAACGACGAAAACCTTGCAAGTACTTAGCCGACTGGAGTACTGTGATATCACGTGCTTCTTCTAGTCAATCAACATCTTCTAGCCTGTCTTCTGCAGACTTGGCTTCATTGTAAGCCCGAACCCGGAGGGAACTATGATAAATTCCAGTCGGTAACACAGCCTCCGATCCGTAAAAAAGAAAAAAAAGGCGAGCATCCTGTTGCCTGACTGACTGTGGTTCGAAGTGGCCACAGGACAAAAGGCAATTCTTGCACCCATTTGCCCGCATAAGGTTTGAGTCGATTGAAGATCTTGGGCTTGATGCCCTGAAGAACCATGCCATTAGCTCGCTCAACTTGCCCGTTACTACGCGGGTGGGCGGAAGAAGCAAAACAGATCTTGATACCGAAGTCGTCACAAAAGTATTGAAAGAGATCACTCGTGAATTGAGTACCATTGTCAGTAATTAACCTGTTCAGTATACCAAAGCGATAGATAAATTGCATAAGTAAATTGCAATAAGTAAAGAGAGCAAAAGACACAATTGATTTTTTGTTTAACCGATGTTGGGAAGCTTGCGGCTTTTTAATCACTGTTGAGATGAGCCCCGACTTCACTGCTCAAATCACCAAGCCTCCGAACCCCTTTGCAAAGGGATGGGCAAGGTAGGAGCCGGCCTCGAAGTGGTCTACACAAGCTTCGATCACTAGTGGTAGCTCTTCCTCCACTCCGAAGGTGGTAAACAGCAAACCATTCACAATCAACACCAGGCCTCCTCCACAAACTTCTTCGGAGAGGTCGCCGGTTCTTCTCCAAGCCGTCTAGCAGGCGGAAACCTCCAAGAGTAACAAGTAGAAACCAAAGTTAGGAGATGATCAAGCGCCACACAAGCATGAACAAATGATACAATACACTTGTCTTGGCTAACCAACCCTCAAATTACCCACAAATGGAGAATGCAAGTTCTAAGAGTGAGAGTGAGTATGCAAGGGTCTAACCAATTATCAAGAATGCCAAGAGAGCTCACTTGCTGCAGATGGAGGAGTACTTATACCCTCCACAAGAAAAACTAGCCGTTGGGGGCGAAATCTCCCAACTTAGGTAACTGCCGGTCTGACCTACGTGTATGGGCCGGTCAGACCGACCCATTCAAACTTAGGGCCAAAAAGTAGCCTTTGGGGTGCAATTATTGCTCCTGCCGGTCTGACCGGCGTGGCCCAACACAGAGAGCAAAAATGCTCTCTGGATCGGCCTGGTCTGACCAGCCACACGGTCCAGTCTGACCTGCCTCACACAGTAAGCCCCCAAAGCGTTATGTATCCATCCGGTATGATCGGCCCACTGGCCCGGTCAGACCGCCCTCAGTTGGGAGCAAAAATTGCTCACCGGATGCACCTGGTCTGATCGACCGAAGGGTCCAGTCAGACCGGCCCAGCTACACAACAAACAACCACTTACTGGACCGGTCAGACCGGCAATACAGAGAGCAAAATTGCTCTCAGTATCCAGGTAGTCTGACCAGCCCAAAGCCCACGGTCAGACTGACCTATTAAGGAAAACAACACAAGACATATGATGTAGCCAAAAACTGAAGTACACCCTCATGCAAATGGAAATATGACCTATTGATCATCTCTTTGCCTAGATTACCATCCCTCTTGATAATACAACAAAGCTAGAAAATAAATCTAGAACAAGCGATCGCCCCAACACCTCGATCAATAAAATAAACAACTAGATTTATCACCTTCGCTCCATTTGCTTTGCGCCATCGATTTCAATCCGCAGTAATCGTTCTTGGTGTGCTCACGGTATGGACCTAACTCAATTTATCTCTCAAATAAAATAGTTAGTCCACAAATTAGTGCTTGTTATTAATTACCAAAATTAAAAGGGGGCCTAGATGCTTCAGTGTATCGGTTGCTAAGGCGCAACGTCCTCGGATAGTTGTAGTCGAGTCGTGAGCGTCATCTCCATCCTCAATCGTGTTATCCAGCACTATCATTGAAAGATTGGGAACCTAACCCTAGCGGGTTATTATCAGAAAGCGTCATTGCCGGCGCCGGAGAAAGGGGTCGTTGCCGATGCCGCAAGAGGAAGCCCGTCGGATGGAGCTCGTGGCATCATACAGGAGAGGGCCTAATATTGCGCTTACTAGCGACAACGACACATGAGATGGAGATGGAGATGTCGTCGCCAGAGCAATCCTTGGGCCTGATGGCGGTGAGAGATAGAACTTAAGCTGTCGTCGGAGAAGACCACCCGAGCTGACGAACAAGATAGATCTAAATATATGTTTCAACTAGGGTACCATGATGTTTCTCAACTTGAAAAGAAAATGTTGCAACATATATTTTTGTTATGTTCCATTTGGTTTCTTATATTCTTTTGCAGGTTTGTGGGATTTGAAATATTTTGTATCTAATGGCGAAACAATTTATTTGGCTTATGAAACATTTTTATATTTTATCAAGTGGCGAAATATATCTAACACATATGGAGTGAAACAACGTTCGATAAATCGTTTTGGAGCAGACATCCGGACTCTAGTCGTGCCCATAAAAATTTGTATAAAAACTTCATGAATAAAAATTCATAGAAATAAAAATTATACTTTTATGGGCGGAGCCAAAAAAAATAAAAATTATTCCAATGTGCGTACATGTGCTGTACTAAAAAGGCCTGAAAAGAAAAGGAGGTTGGGCTAGACAGAGAAAGGATTGATGGTCTGGGCCGATCGATTCGCAAGCGAAAACGCTACAAGGCCCCTGACGCGTGTGTCAATGCGCGAATCAGCTCAAGGCTCACTTCATCACTTGTTGCCACAATGACGGCCCAGTAAAGAATTTGGTCGAATGGACATGGGCCTATATGGCCTGGCAAGTTGTAATCCGATTTGCTTCCCCTGTCCTCCGTGTCGAGCAAAAAAAACCCTTCCTGGAGTCAAAAAAAAAAAAAAAAAACCTTCCTTGGCCAATCCGGCGGCGGCACTCCGCCGGCGCGATGCTCCACCTCTGCAACCGCTGCCTTCTCCCACTGCTCCTCCTCTCCCCTTCTCCCACTGCGCGTGCGGACAGTTTTGGAGTGCGGCGCAACTCCAGCCAATTCAAATACATGGTGGCTAAACCTAGTTGTATCAACGAAGGCCGTGCAGCTGCAAGGATGAACTTCTTGAGCAGCACTCTTAATTGCTCCATGGACAAGATCCATGGAATTGTCCGGAAAATGCCAGCTATTCTAGGACTTTCTGAGGAGAAACTCCGTATCAAGTTAGAGTTCTTGAGCACCATTCTTAATTGCCCCATGGACAAGATCTGTGATATTATCTTCAGAACACCAACTGTTCTAGGCCTTTCCGAGGATAAAATTCGCAGCAAGATGGACTTGCTCAGTAGCATTCTTGGTTGCCCCATGGACAAGCTGTGCTCTGCGGTCTGCAAGTGTCCACATATTCTGGGATTATCTGAGACGAAACTTCACAGCAAGATAGAGTACATGGTCACCAAGTTCGGATTGGAGAATGGCTACATTTTGGATAGGCCTGTGCTGCTCACTCTCAGCCTGGAGAAGCGGTTGGTGCCGAGGCATTTATGAAAGTTCTTGGGGTTAAGGGATTGATAAAAGATGTTGGCTTTTACACATACACAACACTCGGTGAGAAGTATTTCATAGCAAAGTACATCGATCAGCACAGTAATGCTTTTCCTGGTCTCTCAGGTGCCTATACCGCAGTACATGCTGGGAAAATGCCTCCTGAGCTCCAAACCTTGACATCTGCACACTGACATTTGGAGTTTATTTCATCGAAGCAACTTCTGAGGTTAATTGTTTTTTAGGCCTATATTTAACAAGTCACCTCATGTTTTGAGGATCACTAATTTATGTTGTAGTTTCGGTTGTAGTTTGTTAGTATTTATCGTGATTTCAGTTGTAGTTTGTTAGTATTTATGGAGCAACTAGGTTGAGGTTGTTTTCATTGGGATCCGCTAGTGCCCTTCCTTCCTTCCTGCTCATGCAATGTTGCTCCAACAACTGTTTTCCTGTTCAATTTTTTTGAGTAAACATGGTTTTTGCATTTGCAGAGATACACTGTGGAAATTAATAAAATACATGGCTTATGTGGGCTATATGAATGACATTGCTGCTATGTAGTGTGTCACTCATAGACAAGGACATGGATCAGGTGTTTGATGTTTAGCAGTATTACTCTGGGACTGGGAGTATTACTTGTTCACAACATAGTAGTTGTTCCTCTATGCAACTCTTCCACTGGCTCTGATGACCTGGTTGGTTTATATCCTTTGTTCTGCATTTTTTATTCTTTTGGGAACATCACCATGATCATGATTGTGCTGATGATTCTGTAAGAATTTCTGCAAGCAGCATGATCCCACTTATATACCACAACCAAAGAGTACCTGAAGGCTAAGCTGATTCATTTTGAGATAAAATGCACCTTTAATACGGTATTCCTGCTTCCATGTGCAGATATCATTATCTTCACCAAGGGAATCCTGCAATCTAAGGTCATTAACAAATGGTGCTGTCTCTTGCTACCTTTGATCAAAACTATTGCAACCTGTCTGGGATTCCAGATTTTACATCAAAAGCATGAAACAAAGGAAAACTATCCAATGTTGCTATTTAAAGAAGACGGCTTGTAGTCTCTTTTTTTTTGTTATAATTATCTTTCGTTATTTGCAGATTTTAATATGAAACTTCAAATATCTATTTTACCTAAAAATATTTTATGACCAACTTTTGTCTACGGAGTTGCTGCCCTACTGCTAGATTGCTTCGATAACTGTTTTATTGTTCCAATAATTTGAGAGAACATGATCTTGCATTTCCTACTGCTTATGTGATTATGAATTTGTGATGGTTCTTTTTTGTCCACCTCTGAACAACTACTAAGGATTAATGCACTACATCAATTACTAATTTGATTACCTATTTGATTCTCAAAAAAAAATTGATTACCTATTTTGTTATGCTTTGAGAGAATTTTAAATCATGCTATGTTCTACCCAATCTTGTTTTGCTTGATTAGTCATGAAAACATTTCCATTCTAAAGGGCATAATGGACATTTCTATGGAAACTAATTGCTTAGATAGAGGAAACCTTGTGACCACTTGTGTTGTTACGAGAACAACACATGTTTACAGATCCCAAAATCATGATAACATTGTGACATTCAAGAAGAAATCCATATTGATTGAGCACGAGATGAATTGCATTCTGAATGCTTTGTCTGGCCTGCTATGAAAATTGTGTTTAACCAAGAGATGTAGCAAATGTGAATGTCTATTGTAGAATACATTACGCGTTCCGAAGAGCATGATACTACTCTGAGGAATTCTGGTTCCAGCAAGTTCGTCCCCATAGGAAGAAACGGGAAGAAGTGATTGTTGCTAAAGGAATCATCTATCGTCTCCAAGGATGCACGTAAGCTCTCCTCCTTAGGTATAATGTTTTTACATTTATATAACTGCATGCACTACCGGAAAACGGTATTTTGCCGTGCGTGCATCCGTTTGCCGTGCGTCAAATGTCGGGCACACGGCAAAAACCACCTTTGCCGTGCGCCAACAGTGCAACGCACGGCAAACACGCGGCGCACGGTAGAAGGGCAGTTTGCCGTGCGCCAAATATAAAGCGCACGGCAAAATCAATCTTTGC
>CM002477.1:4143203-4156204 GCA_000325765.3 Leersia perrieri
CGCGATATATGGCGCACGGCAAAGGCTTGTTTGCCGTGCAGTTATATGCCGTGCAGCCTTTGCCGTGCGCATAGGAAAAAACCGCACGGCAAAGGCTTTGCCGTGCGGATTTGGGGCTTTGCCGTGCGCTCCAGGCGCATGGCAGACACCCGGTTTCCCGTAGTGATGATATTATATACATCTCATTGTCTACTTATGCAACTCCAGTGTATTCTATAGCTTCAACAACTTTTGTGGAATGTACATCACATGTTTACTTCCTAGGTACCTCCCATGATTTGGCCCATAGAAAAAGGTATAGCCCAACAATCACCGTTGCTGTACCTATGAGACTGCACATTCAAAAGAAGAGAACAATTCAACGGACTATTTCCCATGGTAAAATGTTAAAGTACTGCAATTGCAGTTTATGCTGTTCCAAGGATCACAAAAGTAAAATAGTAAATTTTACAAACCATATGTTTTATGGTCTAAGATTTAGAAAACCACAGATGTCTATAGCTAAACTTGGCGTTTGGAACCAGTCCATCATGCATGTTCAGCTGTTCTTGTTATGAACCGAGACTGATATCTAGTATCGCCAGTTCCTGTTACTCCTACGAAGTAGCAGTGATGCTCAATAGACCAGACAGTGGTCCTGCACAAGGATTAAACCATCCTCTCCATTATGTACTACATGTCACCCGAGATTTCAATTTTTTAAAAGTAGAAAAATTATCCATACGTACAACTAGATGTGATATATGGTTCTGTAGTCTATGACTTTTCATTTTAGATCTTTCACATACCTGATGCACATTAGAAGTGCGGGGTTTTATCAATTCTTAAAATTTTCACTCAGGATGGAAAAAAGCTTTATATCAGTTTTAGATTTTCATGATATTTATAGTATAAGTTTGTAGTTGACAATTTTTTTTACGAGGTTGTATAAAAGTTCAAAGAAAAGCGGGTGTTAAATGAGATGGTAAGTCAGCTACACATAGATAGAAAAGGGTGAGATGCTAAGGGCATATATAATGTGAGGATCTTATTTTTTCACATCATCGCCATGTCACCCATGGGCTAATTCCTTTTTTTTTTTCTCTTTTAGAGTGGTTAACCCCGTCCCTACATAAAATTAAAAAAATGATTTAACTGTATCGTCCTAGTAGATAATATATATGTTCCCTTATATATATGAATAACCATGCAATTTCTCTCTCCAGGTGGGGTCTGTCATTTTCCTATTATGTTGGCCTGGGACCTTTTACATTCTCAGGTGCTAGGTGTTGGCTCTCTCCATAGTGGTAAGCTCCCGGTAAGAGAGGAAAGAAAGACCTTAGCCTCTACTGTTAACTCTTCGCAGCACATGCTTGGCCTAAACAAACTATCCGTGGAGGGGTCCAGGAGGAGGGGTCCTACGTTCAAATAGTATACTGCAATTGGTTTTACTTCAAGCGAAAAATCACACCAAGTAAAATAGGTAATATATTTTTGAGTTATTTATTTTGGCCACCATATTCCCTGAGTTCCACTAACATTTGGTCAGTGACAATCAAATAACATACTGGGATTGATGCCAATAATGAAAAAAAAACTTCTGCCCAACTGTTTACTGGTGGTTGTACACGACTATGCAACTGTTTTTGGAAATAAGCATAACAATTTGCAGCGTTTTTTGTGCTATGAAAAGTTGAGTGTCATTCAATTTGGCTTACGATGCTATTTGGCACTGACCGATTAAATCTATATTCTGTTTGTAATAACTAAAGCTGTTTTTTTTAGTGTATAACTAAAGCTGTTTGTAATACTGAACATGCATCATACTGACCTTCCAACTGTCACATCATCACCCATAAGGACGGAGTCCAACACAACAGTGAAGACCACGGATAATGGGTTGAACATTGGGGGATAAGCTGGCCCTCGCTTAGCCACAGCCCATGAATTAAGGCTATATTTTCCTGCTGTTGCAAGTGCGCCCTGTATCAAAATAGTTTGATGTCAATTTCATTAGAGCAGTTAATGTCGCTAATCCTATTGATTTCCCTGTTAGTTGATATAACTCAAGCTTCGCAGGACACCAAAAAACAAAAACCAAAATGTTTCGTATGAACAAATTTCTTAATTTATGTTTTGGTGGACACTCAAAAATTCATAAAAATATTTTTTAATTTATAGAAATGTATTTCTTATTGTAACTTCTTGTTATGTTGGTTAGGAAGATTTCACGGCATACCGAGTACACGATGGTAATAAGGTCGAAATTCCATCCAAGCTTCCAAGCGCTCTTATCTCTTGTTAATAAGATTCCCACAAATGCTGTCTGAAATCCTCCGACCACGCATGTTGTCATGGAAGACCAATATTTGTATGGATATACTTTGAGAATTTTTGACTGCAACAAACTTTAACATGTCATGATCAGGCGTCAAATTAACTCCGGCATGTATACCATTTTAGAATGTATGCTTATGATTACCTGAACAAGGTACCAGCAAGCAAAGGTGAAGCTGCTGACAACCAATAAAATTGTCCCTCTTAGTTGATTGGTTGCAGATTTCGTCGACTCTTCGTTTTGGTGCCGCAAGATGGAATTCCAGATATGAAGTGATTTGCCTTTGTAAAGGCTAACAAGCATTGTGCCTCCAACAGAGAGCAAGACGCTTGCTATCTTTAGTCCTCCAGCCATGCTTCCAATTCTAAATGTCTCCAGTCTGCCATGTTCATACATATACATGTATGGCCGTATGGTGTCATTGGTGAGACCGTAAGATTATCTAGTGGCAACACAATTTGAGTTTTACAATATGGCCATTTTTGCATGCCATGAAACAATTATTGTTAAAACCTATAGTTACTTAAGTACAATGTATCTATACCATCCTAAAAAGAAGGCAATGAAATACCAACCTCCTCACTGACTTGTGGGTTTTGCTGTCAGATTTGTGCTTTTATGCCTCATATTCAACTGCCCCTATGTACTGGAGTACTGGACAATAGAATGTTCCCACGTATGGTATATTGTTGATCTAGACTTATTGAATTATAGAGCTAATGCCTATTAGGTCAGCTGGACTGCAAGTACGTGTTTAGGTTATAGACGAAAATGCAATCAATATTTTTTATGTGAATTAAAAAAATATAAATACAATATAATACAAATAGTTGTCCATGGTGATTACACAATGAAAAATAGAACATGTATTAATTTTTTTGGAAGATTAAAACATGTAATAATTTTTTTATTTTTAAACCCGTTCTAAGGCACGGGCATTCAGCTAGTATAACAAAGATGGCGAATGGAACTCGAACCTGAACATTAGTGAGAGGATGAAGGTGAATAGGGGAATTATGTTTATAAAGATGACCGCATATGATGGTGTGGTGTCTTTGAGCCCATAGTAATATAGGCTCATTGGCACAGCATACCTGTATAATTTGACATGGGAAAAGATAAGCTAAAGATGATGACTCAGAAAATTAATTAAAATTGGTCAACAAGAAATTGATTATTGATCAGGTACTATCAAATTGGTTTTTCTATACATATACAAATGCAGCACTGTCTTTCACCAAATTGACATTGTCATCAGCAAAATTCGTATGTTATTGGTGCTAAGATTCTTTGTCACAACAGCTCTGAATAGTCAAATGGTATTTTTATACTAGTGCTGACCTTCAATAAACATTTTGTATCCCCGCCGAAGTTTACTATTATTATATGGTAGCTTGTCTTGTCATCACATCACTATTTCTGGTGAGGATCAAATTGAAGTTTGTGCAATAGATCCTCCAACGAAGTTCTTGTCTGGATCTTATTTGTTAATTTTTGTCATCAACGCATCCAGCTGGAGTTTGTAGCATTGTGCAACAGATCCTACCAACAAATTATATTAAGTTCATGCTTAAAATCTTAAGTTGATTTAGTATGCATACAAACTACACATAATCCAAAGTTTTTTCTGGCGTAACGGCGACAGAAGTTCTACCGGAATTTAGAGAAGAAATAGAGTTGGCCCAGTTTATAAGGAAAACCAACCTAACAGGTGCATGGTTAATTGAAGGAAATCCAGTAAAACCTTTACAGAAAAACAGGAAAAGAAAATGCGGCAATCACCGAGCGGACTACCCAGACCCCATACCTAGTAATCGTTGCTGAGCATTACAAAGACGAGCAACTTCGACTATTAGAAGCTGAGAGGTAGAACGACCACCATTTAAACAATCTGAGTGTAGAGCAAAACCTTTTGAGTGAAGCCTTCAAGAAGAGAAACAACATCAACGACGTTATCCGACGCCTGACTAGGTTTTCACTTGGGGGGAGGGAGAGAGAGAGCACCAAAAATGATACCTCCAAAAAGGAAACGGTGCTCACGGGCGTCGATATCGTCTGCCATGGTCAATGACCAAGCAAGGCTTTCGCCCAAGGTTCTCTCGATTCTTGCTCCAACCCCGTCCACTCTCCTTGATGTCATGAAGTGGTTGAAGGTTGTGGTTGCCAATCTAGCCCTTACGGCCAAGCAGGTCCGATTCCGCCCCAATGAACAAATACAACGTCAAGAAAAGAGGCCGCCTCTCCCGCACAAGACAAACGTCTCGCACCAGGACACAACAAGCCGCAAACAGCCAGAAGAAAAAAAGAAAAAAGTCGTAGGTTGCCCAATCTTCACTGGCCGAAGCTTTCTTGACAGATCGTCATCTCCCGAGACGCTCCCCATAGGAAGAGGGGAGGAGCACTGAAGAGGACGGTGACAAACGAAAAAATGACCCACACACCAAAAAATTGATGAGCTTCCGACCACCTAGACGAAAGACTGCCACACGAAGACAACACGATGGCCGGTGAAGAGGAATTGACTGTCCCTCTTATCACGCACATATCCAACAAGACCTAGGAACTCTCCGGCCGAGACAGGAAGCCCGACCTATAAAGGGGAGGAGTACTAAGGGAGGTGGAAATGATGGAAGACACACTGTTCAGAGATCGTCGGAGCAAGGCAAGGGATAACAAAGGGAAAGAAGAGGAGAAGCCGAAAGTGACTGGTGCCAGAAAAAAGGGGTAGCCACTGATGGCTGGCAGCAGGTCACGCGCCCACACCGGCAAACCCCGCTGGCGCGTCCGCCAACCGGTCCAGGCTAGCTGACCTTTTGCAGCGAAAATGCCGGCCAAGAGACGAATTTGGCCGAGGGGCGGCCAGTTCCGCCACTAGCCGTTGCAACAGTCCTCCGGGCCCACGAAACCCCGACGCAGTGCTAGATCCGCCCGCCGCACGCTGCTGTGCCTCGCACGTGTCGAGGCGTGCAACTCGGAAGGAAGAGGCCCCGCCGCCGCCATCGTGGCATGTTGCGTGGCTTTGCCGAGATGAGCTCCGGTGGCGGCGAAGCAAGGAGGAGGAGGAGAACGGGTGCGGCAGTGGGTAGGGTTTCACCCCCGAGCCGCCGCGCGTGGACGACACGAGGAGTGTGGGCCGAGTCGAAGCCAAAGTGAAAAGTTGTAGAGTTGGAATATTTTAATGTAATCTTTCAAAAATACATTTTAATGCAAAATTATTTCTTCGATGCTTTGCCAAAACTACTTTTAGAGAATTGCCAGAGCACATTGAAACAGGACGTGATCTGCTGTCCATCACGGACATAGAAAAGACATGTGAAATTGATCTTTTCATAAGCAGGTATCGGAATACCAAGTTCATCGTAGTTCCCCTTTTCGTTTAGCCGCCATGTGCTAAGTTTGTGTTATTTATCATGCAGTATTTTTTGTTCGTTTCCATGCATGTGAAAAATACATGTATTCCTAACGAGAAGAGACATGGATGTATCAAATATCAATAAAGCTATGTTATAAGTTATAACTAACAGAGAGATATAGATATACTCGCAGATTTTGTTACGTATGCTTTTTGTATGAATGTGGAAGCAAAGTACAAGTTGCACTACCAGTAAAACAATAGCCATCGTCACCTCTTTAATGCTATAACAAACTTTCGTTTGGTTTTAGTTTGGAATAAGACAAATCCCACGGTTAAACTTGGCATTTGGTTATTCTTTTCATTTTTCACTTCAGCTATTAACACAATTAATTTGTTTTGATATAAATAATTCTGAATCGTTAAGTAATGATAGAAATCTCTTCGAGTCTTGATATATTGTAATTTAATGAGTTAACAAATTTAAATAAATATATAATTTATAAAGTTGTACCTGGCATGGACTCTTCTTTTACTACGAGATACGTAGTATTATACCACCTCAATTAACTTTTTCCGTCAATTAATTAAGGTGTGAAATCACAGTCCGTACTCCAGTTGCTTGTTACGCATAGTTAGTTTGTTATTCTATTCGGCACAACATATAATTTTGTTCTAAGTACACAGTTTTGTTGAAAATTTTCTAATGGAAACTATATTTTGAATGAGCTAAAACCTGCGTATAATTAATTAATACTCCCTACATTTTATAATGGAAGACGTTTTTACTTTTTGCTTATAACATTTCATAATATTTGAATGAGGTAAAACCTGCGTATAATTAATTAATACTCCCTACATTTTATAGTGCAAGTATAAAAAAGGATAATTCATGCTTAAATTACTTTTGATAAGAAAACATCACCAAAACATAAATGATATTTTTATAATTTTTAAATAAGATTAATGGTGAAACATTGCACGCAGGAAGTGAAAATGTTTTAGTACATTGCAAAACAGAGGAAGTATAAATATAAAAAAGGTGAACAGAAAAAAGCACAACATCTTAGTGACTCTCATGCCCTCTTAGTATTTATAACAATATACTAGCTGTGTGAACATTATTTTTTAATAAAAGATGCCATTCTTTCACTAAAAGCTTGAAAGTTTCCCTAGGCAGGAGAAATATTTTTTACAAGAGATACAATAAAAAGACTTAAAAACAATCTAATTATCATATCAAATTGATTTCATCTGATATTTACCTGCTGGAGCTGGAGTATTTGATAAAAAATCTTTTACTTAATTAGAATCAGTTTATTTGGTTGCCCAATTTAAAGCTTTGGCTCACTAGTGTGTATTTTGAGATGTGATTGACGGCTAATATCAATTTGTTATTCAGGTAATTTTGGATGTAAAATCGACAATTTTTGATAATGAGAAATTTAAAGAATGAAGTGAACTTTTGGACGTGATAAAGCTTTCATAAGTTCTTATTAATTTTCTACTAAGTTATTTATGGCAGCTTTAAAAGTAATGCTATGCAAAACAGTACCATGAAGGCCCATAGATATATGATATAATTTTACTATTGAGGCCATACTGATTTTTTTTTAATAAAACGATAGGAATGGTATGTAGCCATAGATATTAACTAGGGACATGCCCATTTATGGAACTTGATATACTCTCGATCGATTGAATTAAAAAAACCTCTATAAACGTATTTGAATCTTCAGAGACACGTACCCGATGAAAGCATTGAAAAAGATCCATCCAAATGCGGGCCAATCCATGTCCCTCCACTTCCCTCTGCACAAAACCGAATTTATAGCACAAACATATTATATTTACATCATGGTTTTTTCAATGCATGCATACAAACGGCTGCTAAAGACTTTACTTTAAGGGTCTATTGCATTTGCCCCCATTTTAAGGTCTAATTGTAATTTTGTCCCTACTTTTTTAGCTTTGTGATTTTGCCTTGTTTTTACAAATTGAAACTTGTGTTTGCCCTTATTCCCTTATTCCGTTAAATGGTTTAACGGTGTTAAAACCAAGTCAAAACATGATTAAAATTCATACCAAGGCTATGCTTGACCTGGCTTTCAACAAATTAATCTATAAAAAATCATGTTAAAACATAGACAAAAATAATATATAAATATTTAATATTGAAACATAGGTAAAATCACAATAAATCTACAAATGATATATATAAATTTAACACCGTTAAGTGATCTAACGGAATAGGGGCAAACATAAGCTTTAATTTTAAAAAACAAGGGCAAAAAACATAATGTTGAAAAAGCCGGGGTAAAATTACAATTAAGATTAAAAATAGGGATAAGAACACAATTGTCCCTTTTCAGAATTATGAAAACTCTGTGTACTGATTGCTGATGAATACCATTGTTTTATTCATTGAATCCATTGGTTCACAGCCTCACAGGTACTAGAAATACATTTTTCTTTCGATGATAAAAAATAACTATTTAACTTGAAAAGAAAACAGCATCGTCAACGAGTACCCATAGATAGATTTATACCCACTCCCATCATCCACTAGTTAAAATAAAATATAATGCAACACTATTGAGAAAAGGAGTAAAATCTGCAAATTTGTAGGGGCCTGCACAGAGCTGGTAAAACCCAAATCAAACAAGAGAAAAAACCTCTCGAAGATGAGCGCGAAGGGGAGGATGAAGACGGCGCCGAAGACGCTGCGGTACGCGAGCAGCGTGAAGATGAACATGCCACCGCCGATGGACACCTTGGACAGCAGGACCATCCCCGTGATGAACAGCTGCACCAGCACCATCGACGCCGGCGCCTTCCATCCCGCCGGCGCAGTCGCCGTAGTGCCCGCGCCGGCGATGTCCATCTGATAGATATATGCGGCCGGCTCGGCTTTCGCCGTCGGCGTACGCACCTATATATATATACGTACGTACTCCCAGCAAACAACCCTGTGGCGTGTGTGCTCGGTCTTAATTACTCCGTGTTACATGCATCCATCACCGGAGTTGTGGACAGATCAGAGTGGATGGATCTGTGCTTGGACTCCGTGCAGGACTCGTGCATCTCCACGATATATATTTTGTGCCCGCCTCCCTGATTTATAATATCCAAGGTCGTCTGTGGTTATGGGGATTGGTTAGGTTTTCCTTCAACTGGATCAGAATTGCACGTGTTTTGTGGTTTTGGGGCATTCATGAATTGAGTTCCAACAAGAAAAAAAATTAAGCTTGTTTCTTTATTTATTGTTTGCCCCCTCCCTCGAATAAAATAGTAGCACAAGACATTACCAACAAAAATACTTTTTAAAGCTTTGTTTTAATTTTATTTTACAAAAGAATAAGGTTTTTTTCCACATTTTGCACACTTATAGCAAACACATATACTGATATACATACGCGCGCACACCCTCCAACACTACATATATAGGGGAGGGCATACCCGTGATTTATTCCTAACCTCATTAATATGCAATTGATAATTGATCCATGTGTGCATAATATTCATGGTCCAGACTATCGATGCTTCCCCAACTTCTAAAACTTTTGTGTATGAGTAACTGAAAATATAAAAATGTATGTTTAGTGATTTATCTTGAAAAGTATTTTTATCACAGAAAATTTCTATAGTATTATTAGGTTATATATAGTTTACTCATCTGTCCTAATTATATCGATTACTCCATGGCTTACATTTCAATGTAATCAATTGCTCTAGTTCTTGTCAAAGAACTTACTTATCTAGATATTAGTACTAGAGTAATACCTCGAGTGTGGTCACCGGTTACAAGCGATTTGAGATATCCATGATGGGAGAGTTGAAGTTCTTTTTTGGATTCCAAGTGAAGCAACTCAAGGAGGGGACCTTCATCTCTGAAACATAGTGTATTGAAGATATGCTTAGTTTGACATGGCGGGAGCAAAGCTAGTGAAGACACCAATACAATCCAACGGGCACCTCGACCTCGACCAAGGCGGGAAACCCGTTGATCAAAAGGTATATCGCTCCATGATTGGATCCCTACTCTACTTATGTGCATTAAGCCCCGATATCATGCTTAGTATAGGGATGAGTGCTAGGTTTCAAGCGGCCCCCAAGGAATGTTACTTGCTGGCCATCAAGAAAATCTTAAGATATTTGGTTCATACTCAAAACCATGGGTTGCGGTACCCAAGAGGCTCAACCTTTGATTGTATCGGCTATTCCGATTCGGATTATGCCAGTTGCAAAGTGGATAGGAAAAGCACTTCCGGCACGTGTCAATTCCTTGGTAGAAGTCTTGTTTCTTGGTCCTCAAAGGAAAAAAATTCTATCGCCCTTTCCATCGCCGAAGCCTAATACATCGCGGCCGGAAGTTGTTGTGCCCAACTCCTATGGATGAAATAAACCTTGAGGGATTTTGGCCTAAACCTCCACCATATACCTCTCCTACGTGACAATGAGAGTGCCATCAAGATAGCCAACAATCTCGTTCAACATTCAAGGACCAAGCACATAGATATTCGCCACCACTTCCTAAGGGACCATGAAGCCAAAGGAGATATCACCTTGACCTATGTGAGAACCGATAAACAATTGGTCGATATCTTCACCAAACCCTTAGATGAGCAACGTTTTTGTGAGTTGAGGAATGAGCTAAACATCTTAGATTCTCGCAACATCTGTTGACATCTTTAGTTGACCTTCTCCATGGTCAATTAAAGTTTTGATATCACATTTTGTGTAAATGTGGTCTTGGCACAACTTTAAACTCATACAGAACCCTATTTTGTGTGCCTATTTTGTTTCAAACCTATTTGGGATCTTCACTAGAGTTCTTGTTATTGTCATTGTAGAGTTCTTGTTATTGTCATTGTTATGTACTGTTGTATGCTGACTTGTTATGACAAGAATTCATATATGTTACATGTCCAAAATTCCTTGAGCATCAACTCTTTCTGCCTGTCCGGACACTCCGGACAGTTCGCTGAACCCCCGAAGTTCTGCTTTATTTTGTCCGGAGCATCTGCTGGAACCCTTCTGGATCCCTAATCCTGTCCGGACATTGTATCCGAACAGTCCGGTCCAAGTATCCGGACCAACTAGAGTATCCGGTGAATCCCTTCTGGATCACCACAGTTTTCTTCTTTTTTCTAAGTGTTGACTGGAGATCATGTCCAGATAGTCCGGACCAAAGTCCGGTGAGACCGGAGCTCCATCCGGACTATCCACTTAGGACATTCTGTATAGGCCAGCCCCTGTTCATTCCAGGTCCGGACCTTCGTCCGGACTATACGGCAAAACCTGCCGGAGTGTCTGGACAGCAAATCAAGCCTATATAGCCACGCGAACCGTTTTCTCTCTCCACTTTCTAGTTTTCGCATCGTTCTCTCTCTACTCCGGTGACTACGGCGGCTACTCTTCTCCTCCGGCGCGTTCCCGTGATTCTTCTCCGCCAGAATCGATCACCCGCTCCTCCTACCTCTCCTAGGATTCGTTTCCTCCGTGAGTTTCATCCGATTCGTCGAGGTATTACCCTATTTCTTCGTATTAGGGTCTCTCGTTCCGATCTCGTATCTAGGGCTTTATACTCGATTCCTTTTTGTTAGAACACCTGAATTCTATCTCTAATAGCCTTAGGAATTCGATTCCCTAGATTTTGCGGTGGATTTTGGGGATTTAGAGTTGATCTCCTCCAACCGGAGTGTCCGGACGCGTTGTCCGGATAGTCCGGACCTAAGGTTTTACCTGCTTTTGATTTCCGTCAATCTAAGTCGTTTTCCTCGCATAACCTTGGTTTAGATGGCATGATTGAAGACAATTGGTGGACTTCAAGGCCGTCACATTGAGAGGGATGAGATGGAGGACGTTCTGGAGCAGGATCAACCTCAGGAGGCTGTTAGGCGCAATCCCTCGCATGCCTCACATGTCGAGGGAACAAGTGCAGCTGTCGGCACAAGTGAGTCTCGGCCTAGTGCCACAAGCAAAGGAAAAGCAAAAGTGCCAGAGCCGAAAAAAATGGAAGAACCACCAAGAAGCCTGCTAAGAGGCCAAGGTCTGGAGCCCATTATGTTGCCAACCCACCTCCATCTTAGCCTTAGCCACAGCAGGAGCAGGGAGGGAATAGGTATTAAGGACCTATTCACCTCTCTTTCACCGCAGTCGATCAAGTCCCTGGAAGACACAGAATCAAGACACAGAATCAACTACCTCAGGAGAAGATGTCAAGTGGCCACTCAGAGGGAAGTGAGGCCATGGGACAAGGAGAAGGATGAGGGCATAGATTACTATCGGTTCCATAACCAATTCCACACCGACTACTACACCACTGTGATCCTGTAGCGTAAGGAGAAGGCTTTTTGTTAGAATGGGTTGGATCAACTGGATGGCAATCGAGGAATCTAGGAATCCCGTTTTCCAGAGTATTGTGCAGCTCTGCAAGCAGGAAGGGGCTGTACAATATTATGGGTTTTGGGAACGATTACAACATGGAGGCAGTCGGTCAGTTCTAAACGACCTTGTTCTTCGATCTTAGCCATCTCGGAGTTGAGAGGATGACTTAGATGCTTGAGGGCAACTGATACACTGTGACTTTGCCTCATTTTGCCCGGATTATTGGTTTTTCTGTTGATGATGTAGCAAGCGCCAGCATTCACCAGAACCTGAGGAAGTTTCGAGTGCATGAGACGGCTTTCATGTATGAGAAGTCCAACCATGCCAAGCTAGGGACAACCAAGGGCTTGTTACCTCACTACAAGACCCTGATCCTCATGTTCAGGATGTCCATCAGCCCTAAGAGTGGGGACTCGATGATTCTGCAGGCTAGAGCACTGGACCTGCTTGGTTACTATCGCTTTAATGGCCATGCCTTCAGTGTGTCGAAGTTTGTCTAGTATGAGATCAAGGCAGCAACATCTGATCCCAGAAAGGCCGCTCCGTATGCTTCCTACATCCATGAGGTGATTGATCAAGTTTGTAGAGATATCTAGATGCTTCCCGATGTAGAGCATCAGCCATACAAGCCAGTGGATCCGACGGAGGCCCGGACTTCACGCCGCGCTGCTTCCACCTCTGCACCCTCTTCGTCTTCACAGCAGAGTTAGCCGATACGCAAGGCCCTACAGCTTCTCCTTGGAGCTTGCGGGAAGATTCAGAGGCGGCAAAAGAAGACCGAGGAGCGACAGAAGAAGATAATGCAGCACTCAACATCCAGGACGACATCTCTGACATTTCCGATAATGAGGAGTGGGTGGACCCCTTCGCACTTGTGGTGTAGACCTAGTGATGTGACCATGGCTACGACAGATACAACCATTGATCACATCATACCACAGA
>CM002477.1:4164723-4289193 GCA_000325765.3 Leersia perrieri
GACGGCTCCGTCAACCCCACGGAGTTCCTCCAGATTTACACCACCATCCTGGAAGCTGCTGGAGGAGATGATCGCGCCATGGCGAATTATTTTCCCATGGCGTTAAAGGGACAGGCACGGGCATGGTTAATGAACCTCCCGGCCAACTCCGTGCATTCTTGGGAAGATTTGTGCTGGCAGTTCACTTCGAACTTCCAAGGCACATACCCCCGCCCAAGAACGGAGGCCGACCTGCCCATGGTGCGGCGGGGAGAAACTGAATCCCTCCGCAAGTACATCCAGCGTTTCTACAAGTGCGGAACACCATACCGTCCATCGAGGACCACGCCGTCATCACCTCCTTCCGGAGTGGCATTTGCCACGACACCATGTTGGAGAAGATGGCGTCGAAAAACCCGCGGACCACCAGCCATCTTTTTGAGCTGGCGGACTGCAAAGAAGAGGCTAGGATCTGGAATCCTAGAAATCCAGTCCCGGTCATCTCTGAGGAGCCCCCGTTCGAGCCCCACGAGGCTCGACGAGAGAGGCGCCGAAAGAGAAAGCCCTCCCGCGGTGGAGACGAGGGCCACGTCCTCGCCACCGACGGTGCGGAGAGGCCCAAACAAAAGGGGAAAACAATGGGTAACCGCGAAAAGACTCAGGACCCCTCGAGTGCAGGTCGCTCGGTGTCCAAATGGTGCTCCATACACAACACCTCTCGTCACGACCTCACCGAGTGCATATCGGTGAAAAACCTGGCCAAGTGAGTCCAGGGTTACAGGGAGAAGGAACGGGAGAAGAAAGGCGACGAGGGCCGCCGCGAGGGCAAAGCCCCGGCGGCCCCCACTAAAAATCGGCGAGAGGAGGCCCGTGGCAGGCCCCCGTCGAAGACGATGACGATGACCTCCTGGGTTACCAAAGCCCGGAACACGTACTAGCCACGGTAGACGGGGGCGCGGGCGCCTACGGTTCCCGCCGTAGCTTCAAGACCGTGAGGCGCCAGCTCCTAGCGGTCGTGCCGTCGCACGAGGCGGCACAACGATCGCGCTGGTCGGAGGTGACCATAACCTTCAATCAAACCGACCACCCAGCGAGCGTCATCGGCGATGGCCGTATGGCTCTGGTGGCCTCCCCCATCATCTGCAACGTCAAGGTGGGGCGCGTCCTCATCGATGGGGGTGCGAGCCTCAACATTCTGTCCTCGTAGGTCTTCAACAAAATCAAGCCGCCGGGGACGCAGCTCAAGCCGTCATTGCCCATTGTCGAAGTGACGCCGGGGAAGGTGATGCCCCTCAGGCAGGTTTCCCTCCCCGTTACCTTTTGCGGCCCCTCCAACTTCTGTACTGAGCGGGTCGAGTTCGATGTGGCGGACCTGAATCTGCCCTACAACGCCGTGCTCAGCAGGCCGGCGCTGGTAAAGTTCATGGTGGCTGCCCACTACGCCTACCGCCAGCTCAAGATGCCGGGCCCGAATGGCCCCATCACCATCCACGCAGACGTCAAGACCGCGTTGGCCTGCGCAGAAATACGCACTAAGGCCCTCGCCGGAGCTGAAGAAGATGGACCCGAGGGCTCCACACCCGATGCATCGGGCTCCCCGGCCCCCAAGAAGAGGATCACCTCGGCTGACGAGGTGCCCATCAAGGTCATCCAATTGGGTGACGACCCGTCCAAGACCGCCAGGATTGGCGTGTCCTTGGACCCCAAATAGGAAGACGCGCTCATCTCCTTCCTGCGGGCTAATGCCAACGTGTTTGCTTGGAAGCCGTCGAACATGCCCGATCTCCCCAGAGAGGTGATTGAGCACCGTCTCGCAGTGCGGCCGGACGCGCGACCAATCCGGCATAAGGTACGGAGGCAAGCCCCGGAGCGGCAGGCGTTTATCCATTAAGAGGTGGCACGGCTCCTAGAGGACGGCTTCATCAGGGAGGTGGTGCACCCTGAGTGGCTCGCGAACCCGGTGGTCGTCCCCAAAGCCAACGGCAAGCTGCGCATGTGCATCGACTACACCGACCTCAATAAGGAATGCCCTAAAGATCCCTTCCCCTTGCCACGCATAGATCAGATAGTCGACTCCTCCGCGAGGTGCGCCCTTTTGTGTTTCTTAGATGCTTATTTAGGATATCATCAAATCCGCATGGTAAGGGAGGATGAGGAGAAAACTGCTTTCATTACACCTATAGGTACTTTCTGTTATACGTCTATGTCTTTTGGTTTAAAGAATGCAGGCCCTATTTTTCAGCGTACCACTCGCATTACATTAAAAGATCAAGTAGGTCGCAATGTCGAGGCGTATGTAGACGATCTCGTAGTTAAATCGCGTGACCGGAGCACCTTGCTCTTGGATTTGATGGAGACCTTTGATAACCTCCGTTCCACGTGCATGAAGCTAAACGCCGAGAAGTGCATTTTCGGGGTACCAGCTGGGAAGTTGCTCGGGTTCTTGGTCTCTGCCCGGGGCATGGAGGCCAACCCTGAGAAAATAAAAGCGATAGAGGTAATGCGCCCCCCAGGAGGCTCAGGGACATGCAATGCGTCACGGGATGCATGGCCGCCTTGAGCCGCTTCATTTACAAGCTGGGTGAGCGGGCGCTACCCCTATTTAAACTGCTAAAACACACAGGCCCTTTTACGTGGACGGACGAGGCGGAGAAAGCCTTGGGTGAGCTCAAGCGCTACCTCTCCTCGCCCCCCGTTTTAGTGGCCCCGGAGCCGGAAGAACCCCTCCTCCTATATTTGTCGGCAACGCCGCAAGTCATTAGTGCAGCGTTAGTGGTCGAGCGTGACGCGGGCCCGGCCCCGCACCACCCCCACCAACCTCGCCTCCCGAAGCAAGTGATGCTGCAAGGGCAGTACAGGCACAACCCCCGAGCCCGGAGCAGGCTTTCGGGCCCCCGGACCGCGGGGTGGTCACCCGCACCACCCGTCCGGTACACCTTCGGGACTCCTCCCTCTCGTGCGGCCTTATAGGCCCCGGGGGCGGCGATGACCCAGTGGCCCCCGGACCAGTGGGAACTAACCTCGAGCAAAACCATCCCAATGCAACTGCGCCCGAAGCCACGAAGGGAACAACCAGAGCCTGCCCCAAGGTGCGGAGGCCGGTTTACTTCGTCAGTGAGGCTTTGTGGGACGCAAAGACACGTTACCCCCAGGCGCAGAAACTGCTCTATGTAGTATTGGTGGCTTCTCGGAAGTTACGTCACTACTTCCAAGCGCACAGGGTAACTGTTGTCACCTCGTACCCTCTCGGACAAATCTTACACAACCGAGAGGGCACGGGACGTATGGTCAAGTGGGCAATAGAGCTCTCACAGTTCAATCTCCACTTCGAGGCTCGCCAAGCGATCAAGAGTCAAGCTCTTGCCGACTTCGTGGCCGAGTGGACTCCCCTGGCCGACGACAACCAACCCCGGGTAACCCAGTTCCGGGGCCCGGAGAAGAGGCGGACCGCGGCCAGTGGACCATGCATTGGGTAATGAATTTCGACGGCTCCCTGACCTTGCAGGGGGCTGGCGCGGGCATCGCTCTAACCTCACCGACAGGCGACGTCCTCAAATATGTTGTCCGACTCGATTTTCGGGCGGCCAGTAATACGGCCGAGTACAAGGGGCTCCTTGCAGGGCTACGGGCAGCGGCAAGCATGGGTATCCGCCGCCTGCTAGTCCTCTGCGACTCACAGCTCGTCGTGAATCAAGTATCCAAGGAGTACCAATGCTCTGACCCACAAATGGAGGCATACATGAAGGCCGTCCGTCGGATGGAATGCCATTTCGACGGACTAGAGCTCCACCATGTGTCCAGACGAGAAAATACCCTAGACGACGAGCTCTCTAGGCTCACGTCGGCCCGGTCCCCGGCTCCCCTAGGGGCTTTTGTAGAAATTCTCACCCAGCCGTCTGCGCGCGTTGACCCATCTTCTCCACAGGAATCTCGGGGCCCCGCCGTGCCGGACCCGGCAAGTTCACCACAGTCCGCCGCAGGTACACCATCTGTGCCCGGCAGGTGGCCTGGATGGAAGAAATCCACGCCTACCTATGGGACGAAGCATTGCCCGAAGAACGCGAAGAAAGCGAGCGCATAGCTCGCATCTCCAAAAGGTATGTGTTGGTGGAAGGGACCCTCTACCGACGCGGCGCCAANGAGGCCAACCCTGAGAAAATAAAAGCGATAGAGGTAATGCGCCCCCCAGGAGGCTCAGGGACATGCAATGCGTCACGGGATGCATGGCCGCCTTGAGCCGCTTCATTTACAAGCTGGGTGAGCGGGCGCTACCCCTATTTAAACTGCTAAAACACACAGGCCCTTTTACGTGGACGGACGAGGCGGAGAAAGCCTTGGGTGAGCTCAAGCGCTACCTCTCCTCGCCCCCCGTTTTAGTGGCCCCGGAGCCGGAAGAACCCCTCCTCCTATATTTGTCGGCAACGCCGCAAGTCATTAGTGCAGCGTTAGTGGTCGAGCGTGACGCGGGCCCGGCCCCGCACCACCCCCACCAACCTCGCCTCCCGAAGCAAGTGATGCTGCAAGGGCAGTACAGGCACAACCCCCGAGCCCGGAGCAGGCTTTCGGGCCCCCGGACCGCGGGGTGGTCACCCGCACCACCCGTCCGGTACACCTTCGGGACTCCTCCCTCTCGTGCGGCCTTATAGGCCCCGGGGGCGGCGATGACCCAGTGGCCCCCGGACCAGTGGGAACTAACCTCGAGCAAAACCATCCCAATGCAACTGCGCCCGAAGCCACGAAGGGAACAACCAGAGCCTGCCCCAAGGTGCGGAGGCCGGTTTACTTCGTCAGTGAGGCTTTGTGGGACGCAAAGACACGTTACCCCCAGGCGCAGAAACTGCTCTATGTAGTATTGGTGGCTTCTCGGAAGTTACGTCACTACTTCCAAGCGCACAGGGTAACTGTTGTCACCTCGTACCCTCTCGGACAAATCTTACACAACCGAGAGGGCACGGGACGTATGGTCAAGTGGGCAATAGAGCTCTCACAGTTCAATCTCCACTTCGAGGCTCGCCAAGCGATCAAGAGTCAAGCTCTTGCCGACTTCGTGGCCGAGTGGACTCCCCTGGCCGACGACAACCAACCCCGGGTAACCCAGTTCCGGGGCCCGGAGAAGAGGCGGACCGCGGCCAGTGGACCATGCATTGGGTAATGAATTTCGACGGCTCCCTGACCTTGCAGGGGGCTGGCGCGGGCATCGCTCTAACCTCACCGACAGGCGACGTCCTCAAATATGTTGTCCGACTCGATTTTCGGGCGGCCAGTAATACGGCCGAGTACAAGGGGCTCCTTGCAGGGCTACGGGCAGCGGCAAGCATGGGTATCCGCCGCCTGCTAGTCCTCTGCGACTCACAGCTCGTCGTGAATCAAGTATCCAAGGAGTACCAATGCTCTGACCCACAAATGGAGGCATACATGAAGGCCGTCCGTCGGATGGAATGCCATTTCGACGGACTAGAGCTCCACCATGTGTCCAGACGAGAAAATACCCTAGACGACGAGCTCTCTAGGCTCACGTCGGCCCGGTCCCCGGCTCCCCTAGGGGCTTTTGTAGAAATTCTCACCCAGCCGTCTGCGCGCGTTGACCCATCTTCTCCACAGGAATCTCGGGGCCCCGCCGTGCCGGACCCGGCAAGTTCACCACAGTCCGCCGCAGGTACACCATCTGTGCCCGGCAGGTGGCCTGGATGGAAGAAATCCACGCCTACCTATGGGACGAAGCATTGCCCGAAGAACGCGAAGAAAGCGAGCGCATAGCTCGCATCTCCAAAAGGTATGTGTTGGTGGAAGGGACCCTCTACCGACGCGGCGCCAATGAAGTTCTTATGAAGTGCGTCACGCGGGAACAAGGTCTCGCGCTCCTCGCCGAGATACATGAGGGCGAATGTGGCGCGCATTCGGCCTCCCGAACCAAGGTCGAAAAAGCTTTCCGCCAAGGTTTCTACTGGCCCACCGCGCTTGAGGATGCCGCTAACCTCGCGCGGCGATGCCGAGCGTGCCAGTTCCACGCCAAACGGACGCACCTGCCGGCCTAGGCGCTCCAAACCATTCCGCTCTCATGGCCTTTCGCGGTCTGGGGGCTAGACATCCTGCGCCCCTTCAAACAGGCACGCGGGGGATGCAAGTACCTCTACGTCGCCATCGACAAGTTCACCAAGTGGCCCGAAGCATACCCGGTGCCTATCATCGACAAGCATTCCGCGGTGCGTTTTATGCGTGGGATAACAGCGAGGTTCGGGGTCCCCAACCGCATCATCACCGACAACAGGACCCAGTTCACCAATGAGCTCTTCGGCGACTATTGCAACGACATGGGCATCAAGCTTTGCTTTGCCTCCCCGCCCACCCACAGAGTAACGCCCAAGTCGAGCGTGCCAACGCCGAGATCCTAAAAGGCCTCAAGACCAAGACTTACAACGCCCTGAAAAAGCACGGCGACTCCTGGACCGACGAGCTGCCGGCGGTTTTGTGGTCCAACCAGACCACTCCCAGCCGCGCACCAGGGGAGACGCCGTTCTTCATGGTGTACGGGGCCGAGGCGGTCCTCCCGTCCGAGCTCACCCTAGGCTCCCCCCGCGCGACAATGTACACCCAAGTCAACCAAGAGGAGCTCCGGCGCGACGACCTCGATTACATCGAAGAAAGGCGGCGCCGCGCGGTACTCCGTGCGGCCCGTTACCAGCAAAGCCTTTGCCGCTACCATCAGCGCAACATTAACCCCCGAGGTCTGCAGATCAACGACCTTGTCTTGCGCCGTGTCCAAACGCGGGCTGGACTAAGCAAGCTGTCCCCCATGTGGGAGGGCCCATTTAAAGTGGTCGAGGTGCCATGACCTGGCACCGCCCGCCTAGCCACAGAGGACGGCGTTCTGCTGCCGAACCCATGGAACATAGAGCACCTGCGCAAGTTCTACCCATAAGCCGCAGGGCCGCATGTATCAGGGGCAAGGTTTGGCCAACCCGCCGCCCCCATGTGTGCGCCAAGTTGGCCGGCTGCTCCCCCAACATATATAATATGTGTCCCTCTTTTTGTCTTTGTCCTTTGGCAAGCTCTTTTCTATTTTATATGTTTAAAGTCTTATTACTTGCGCGACGCGGTTACCGCACCCACCTTTTTTCCTCTCATTTCCCGAAAACCGCACCACTTCGGTCGAGTTGCCTGCCTATGTTGTCCATGTGTCGTCCTCGCTACCCGAACCCATGGCCCAAGGGCGCTAAGGGCCAGAATGGCGCTACGGGTGAGGCCCCAAGGCAAGCGATGCCTGGGGGCTCGGACGGGCGTTCGGTCACGCTATTCCCGAGCCCCCCGTCAAAACACCCCCGATGGCTTCCTCGTCCACATTCGAACCCGGTGCCCCAAAGGGGACCATTGTCACAGTGCGAAGTGCACGGCCCGGGCCCAGGCCAACTCCTAGAAGCCGCGATGGAGGGAAGGGGAATAAGGAAAGTGTGCGCGTTTGTGATTCAATTTATATTATGCCTAACTCTAAAATTTCGTGCACGCAGATATAGAAGCACGCGCACGGAAGGCCATGAGAACACCGAAATAGGCAAGTCGCATAATACACTAAGTGCACGAAGTTAAAAAATCTATATATACAATGGCAGGAAAGCAAGGTACAAAGTCCTTAAGGGGCCGACGCATCCTCGACGTCCTCCTCCTCGGCCTCACCGTGATCGGAGTCGTAGGCGAGCTGGATCCGCGTCTCCGTCCCCTTGAAGCCAGCCACGATAGCCTGCACCGCGTCTTGCACCTGAGCGCGGGCATGCTCCTCCGTTCCAGTGGGGAAGTCCTCGGTGGGGACATAGGGGTCGAAACCGGGATCGCGGGCCCAGTAGCTCACGAGGATCAAGCTCGCCACGTTGGTCACCAAGTTTGTCCACAACTCCTTGGTGACCTCGTCCACGCTCGCCGGCACCGTTAGCAAGTCCTGGGCAAGCCTTTCAAGGTGCGCTGAGATCACCACGATCCCAGAGCGGCACAAGGGATCGGGGAGGAGCCTGAGGCCAACCTCCCGAACTGCCTCACCTAGTTGGTCGACGACAGCGGTGAGGGCGGCTGGCCCCTGCGCGAGCTCATGCTCTAGGGCCTCGATGCGGGCGTCGCGGTCGCGGAGGGCCGGATCTGATGACAGCCCAGCTTCGGCGGTCGCTTCCTCTCGGGCGGCGATGGCTTGTTCGCGTGCCTCCACGGCCGCCTCGCGTTCGGCGAGATCGAGCTCCCGGGGGGCGAAGTTCTCATCCCATTCCCGGGCCTCTTTCTCCCGCGCCGCTAGGTCCTTGGCGAGCTCGGCGAGGCGCGCCTTGCGGTCAGCCAAGTCGCTCTCCTGCTGCTGGAGGGTGGCCTCGCGCTAGGCGGTGGCGGACTCGCGCATCCGGAGCTTGTCGTCGCGAGCGTTGATCCGTCGGTTGATATCCTCTAGCTCGTTTAACCGCTCCTTGGCCGCCTCGACCGAATACGCCACCTCCTTGAGCCAGTCGGATCATAGCTGCTGGTATAGCGCGATCCCGACTTCGGCATGGAGGAGCTCCTCCATCAGTTCCGCCTTAGCGGCCGCGATCCCCGCCTCCTGCCGGGCCAGTCGATCCCGAGCGCATTGGCGGAGGAGCGACTCCTTCTGTGCCATTTGCAGAAGGCCGGCACGCCTCTCCTCCAACCTCTCCTCCTGTTGCGCTAACTCTGCCTCCCAGCCCGCCAAGTTGCGGGCCTCCACCCTCCAGCCTTTGAGGGCCTCTTGGCTGGCCGTCTCCATTCTCACCCAGAATTGGTTTTTACTCATTTCCCCCACGCAGTTGCAGTACTCGGATCCACCCGTACCCCTGGCCCGGACAAAAAAGGGGTTCCACGAATCCCTAATAAAGGAGTTTACACCCCGACAGACGAGTTCACCATGAACTCTTTTCTTGTTGGTAGAATTCTTCATTGATGCGTCATACTCTCTTTTCAGTGTTGCCAGAGAGCCAGATTAAGATTATGGAGTCACAGTTACATGCAATTCATGGACAGGAACAAGCATGATGAGCATGATGAGCATTATCATCTCCATCATATACTCTAATGGTCAAATATATATTCATAAAACTTATGAATACCACTGGTAAAATACAAAATTTAGAATTTCCATATGATTGTATTAGAGAGGTGGTTGTAATGATATTGGCATTGAGAATATAGTGCAGTCAATGATAGACAATGGCTCCAATTACAATAAGGCTTGAAGATGCTCATAGAAGACCATAAACATAAGGTGCAATTGCATAACTGTCCCTACTTTGAAGTCCAATTGCAGATTTAGCCCTATTTTTTCACTTTGCAGATTTGACCCTATTTTTTAAATTTAAAGCTGTCGTTTGGCCCTACTGTTAACCCGATGTGAGAAATCTGAATATAAAAAAGAGGAAAAAAGAAAAGGATACATGAAAAGACAAAAATACCCCTCTCAACTATCCCTATCCACATCCTTCTCCCGGTGAGCACACAGATGACCACAAGTCCCGTTCGGGCTAGGGTTACGGCGGTGGCTCCAGCGGGCAGGCGGCGGCGGCCTCGCGCGAAGGGAGGTGGTGGCCTCGAATCCGGTGGCCAGGCGAGCGGCGGCCCGGGAGCACAGGTGGTGCTGCATGCAGGGACCCGTGCGGCGGTAACCGATTCTGCACAACATGAAGGACTTAATATATTCCACATTAAGTGCCTTTGCTACGAGAAGATGGTTCTTCGTTTTAACCGTTTGTAGTTCAGGGTTTACTTGTTTGATGCAAACATGGTGCTGAATCGTGTGAGGTCCTAGAACTAGATCCATTTCATAATTTTCATGTCTGGGTAATGCAACAAGCATTCATGTTCAGTATAATTTTTAGTTGTAAGGCTCGTAGCTTTTACACCTTACTTCATGGTTTTTTAGGTCCTCTTGAGATGTCTTCTTATACCCCTGATGATAAAGCTTAAATTATGCAGCACAATGCTATAACATATTTTGCCACAGTTGTTTAAATGTCAAACCGGTGATCTCTCAAGAATCAAGACCTTCATGTTTCTTGCCTCGCATATTTTTTGTTCAG
The DNA here is from genome assembly GCA_000325765.3 of Leersia perrieri. Taxonomy (NCBI): domain Eukaryota; kingdom Viridiplantae; phylum Streptophyta; class Magnoliopsida; order Poales; family Poaceae; genus Leersia; species Leersia perrieri. Next base: position 4,174,761 of record CM002477.1, read on the forward strand.
TGTTTGACCAAGAACAACGATTTCATGGTGATTGGAGTGATTGGTCCATTACTCCAACCGGTGTGGGCAAGTGAACCATCATGAACGAGGTTTATGGATATGACGGAAGCTCACCTGGTAGAATTCATTCAGTCTTCCAATAGTTTCAGTTCAATTTTACTGATGTTACTCTCATGTGCCAAACAACATGCACTTTTGTCAGACTTATTTTACAGAAGCGCACTGCTGTTTATAATGTGGAATCTATTATTAAGTCCTTCCTTGAGATTCAGCACCATGCAGCAAGAGGAATCCCACCTCACCTGTATTTCAGTTGCCTCTGATTTGGGAAATGAGCACTCCTTGGTTTTATGTGGTCGTCCAACATTAGATGATATTGACATATGGATTCCCATATCATCGCCTGGAAATTAACCTATGTTTGTTGTACTTGTTTGTTGGTGTTGGTATCTTACTAAAAAAAGCAAAACATTTCAAGGAACGGACGTATTCTACAGTACAGATGCACCATATACTTGTATGTCCAGAATTAGTTCCTTAATAGATGGTTTTGTCGTCCGAACAATTTCACCAGAGGAGCAAGGGCCAGCATTTGCATGTTCTCCTTAAAAGGAGAGTTAAAACTTTCTCTTTTTTTGGGATCAAAATTTACGCTTACAGAAAGCTCAAATGAAGTTGTACATACGAATAAAATGGCCATCACAACACTAAAGTTTCTTAATATTAACTTAAATTTTAATCCAATGTACTTCAAATCTTAGTCAAATTTATCAAACCTCAGACAAATATCAATCAAAACTAACTCGAATCTGTTAAACACAAGTTAAAAATTGCAAATATTTGTTACAATGGACACATGTGTAAAATAGGGCCAAATGTGGAAAAAAGACAAATGTGCAAGGGTAAAAATGTCCACTTTTGCCTCACTTAATACCGTTAACCCCATTTAATATAATAGGGTCACTCGACAGCTTCAAATTTAAAAAACGGGTTCAAATATACAAAGTGAAAATAATAGGGCTACATCCGTAGTTGGACTCTAAAGTAGAGTCGGTTATGCAATTGCCCCCTAAACATAATGTACGACAGCCATGTTCATTGTGTATTATCAACATAATATTGACGGACAATGGGAGTTTGTCTCGTGTTGACTAGGTGGTCTCTGATGCAAAAAAGATAGAAAATTTCCTCTATAAACATAATATGTTAGCATTTAAGGTAATTATTTACATATTGTATTCAAATGTACACCCTTAAACAAATCCAATAAATTTTATTTGCTTTTCTGGTTCCATGCTCACATGAAAGAGAAGATAGGTAAAGAGTCGATCTGACCTATATTCTATCATATGTTAGTGAGATGCTTTTTTCCTTGTCAAATTATAGAAATTTCCGCCACAAATTTTAAACTTAATTACAATTTTTGCTTGAAATATTCCCGAAATTTTGGAAATTATTGGAATTTGTGTGCCTCCAATATTAACGGACAGTCCAATACTTCAAACTCTACGCCAGGGCTGCTCAGCCAGGGTCACTGACAAGTGCGACCACCCCTAGTAATAAAGAAATTGATTTGCTATAAAGAGTCTACAATTTCAACGAATTGATTTGCTTACAAAACTATGTCTATCTAGGCATGTGTGGGCTTAATACTGATATGTTGGTTTGCAGAATGTTTTCGACATCATACTTTCTTGCATTTAATTCTTGATATGTTGATGCCCTTTTATCGTTGTAACCTCTACATGGAGTACTTACAATGACACTGCATGTATGCAGAAAAGATCCCAAATGACACTGCATGTATGCAGAAACAAACTTTGTGCAATCAGCTCACATGGGAAAGATTCCATCTTTGGTGCCGTTTGCTACCATGGAGATTAAATAGGACATCATACATTGTTGCATATTGTTTGAACATATTGGGTATTTCCTCTCACTGTCTGACATCATCAACTTTTTTGCAGGTACGACTTTTGTAGAATCAACAATATTTAATTCTTTGCTACTTTTCATGCCTTGGCCCAGAGAAAAACGTAGAGCCCAATAATCACCATTGTTGTACCTATGAGACTGCATATTTGGAATAAGAGAATGGTTTAAAGGATTATTTCCTTAAAAATAAACTGTAACACAACGTTTCGAGGATCACAAAAATAAATCGGCAAGTTTTACAGAAACAACATGCTCTATGGACAAAGTTAACCAAAACATTTTGTTTTTTGTACTAGGCACTTGATCATAATATATATTGTATTAGATTTTTCATAAAACCTTATCAGCAAATTTGGGCATACTTATGGACAGGATCCATCTGAATATCTAGCCATTCTTACGTATTAGGCAGAATGGCCAGGTGAATTTGTAGACCTACACCCCTTGTGTAAGAATAGCAAATATTTGTGTTAGTCTGATTTTTAAAATTTAGTACCATGATTGTTGTGGTTATGTGTAAGTACTAAATGAGTTGTTCTGATTTTTTTTTATTTTTGAACTTTTTCACTATTTCTTTTAAAAACAAACCATCAAAAAACTTATTCTCAAATCTAAACCTTCTGGTCACGCCACACTGCCTAGCATGGCAACACAAAACTACCACGCCAGCTTACTTGGTGTGGCCAAACAACGGTGCTACATCACTCGAGCCTGTCATGGCAGTGTAATTCGCCAAGCCAGTTCGACTGATATGGCCAGAGTTATATTTTTGGACATATGTCCTGTCAAGGTTTGTTTTTAAAATTATTTAAGAAAAAGGGTCTAATAAAAAATCTTTGGTTTCTATGTTATTTGTGCAATGTAACAAATAGTTTTATGCAATGTATTTGATGTCATCCATGTAGTACTTATATCTTCTATCTTCTACGTACGTGACTCACAATAAGGGTAAATGTATAATTGAATAAAAAAAATGAATTTCAACCATAGTCCATGTATGTCCTTCACATCACCAACTTGTTAGGTTCTTTTTGTTATTCATTGACGATAAAATAATACTAAGCACTAGTTTTTAGAAATATCCAAACAATTTTTTGTGAAGTTCACAAAGTTAAATTGTTTTTCATTGATGTCATCAATTCAAAAGTTTGTTTTTTTTGTTTTTGTCTACAAAATTGTGTCATTTACTCAAGAAAGAAAGACATCTGGGACATGGACTAGGTAATCCATTTAGTTCTGGTAATGTGAGGATGCATCGTACAAACAAAAGAAAGCAACTAACCTTCCTACGGTAAGATCATTTCCCAGAAATATTGAGTCCATTGCAATAGTGAAGATCACTTGCAATGGGTTGAACATTGGGGGATAGGCTGGGCCTCGCTTAGCTACTGCCCATGAATTCAGGCTATATTTCCCAGCTGTTGCAAGTGCCCCCTACATGAACATAGTTTCACGTCAAATTTCCATAGAACAGTTAGGCCTACTGCATTTAGTAAAAATCATTATTCTAAAAAATTAACAATAACACTTGGCTTATTGATTAAGACAAACTATACCTTATTCAAAACCCACTAGCAATTATTAGACTCTAAAGCTGAACACTTGCAAGTATGCTAATATGCAAACATTTCAACATTCCTACACCATCTAGTTCTTAGTAGATGCACCCCTCCCTACCAACAAAAACAGAAATCAAAATAGTCTGTACAAATAGACTTCTTAATTTAAGCTTCAGTGGACACAAGGAAAATTAGATTTTTTTTTATAGAAATGCTTATCTTGTTATAGCTTCTTGATGAATTAGTTTCAAGGATGAGGGAAGTTTGAAGACATACTGAGTACACAATAGTAACAAGGTTGAGATCCCATCCTATCTTCCAAGCATTGCTATCTCTCCTTAATATGATTCCAACAAATGCTGTCTGAAATCCTCCAACTAAGCATGTCACCATGGAAGACCAATATTTGTATGGATACACTTTGAGAACCCTTGACTGCCGCACCAATCATTAGATGATTTGAGGTTAAATTACTCAAATATGTATATATTTTATTAGACGCAATGCTTATAAATTGTGATTACCTGAACCAAGTACCAGCAAGCAAAGGTAAAGCTGCTGCCGACTAAGAAAATTGTCCCTCTTAGCTGATTATTTGGAAGCATTGCCTGTTGTTCCTTTTGGTGATGCAAGACAGCATCCCAGAGATGCAGTGACTTGCCTTTGTAAAGGCTGATCAGCATTGTGCCTCCAACAGAGAGCAGGACACCCACTATCTTCACTACTCCAACCATACTTCCAATTTTAAATGATTCAAGTCTATCACATTCATACATATATGCATGTTTTAGTGAGATGGAACATAGTTGCAACAATATTTGATTTTACGCATGTCTTTTTACTACCGTGGAACAGTTATTTTGTGACTCTATAGTAACTATAGTATATACACAAGAAACAAGGTGAATAGAACTCTTACCTGAACACGAGTGAGAGGATGAAGGTGCAAAGAGGAATTATGTTTACGAAGATGGATGCATAGGATGGTGTGGTGTCCTTGAGGCCATAGTAATAGAGGCTCATTGGAATAGCATACCTGCATATTTTAGATGTTATAATGTCCCAGACGATTAATATGATTTGGTCATCAAAAAATTGATTATTGATCAACGTCAAACTGGTTATTCTATATGTAACACTGCCATTAAACAAATACGCACTATCATCAACAAATTAATTGGAAGCGATGTTTCTTTATCACAACAGCCCTGAACAGCAAATGTTATACTTGTATATACACGCATTTCACATTTTGCTACTATTATATATTAGTCGGATATCATGAGTCGAGTATTTCTGGAGAAGCATTAACTAAAGTTGATTTCTCCAACAGATGCTTCTATTGAAGCAAACTGGAGTTTGCAGCTTTGCTGAACAGATCATTTTGACCGGTGTCTCTGTGCCATTTAATTATGCGTACAATAAAGACACCAAAATCAGAAGTTGCATAGTCACAACAGTTCAATGTTATCCTTAGCCAAAACTATGTTGTGACTTGTGAGAACCTAATATAGAATAAAAGATTTCGTCAACCTGCTTTAAATTTAAGAAAAATAAGATGTACCAAATGCGCTGCCTGATAGCACATAGATCGAAGGAAAGGAAGTAAACAAAAGGCAATCTGAAGTCCAACACAAACATAGTGATTCATAGAGATTCAGTTATTTTCCGTGCCCAGACTATGGAAGCCAGTGGTGATACTATGCATCACTACCAGTGTATAAAAAACCTGGCAGTGATTGATACTAGTATCACTTCCGTTTTTATCTTCAAAACAACACTTATTGGGTCGAACCAGCTCTGCAACCCAAATCAAGCCGGTCATCGCACGGGACTAAGTCTCTCTCTCTCATCTTCTTCTCCCACTCTCCCGCCATGCCTAAGTCCAGCGTTGTGCTCCCAGTCTCCCACCGATGCCTCTCCTCTGCATGTTTTCTTTGTAATTAGTTGAGGATTCCTGATGTGACATGGACCGATGAGATATGGGTGTTGAATCTTGTTTGCAAGTTTGAATCAGTGTGTATGAATGTGACCACGTGAATGCAGTTATTCTTGTATGATTAAATTATAAATTCTGCTTGATGCCTGTACTATTGAGTACAATTAAATTGCATTTTCCATTTCTTCGGCCGCAAATGCTCATCACTTCCGGTTACCAACAGTTAGTGTAGTGATACAAATAATGTATCGCTTCCGGTTCGGCAACCAGCAGTCATGACCATGCCGGTTCGAACCGGCAGCGATGCCTGTAAGGAATCAACAAGGATCACTATTTCTATACTAGTGCAAGTGAACGAATGACCATGAAAGGAGAGTCCCCTTCAAATGCCTATACTAACAATAATGAAATTTCTGCTCAAAGGAAAGTCCGTCAATTTAACTGTCCATATATTCGTACTGAGAGCAGGAGAGATGGATATGTTCAAATTTCAATAGATCAAAAATAAATTATATATATGTTAAATTATATTATAACAAAGAAAAATATATAGATAGACTCAAAGCCTTTTTGTCACATATGCTTTTTTATCCACACGCAAGAAAAATACAAGTTGCACAACAAGCAAAACAGTTGCAATCGTCACCTTCTTTATGATAAATAGGACCTTTTTAGTTTGCAATAAAAGAACCTCACAGTATTCATTTTAGCATTTTAACTTCTGTCTTCAGTTGTTGGATTTGTTTTCTTGGCATGCTTGACAAATCAATTTTATTGTTTACTACCTAAAACTTCAAGCTTCTTAAATGAAAAGTATTGATAGATATCTCTCTTCAATAACAATATAATAAGGCGACTTTATTTTTTTATAAGAGAGGCTAGTCTTTGACTAATAGCCTGAAAAGATTCCCTAGGCAGGATCGTGAAATATATTTTACTGTGTCAAACAATTTAATAATGTAGTTGACACATCAAATTGATTATGTAATATATAGCTCATTAAGCTATTTGATCAAGAATATATAATTAGCTTGCAATCAGTTCACTTTGTTGCCTATGTCAATTGATTTTGAGTGAATTAATTCCAAAAATATGATTTTATGGAAAGCTCTTAGAGCTATCTGCTTGCCTCACTAATATATGAAGTTGAAAATTTTGTGCTACGAGAAGTTTTTAGCAGAAGTAAACTTTATTTATGTACAAATTATTTTGTTATTTTGTATGATAGTAATTACCTTTTGAATAATTTCTAATGTATTTATAAGTTCTTGTCATTCCAATAATTTCTAATGTTATTTATGTATTACGGTGGCATGATTCTAATTTGTAGAAGTACAAGTGTATTGCCCGTAACTTTCAATGGGATTTTAATTAAAGAAAAATTATTATTAACCTGTTATTACCAACCCTTTAACATCTATTTGTTATTGACATGTTGTGATTTTTGCATTCACACTTGGTGAGGGTTATTGACAGTTAGATCCTTTGATATCACACTGTTTTCTTTAGGGGTTATTTGTGGGTGGTGGAAAATTCACTGCTCACCCCTACCACTAATTTTAAAAGAAATGAATATAGATTACTGGCTCAGAGCCGATTTAGCCTATGTAATGTTATATTTTGAATATGGCACATTCAAATTGGTATGGTTCCAATTAACCCTGTATGAAATGTTCTTTTGTTTGCACAGAAATTCATAAAAGGTATTTACAATAAATATTCAAAATCTCTATGTTATGTAAACATATTTGAAAAACCTCTATAGTAAGAAAAATGTTTGTGTAAATTATTTTTGTTGTACTGGTAGTAAGTAGTTTTAGTTGTTAAAGCAAACGGCGGTTTTAATACCAAAAACATATTTAACGTTGTATACTTGTAATTCAAAGTTTGAGATCTTTTACGGTGTGTGCATTCTAAAAAAAGGTAAAGATCTAACGCTCCACAATGATAGTAACCACTTAACACGCAAAAATTAGTTAGGCACTAACCCATGTACTTAGGTAGAAGAGGTAACCTGACAAATTTTTAGAGAGGAAAAATGGTATAATTGTCCCTAATAGTAGTACTCCATTACTTTGTTTCTCCAGATACCGGTCATAACATACCACAACTGGTTGGCTCCATTATATTGTTTATCAAAATTTACATTTTGACGGCTCTCTGTACTTTTGTCTCATTTATTCCATCAAAGCATTGATGAACTACGTAAATAAAAAATTAACCATGTAAATAAGAGGATATCTTACGAAACCATTTGATTCAGCGGTGACACTTCCCCTTTGCCTCTTCGCCATACCGATTCAAACCCTAAAACCAGATTATAGGGGAGCAATGAGACTATTTTGATTGTTTCGAACTATGCTTAGGGATTGGAGAGGTGATCGCTGGAGTTCAATAGAGGATTCAGCATCGGAGATATTCAACCTTTGTTCTTGTCGTTGATTATACACAGTTTGGGGATAGTATACCAATCAAAATATCTATCATATTATATTAAGTCCAAAATATCTATATTTTAGCCTCTAATTACTCCATTGCCATCGGTTATAATAATTTCTTTCTGTATCTACCCCTCTAATGATCAACGGTGTATATTACACCACCTGTTAGTACTTCCACGCACCTCGCACACACCGTAAAAGCTTAAAGTTTCTAACGTCCTAGTTAGTTTTTTTAGAATGGTAGGAAGGGTAGTCAAAGACACAGGTTAGAGAAAGATTCATATTCGTAAACTGCGTGTACGTGCTATCAATATAATCAAGAATTCTATAATGATAAATATATACAATGAGTTTTTTAAGGTCTTACAAATAACAAATAAATAGTACCTCGAGGTACTGGTACCTCAATATACCGTTATCTCGAGGTACCAGAATAAGAATAAGATCTATCTATCCATTCATCATACCGGTATCATGGTATCATGAGTACCAAAATAAACGGTTAGATTGTGTTTTGGTATCTCGAGATATCGGTACTTTAAGATACTATTTATTAGACAGTAAAAATTCTCATATATATATATATATACACACACATATACATATATATATAATACACATACACATACATATATATACACATATACATATACATATACATATACATATACATATACATATACATATACATATATACATATACATATACATATATATACATATACATATATATACATATATATATATACATATATATATATATATATATATATATAATATTGTGCAACCTGTAGACAGAATTAAGAGCCACGTACCCAATGAACGCATTAAAGAATATCCATCCTGTTGCACGCCAATCCATGTCCCTCCATTTGCCTCTACACAAATTCATTTTTTTAAATATATATACACAAAGCCAAAATAGCAAAAACATTGTATAATCTCATCATGACACCCGATTTTGCATTGCATACACATGAAGCTGCTAATTATTTTGCTCTAACTACGGGTCCCCATTGTTATCCATTCAGTCACAGATAGTGATATCTAGTGAGCCTATTAATTTGATTTAAAGTTTAAATTAGACTTCATGTTTTGAATTGATAATAAAAGAGAACGCTTTCAATTTCAGATGTAAATTAAAAGAGAACGCTTTTAATCTGTGGGTCAATGATGAATACCTACAGATTATCAGCCCCAAACCTTTGTTTTCTCCAGTAATATTTCCATAGAAAAGTTTTTATACGATAGTTTGATAGTAAAATCAGATCTCCACCATTCAGACTTACAATTTTAATTGGTAGTCGATAATGTTTTCTATTTGTAATTTTTGTATATTGAAGTGAATTCGGTCTTTGCTTTGGAGAAGCTATATATATATATATAGACACTTAGTAAACCAAAATCTGACGAAGTGAAAAGAGGACTAATAACCTCAACACGTAAAAGAGAGAGATACATTTATTCTTATCTATCTGTAATAAATCTCCATTAAAAATTGACAAATAATCATAATACTGGTAGTAGAATTAATAGGCCACGTGAAAAGGTACGTGGCTAATTTTGATAAGCTGCAATATCCGCAAATGTCTAGTGCATGGAGCACATAGGTGAAGCAGCTAAAACTGAAACAATATTATTTTTGTAGAAAAGAAGAACCTCTCGAAAATGAGGGCAAAGGGGAGGATGAAAACGGCGCCGAAGATGCTGCGGTAAGAGAGCAGGTCAAAGATGAACATTCCACGGCCGATGGAAAACTTGGACAACATGATCATCCCTGCCTGGAAGAGCTGCACCAGCACCATCGACGCCGGCGCCTTCCACCCCGCCGCCGCCTTATTTGTGCCCGCGCCGGTGATATCCATCGATCGATCGATCGATCGGCAACAAGCACGGATGGACGTAATCCCAACAGGCAACAACCCACCGGCAGGTGTTGTGTGACGTGCAAGGGTCTCTCTTCAGAGTTGAGCACTCCTATTGTCGGTCCTTAATTAAAAGGCGGGACTCATTAGTAGTGTTTCGTGTAATTGAATCAGAAGGTGCACGTGTTTTTGCCCAAAAAAAGGAAAAGATACGTGCAAGTTTTTGGGTCATCTTTGATTGTTAATGTGTAATAACGTACTTGCATGCATCAATTAGAAGCTGTGATCCTTCCTACTTCCGGTGAGTTCGTACGTGCGTGTATATCCATACGTACACAGTCACGTGGGCTAATTCTGTCGTAGTCGACTATCAAAACTACGACCGATCTTTCTTGTGGTCTATAAAGTCGGGCTATTCTTTTCCTTCTCTTTCATCACCTAAAAATTGCACAAGGGTACAACGAAAACCTTACGTATAGCCACTTTTCTAGAGGCAATTTTTAATTTACCACTAAAATTAGGAGTTTTACAGTCTACAGACTATTGTTAGAGGCACTTCCAAAATTGTCTATGATATTTTTAATCTACAGATACTTTGGAGACATTTTTAAGGCATCATAGTAATTAAATTATTTAGAGTCATCTTTTTGGTACTTTCAACGTTGTGTCATATATAAAGGCATTTTGTTGAGTCATTTTTATCTCTGTAGGGACACTTTTTAGATTGTAGATATATGATAAATAACAGATAACGTACATGTATATTATAAATGTCATGAGGTTGAGATTGTTAGTGTCTTGAAGTTAAGACTAACAATTCTTTATCAAGAGGTCTTGAGTTTAAGGATTGGCACGAACAAGAAAAAAACATTTTTCTCTCCTTTTTACACTGATGTGCTATGGTACTGATACAATTTAATGTCTCTAAAAAGTATAAAAAATGTTGCAAGGTATATAGACATTTTATAAAATGCCTCTATCGGGGTGTAAACTCCTCCACCGGGGATTCGCGGAACCCTTTTTTGTCCGGCCCAGGGATACGGGTGGATCCGAGTACTACAACTGCGTGAGGAAAATGAGTAAAACCCGATTCCGGGTGAGAATAGAAACAAGGGTTTATACAGGTTTGGGCCGTAGGATGCGTAATACCCTACTCCTGTTATGTGTCTAATAACGTGGGAAGAAAGCTCTTGCTTACAAATGACGGTGTATTTTTCTCTCTATGCCTCTCCTTTCTATTGTGAGCCTGGGTCTCCTTTTATAGTCAAGAGAACACCACAATGGCTCTCTCTCTTTCTCTTGCTTTCCTTGGACATCAAGGGCAGATTACTCTCCCCCGACATCACAAACACGCCAGCACGCACTTCCTTTATCCGCCGTGTAATCCGGGATCAGGAGTGGATTTGGTAGGGCAGGTGCCGCAGGCCTCATGGGGTCTTGTCGCTTTTTTCCATGCCGGAGCTGGTAGATCGTACGGCAGGTTGATTGTACGGGTTTGAAGAAAACCTCTCCCTCCTCCTCCACACTGCTCTTCGTCGCATTAAATGCGATGGAGACGGGGCAGAGGGTGCGTCCCGTCACAGGCGACCGCACGGTCACCCACGACTGCCGCGGCCGCCCACGCCTCCTCCCCTCAGTCAGAGGGAAAGGAGTAATGATGGGGGATGGCAGCACCGTTTCACATCGCCATTAATGCGGCGAGGCCGTGCCAGCCCTCATGAATGCGGCAGTTGGGAGATCAGCGCCGCTCCCTTCCGTGCGCTTTCTAAAGGGCGAACTGGTGCGGGTCATCTACAGGCCCCCGGGTGCTCCCCCGGGATGGTCTGCTTCCTCCCAGAGGGGGCCCCGAGGTTCACCCGGGCCGCTCACCCCAGGTCTAATATTTTCTGTTATTTTGCTTCGGTCGGCCCAAGGCGCTTTATATCACTGCCACGTGGTACCCCCGGGCCCATATCACCGACAGCCTCTATGTTGTTCTAAAGACATATGAAAAAGTCACTATAATATTAGAGAAATAACTCTACAGGGACTTTTTATCGTAGGGGAAAATCCTCATTTATAAACCCCCAACAACTTAATTTCATACATAAACCCCCTTATAAATCAATTTCTCTTCCACTTTCACACCTATATTAACTTTTTTTCTATTTTTTTGGGTTATGTATGGAATTTCTCATGCCTCATTGTCCTCCAACGTGTCGATACAGTGGTGAAGTTGGTCTCGACCACCTCAAATATAAAATCATACTTTTTTTTCTTCGTAGTTTGTGCCTAGTCAACCTTTATTAGATTGATTCCTTGTTTTTACCCTTACAACTCTAACATGATACAATGCCTCTGTTTAACAAGCGTTTTTTTTCATAGGGTGGCAGGCAACTTTGCTACATGCTAAACCATGTTAAAGGTCCTCGAGGCATGAGAAATTGATCGAACGATGAAAAATCATGAAAAAACTTAGCAGGTGTGTGAATTTATAAGATAAATTGACTTATAGAATGGTTTATGTACGGAATTAAATTGTAGGCGCAAGAGTAGGGGTTATTTGGATTTTCCTTTTGTTGTATTGGCCGGCATAGACTACATTTACACATGGATTTGCCAAAATTCACATCTATAGAAGGGGCTACCTAAAATTTAATCTTTCAATATAAGTAGGACGAGGCTAGGCATCGGACGTCTGAGCTTTGTAAAAAAGGAACTGGACATTGTACCCTGACATCTGCATACATGCGGATATGCGTTCACACACATTTTTGCTGTCCTATGTGTATTTGCTAGATGTAGCTAGCCTCACGTGGGCATGAAAAAAGGTGCAGGCTGCTCTTAAGACCTGCATGGTAGCTAGTGCATCCATATGGATTTGTATGATTCATAGGGTATTAGTAGACGGATCACATATCCAATTGTAGCCATATAATGCCACGCACAAGTTTATGTACAAATACTAATAAATTTTCATAATAAGATGTAGTATAATATATATTTTTATGGAAATTATGTATGTCCTAAAACTCGTTTCAGTAGTATATTTCAAATGTTTGAGCTAATTTCATAAAATGCCCCGAAGATAAGCATCATTAAAAAAGTACTAGCTGCAGTATTGACAATCACTATATGAAACATTGCTTCTCCATAGGTGCAACATCATAAAAGTTCATATGAAACTATAATGTATATATATTTTAGTTTTCTTGAAACATTTTTGTCGGAGCATGAGCTCGTCTAGCGGGTGTCGAGGGACCCTCTTTAGATTGTCGGCCCAGGGGATGCGGGCTAAGGTCCAAGACTGCTGTGGAAGAAGAGAAAATCGGTCGAAGAAAGCGAGAGGAAGAAAACTAGGGGGGTCGGGCCTAACCCCCTGATGACGCAATGGGTTTATACATGTTCAGGCCGCTATGAGGCGTAACACTCTACTCCTGTTAATGATTGATTACATGTTTGGACTTTAGAATACAAGTATGTGTGGTGATTTTTCCGTGCAACAACCAGATTAGCACGTTACCGAGTGCTCCTTGTTCACGCATGGTATACTACAGCGTTGCCATGTGTTCGCCTGTTACACACGGTATTCTCCAGAATGTTGTCGTGTGCATGAGAAAGCACACGGGATTTTTTCTGTTACCGAGTGTTGAAAAATGCCCAAGCTAACACTATGGAGCACATGAAAGATTTTTTTTTAAAATTACACAGTACATCGTAGACACTCATAATGCACGCACACTCATCCTATGAACACACGCACGCAAACCCTACCCCTATGAGCATCTCCAAAGACTAAGTCGGCAAATTCTTGAGATTGACAAAGTCAACACGGACGACTCGCTGTCGACGAGTACGTCGCTACCACTAAAAGCACAAAACCGATAATCCTGGAAAATTCATTCCCACCGGGAATCGAACCCAAGACCTCAGGTGCTACTGAGACTCTTTGTAACCACTAGACTACAGGCCCATTCGCGAGCACATGGAAGATTTTCCCTCTAGTACTGAATATCTCCTGTTCGTGGTAACCAAATTACGAAGAACACCCCTTCGACGCCATAGAAGATAATCACATACGGACATTTTATCACAAAGTAATTTTGTCGTTACCTCAGTTACTGACCTTAAAATATTGCGAAATTTTACAATGTGTTGACGAAAATCAGTCCCCGTTAAACGGTAGATCATTTTAGCGCATAATAGGGTTATTGATGTGGCAAATATTGAAGTAGCTAAGCTGTGCTGCTTGCTCTAAATCCTTTTCCTAAAAAAAAAAAAGAACCTGCTTGCTCTAAATCTGTCCAACGAAGATCCAAGCAGGTGGCGTGCTGTCTGTCACCTGTTGGTTGCATGCGTACCAGTAGTCCAGCACTAAAAGTACAAGAATGTGTGTGCTGCTCTAATGCTCTACACGAATAAATTTTGACGCAACCCACATTTTCGTCATACCCATTTATCTCATGCTCTGCAAGTACAACAACGACTATTATTCCCATTAAGGCATTAATACTTTCATCTCATCCTCGAGATCAAAATTCCAAGAGGAAATTAATTGTACCATGACTATTCCCTATTCCCATTAATTGTTTGTACTTGTAGATTCCCGTAACTAGACTGTCTTCTTTTTAGCTGATTGAGCAAGGACGCGTACTAGGCATGTGACGAATCAGGACGTGGGGGACATTAGGGCCATTTTCTTCAGGTTCGTCCCACCTTTTTTTTTTCTTTTGTCGTTCGGGTTTTCTGTGTAGATGTTTCCTTTTTAATGTTTGGGTGGCTTAGTGTGAGGTTGCCCTAGAATTCAAGTGGTGTACTCATCTAAGATATGTCGGCATGAAATATTTAGCGAATGGGGTCTCGAATAAGAACCAAATAAGTACTGTAATCATTCGTCCTTATCGCAGCCTCTGACACATCTGAAAGAAGTAAACTGCAGGGACTCTGAACATCAGACTTGAAATAAAAGATGTAACCAGAAAAATAGACACACCAATCGTCTACGTCATATGCTCATCGACCACTCCATGGTGCCGACCACAAAACATATTCCATGAACTCGATCTCAACAAAGGCTATTTCTCGGTTGCGGCAATTATTTCCATGCTTATCCTCGTATGCACTAGTTAACTAGGAAAGCAACTAGCCCATAGAATTCATCTCAAGGCATGACTTCAAAATAAAAGGGATCTAAGCATAAGCATAATTTAGAAATTAAATAAAACTAAGCTATTACAATGGCTTCACGCCAAATATATTACAGAGGCTCAGCAGTAGGGGAGGCTACCCTCCCATAGGCATACCATCTAGAGTAAAACCTAGTGTGAACTTTCACCCTAGAAAATTGAACAATCAAGCAGCAAAAATCCTCCAACCATCAAACAATACCTGCAGCAGAGATTAGAACAAAAACACATAGCCAGACAAGAGTTAGTACATTATTCGAAAATAATGTACTGGCAAGATAAGCAAACCTACAAGACTACATGCTAGCTCAATTACAATTTCATGGTTGTATATGGGTTTAGTTTGCGTAAAGCTATGTTGGTTCGCAATACGTACATAATCACATAGTTCACAATTCGCATATTTGAACGATAACTATTTGAAACAGATACTGCATAGCATCGCAAAATAATTTGATAATAGGGACATAGTCATTTCAAAGCATACACATATACATATAAGCATAATTAAGTCTTCTCATTTCAAAAGTCATTTCCTAAAAACTCAAATCTATACTCATGACACTTCACTAGGTTGCTCATGACTATAAGCACGACTATCCCGAGTAGTTTTTGACTCTACAGAGTTTGTATAGGACCACACTATGTGATAGAACTGAAATGCTACACCCCAGGGGTTTCGGCACCCGTCAGCGCCATCCACACTCTCACGTTGAGTACGGCCTAGAGGTCACAACTCAGCCGTTACATTATTTGTTTCCTAGCCTTGCACCAGCGACGAATATGTGTTACTCCGTGCTAGGGATAAACTAGCACCGCTAGGAAGGTGGGACCTCACCTTAACCTAGCGCCATAGGCGCAGCCTCAGGGTCCCCAAGAGGCACAATACCGTCGTATTGCACAAACTTAGTCACCCATTAAATATTCATGTGGCAAGTCGGCCAGCACGATAGTAATGATCATAGTAACATATATGGGAAGCTCCTCTGAGTAGCCCTATTACTGTTACGGGTACATAGACACTACCCATATTACTCCGGTCTACCAAAATGCAAGGCTAGAAAATAAGTAACTTAATAGGCTAAGCTCATCCCATAATGACACATGTGACAGTACGGTATTCATAGTTAATGACATAGCGTTCAGTACTTAATCAACTTAGATGAATGTTCCTCCTATCGGTGTACAACTAATCATATGTATACCACTCGCCGTCCAAGTTTGAAAATCAAGTTTTTCCATCTCATTTAGTTCACAAATATCTAAATGGGCACTCCTCTGTCCATTTGTTCAAAATTCACAAGTCGATAATCAAGATAGGATAATTGTATATTTTAGTTCTGAAACATAGCATAAAGCAGCATACAACATCATCATCCCATGTGAGTACCGATAAGTACTTCATAACATCTAGGGTTGTGTCTAACAGGAGTATAACTTTACCAATGTGTGTCGTAATTATAGTCTGATGCAACGCGCGGGCACTATTGCTTTTACAACAATCATTTAACACATGTAACAAAAACCTAAACCTAGGGCAGAACTAGCTTAGGTGGTGGTTAGCTCTGTTCTCTACTTTCGGACGTTGTAGGCTTTGCTAGTTAACCTTTTGGCGGAAGAAGGTTTGTATTCCAGAAGGCTTGGGTACAACTAATTTAAGGCATGTAAAGGACAGGTCTTGTTGAGGCTGTTAACACATCAAAGCAAATTCATGTTTTATGATTTATGCTTAGGGTTGTTTAGATAGACTTAACGATTTTACCCTTTTATTGAAAACTTATTGTTGTGTTAGATTCATATGGTATTGTTGGTTTATTAGCATATTAGCATGTTTCTGAATTACGTTTATGGCCAGCAAGTGTATTAGTCGAGGTTATAGTTATATCTTGTTCTTTAATAAAATTAGTGTTCTAAACCATTTCAAGATTGAATATTGCTATTGATAACATTTTAATATTTAAGAAAATATCTGTACAAGCATAAATAAACTTATTAAAATTTGCACAAAATAATTGTTTTATGGTTCTTTTCACAAATCATCTGGGTCTTCATTACAAAATGAACATAGGGATTAAACATATATCATGTTTTCGAGTTAAACCATGTGCTGCGTTGACCAAAAAACATAAATAAAAGGTAATTTTTATCCAAATGAGTAAATAGCTAATTTGGTTCAGTTTTCCTATTGTGCAAAAGATATATTGGTGATAACTGTCAATTCTGCTCCAATATGTAGAGCTAGGATTTACAAAATGTTACGGACAAGTTTCACTAAATTTGGACATCATTTGCTTTTGCTATGCATTTACAAGTTTCAGGTATTAACTACTCACTAGCCATTTTAAATTACGTGGGGCCTAGAGGGGTCAAAAAATGAGTGGGGCCTAGAGGGTCAAAAAATGACTGGTCAATTTGGTAAAAAAAACAAATTTGACTGGTTAAATCGACCACCCAAAGAACAGGACCCACAAGTTCTCCCAAACTCTCTCGCTCTGCTCTGTTTTCACGCACAGGCAGAGCAAGCGACGCGGCCAGCAGTAGGAGACGGTTGAAACTACCGCCGGTGGCAGTGGGTGCGGGAGGCCAGCGCAGACGCGACCAGCACTAGAATTCTTTTGCTCCGGTGCAACGGCCAGCGTGGCAGTGGCGGGCACGACGGCAGTCCGCATGGCGTGGAGTTCGATCTCTGGCTTGATTCTGGCCGAACTGGAGGGGTCAAGGGCTTCGACTGGGTGATGATTCCTGGAATTGTACGGCGACGGCATGGCCAAGCCGCCAAGATTGAGCTGCCCATGGTGTCTATCATAGAGGATGATGGATTCTGTCCTGGTATTAGTCGGCGAAGACCGTTGGGCCAAATTCCCTCCATATGTTGAGTTGTTCTCATCCCATGTGCATCCCAAAAGTCCAATAAATTTTAGCCATTGATTCTTGACTTGAAAGGATAGTGGAGATTGCCTCATTTATATGGAGTGAGAAGAAAATCCCTATCCTCCCTTTAGGAGGGAGAACAGCCATTGTACGAACCTAGCAAGAACACAGGAGAGGAGACGAGAGTGGAGAAGAAGAAGAGGTGCAGATTTTCAGTTTGGTGGCTCTAATCCAATCTTCATCAAGTCAGCGATTGGAGGGTCAAACGTGCTTGGATCGACAACATGGTGAGATCGTTCCTCACTTGGTGAACTTCAATCTGGCCAGTTTTGGTGAGGTTTGGTTGAGTAGAGCATCAGATTTGGATATGGTTTCTTCAGACTACAGTTTCATAGAACATCTGTTCTGCCAAGTTTCGTACAGTTTAGATCTGTAATTTGGGAGATATTAGCTGAGAACTGAAAGGTACAGAATCTGCTATTTCTCTGCTTGTCTAGTTTTACCTCTTGTTACTTGTTGTGGTTGATGTTGTGGATACCAAGACCTTGTCTTGATGATGTTACGACTGTTGTGATGTACCTCTAGATATTCTAGAGAAGACTTTATATTGTACCCATTATTGATAATAGTGGAAGTTTGGAGTGGGCCAGTTGGTACCGTGGTTTTTTACTCCTCACGTCAAGGAGGTTTTTCCATGTTAAATCCTTGTGTCTTATGTGTATGTGATTGCTATTATTCCGCTGTTGTTTTGCTGGTTGAAACTATCCTCAAAGTTCATTGCAAGATGAGGGGTTGTTTTGTATGAAAAGTACTTGTTGATGAGTTAATTTTTCACTTGCGTATTGTTGTGCTTGGTTCAGCCCCAACAAAAACTAATGCCGAAGATATGTGGTTATAGTACATGGTATATTAAGATATGATTTGCTTGTATAAACTACTTACTTGTCAGTATTGCTTGCTTATCTTCTATCTGTACATCTATATATACCACCTCTGAGCAGGGGCGGAACTGGGCCTAAGGCAGCTAGGACCCAAGCTCTACTCGTGAGATGCCTAATAATGGAGGAGTGTATGCCCATTTATTTGAGCCGTAAGCCTCACACTTGGGCTTCGAACTTCCAACTTAGCAACCCAACTCCAGGTAGGCAGCACACGGGGCGTTCCTCCTCGGTCCATCAGTAGCCTTGCACCCTTGCTAGCCCAAAATAGCAAAATTGCTAGCTCCAATCTCCAGCTCTCTCTCTCTCGCTCTCAAAATCCCAATCGAGCACAACTCAGCGGGCAGCAGTGGGCACGCGGAGGCTAGTTGGCGACGCCGGTGTAGGGCGCGGTGGACAGCAGGGGCGTGGGCGCAGGGTCGTGGCGTCCGGAGGCACTGCAAGCGCGTGGCTTGGGCGCGGGCGCGCGAGCGCGACGGCAGGCGGCGGGGGCACAAGGGGGAAGGCGGCAGCGGTACTGCTGGGGCAGCCGGCTGCGCACAGCCCACAGCCCTGCACGGCTGAAGCTTGATTTTATTCCCGAAGCAGCGGGCAGCAGAGGCGCCGCAGTGCCACATCCCGCACCCGGCATCCCACATGGGCGAACGGCGTCGTGCTCGTGCGGCAGATGGGCAAACGGCGGTGGTTGGCGGGCGGCACTGGCTCGCAGCTACATCAGCAAGGGTGGCACTGTATTTTCTTTCCCTTCCTCCCTCAAGCGCGGCGGCAGCGGGCAACGGCAGCTGGCGCCACGCAACTGTACTGCAGGCCGGCGCTCGGCAGCACCACACTAGCGCCATTTGGGGTTGGGCCATTGGGAATTCGGAAGGCACGGCCAGGAGGAGTGGATTTTTAGGGAGGCGGCCAAGTTGTTATAATTAACAATTGTTAATTAGTAGTTTATTTCTATGAAACTATGAAATTATACTGAATTGTGTGTTATATGTTGATACGTGCAATATATTATAAAAATATTCCTATCAAATATTAGGCTGTTGGTTGCAATTTTCTTATCCCTGATCATTTTCGAATACCCAACTAGGCACGCTACTGACTTTAGCCTTTGATTCGGGCTCTAGGCGTCTGGAGATCCTGGTTCCACCACTGCCTCTGAGGCTCCATACAATCTTGTGTTAATATTGCAGTATATCTCTACTTCAATTTATTCTACGTATGGGGCTGCTTGGGTCAGATACCAGTAGGGGAAGCATTTAAGTCGAAGGTATCTCGATTAGGCCTTCGCCAGTCAAGATTGGGGGCTCGTTTCGCTAGATGCCTGCCTTGGCTGGTTGCTCGGGCGGCTTCGGCAGCTGATGGTGGTGCTCCAGTTAGGAGAATCGACCAAATTGGCTGGCCTCAACAATGCGCCGCACTAGCGCCTGCGTTGGCCACTGGCTGCCAACCACGGCGTCGTCGCGCAATTCAGTCGTTGCTCGCACGCCGTTTCCCCTTCCTTCCCCGTGCAGGCCTCCGGACCACCTCCCTTCCCTTCCGCCGCCCCACCGGATCCACTGATGGTTGATCTGACGATGCACTGCAAGGTTGATTGCTCCAAATCTGGTAACTACGTCCGGTTCCTAATCTCCGTCTTGGCCAATTCATGAATCTAAATGCTGCCATGTATGTCTTTGATCAATGTGCAGGTCCGTTCCTCTGGAGTCCTAAATCCTGACTACAAATCCAAGACAAGTTCCCCAATGTAGTGACAAATCAAGGGCAGGTCCGCCCCTCCGGAGTCCTAAATCCTAACTACAAATACAAGGCAAGTTCTCCAATGTAGTGACAAATCAAGGTTCAATTTATACTCCTTAAATTCTGGCAAATCAAGGTTCAATTTACCACAGGTTTGTATCCTTTAAAATTCTGACAAGTCGAATCTCTTAACAGCATCCAACAAGCTGTATTGTTTCGTTTGGATGATGTGCAACGGCTAAATCATATTTCAATGATCAGAATGTGCATTCCACTATTCCCCTATGTTAACACTACTATTCCCCATTTTTTTTTGTTATGTGATTGCCTCCAACTCATCTCCAGTATTGTTTGAACTTCCATATGATTTTAAGTTTGTAAGTTTGAAGAAACATAACCTTTTTTTAATTAAGTATCTTGCTATTTCAGCTCTCGCTTCATGCATATTTCCTGTTATGATATGTTTGTTTGTTACTCTTCTAGCGTACACTTCACTACTTGCAAATTAATTTAGTCATTTAGAGAACAGAGCTGTCTACATCATCGTATATTAGTTAGGAACTCTTCTCCATGTAAACTTATATCAAATTGGTTTTAGTTAACTGTGTGTTCTGTTTGGTTAACTGAGCTTTGGGAGAAAAACATATATATTTACAGATCTTCAATTATGTAACGATATGTTCAAAATCATCCTTTAAATTCTAATGTTCTTTCTCAACTTCCCCACGCATCTGATTGAAACATGTGTTACCTCTCAGTCTCTTGCACTCTCACACCACATTTTTTTCTTGCTCTTCAACAACTTAATTTTGTTCATGCTATTAGGTTTTTATTCTCAATGTGCTTTCATCTGAATCTCTAATATTGTTGGTCATTGTTTGTATGAAGGTACTGCAGTCCTCGCCTATTGTATTCCATAGTCTGGTCACCAGATGCCTACAACTGCTTGAGATAATGCCCGGTAGAAAATTACTTTTTATTTGGCCCGAATATTTATCAGGTATCTCACTGTCCTCTCTGAATATATGGCTTTATTTTACACCACGTCCCTTTACTCGCAGATACGCACTGTCAACCCGCCAGCTATGTCAAGATCATTCTTTCGATCAACGGCAAGTCTTTGATTGTGTTCTTTGCAATCCAGCTATGTTTTATTTTTTTTCCTTTTGTTTATACAACTCTACTAACATGCTATGGTTCTATATCTCTCTAAGTGATGGATTCAACTATACTTGAATCATTTTATGTTTGCTGATTCCCTTTTCCCCTGTGCACTGCATATAGTTCGCTGCTGATTCTGAGATCGAAGAAGCAGAGCTCAAATTCCTGAGGTGCATGATGGTTCTGTCAGATTATTAACACCTCCAGTGATAGAATTGTTATTATGGACAGTGTCCAGAGCTTATCAAGGAGCTATATGAAAGTAATTACTCCATGCCAGATTGGCAACTGCTGAGTAGAAAGATATATACGATCAGTTATACATATATGATTTTTGTTAAAAAAAAAACTCAAATATGCTACCATTTTCCTGATATGGCTACTCTCAGCAATATTAGGGTGGATTTTATCATCTCCTATAAATTTGCTATGCTTATTTGCTTGGGGATATGTAGAATATCCTTTTTTTTCTTGGAAAAGAACAGATCAAATAGTTTTGCATGAACTTTCAGAACTTTAACTATCACTATCACAATGAAGGCCTAGGCATGGAGTTGGATATTATATATATATAACAATTGGCATTATGTCTGAAACAATTCCAGAATGTTGATTTATAAGTATGTTTCTGTCCAGAGATGACATGCATGCTACCATTGTTACAAGATGTTACAATTTTATATATCCAAGTTGAATACAGTTATTGAAAGGAGGAATCATGCAAATTCTCCAATGTTGAGTCACTGTACTTAACAAGTATGCATATTTTTAAGAATATATGCAATTCTCTTAGTGCTTTGTCAGAGTCATCAACATGTGTTGTATCTAAGAGCCCGCTGCAACGCGCGGGGTATCACCTATTATATAGTTCATCCCCACTAAGTACAATTAGTGTTAATTCTCTCTTCCCACATTGTGCCACGTCATCTCAAATATTTCTAACCATCAGATGGAACTTAGATGTCTCAGATTTGATGTCTCAGATTTCTCTTCTTCCTAGCTGCCAAGTCCCACACATGTGAAGATCATTAAGAGTTGCATGATCCAGGCGTTTCATCTTCTCCATCCGCTTTATCATGGGATTACTAAAAGACTACTAATTAATGGTCTTTTTGTCTTCTTTTTAATCCCACGTTCATAACTTAGCTTGATCCTATCCATGACACAAACTCCAGCCACTCTGGATTAGTGCTTTAGAATTTGGATGCCAGGAAGTCTGAAGCACAGGTGGACTTTGATCTTTTGATGGATTAATTCTTACGATGATGCCGGCTGCCTGAGTACATAGATCCCTCCGGCGTTCTGTATATGTGCACCAGTAACACCCTTACTGGTGAAATATTGTGATGCGTGATGTCGAACTGTCGACGCCATCAAGGAAAAAAAGCTGGTGCTACTGGCATCAAGTAGGGCTACAAAAAAATGAAATTTAGTCACCACTTGCAGGATGCAGCAACACTATTGTGTTGAATTTGTTTGAACCATTTTGGCTTCCTGCTACAACGATACTGCATATCAGAGTTACAAGGGTTGAACTGCTAACTCTTTAAGAGAGAACCATCTTTCAGTTGTTGTTATTATGGATGAGTAGTGATATTAAAACAGTTGCATGCATTGAGATAGGATAATTCACGGCATTAGCCATTATGTTTGTTTTGAAACAAATTGTAGAATACAATCATGCTTTTCTATTATGCTATTGTAAATACTTACATGAATACTTGCGTTTCTGATAGATTGTAGTGCAAATTGGTAGAGTCAAAGTTGGAAAATGTTGGCTGTCAGTAAGCCACTGGGAACGGTAGGGAGCAGTCGAAAAGAAGCTTCACTGAAGTATGCTTAAATCAATGGTCCCAATCGACAATTTTTGAAGGAATTTAACAGAACATCACCACGCATCTTACCACATTAACAATTAATCTACAATATGCTTAAATCAATGGACAATCAAACCATGCAAACAAAGTCCATTTGGACCTGGGGCCGGGTATCCATCTGGTCCTGTTATCAATCTACAAGACAACAACCAAAGAAAAATCAACATTGATGTGTCATTCTTAAGCACATCCATTACCAGATATGTGAATCAACAATGGCAAGGAGTAGGAAAATTCATCTAACACATTCACAAGGAGGATTCTGAACTAATTTTCATGTCAAATAGGGACATTCATCTCATGGAGAGAAAGAGAGAGGGGGAGGGAGGGGGGAGGGGTGGCACCAGGCTCGCACGGCTTAATGATATTTAGTTCATTTCTCTTACATTATATGTAGTATTTCTTATTTATAGGTACTACAAATCCATGTGTCCTATTTCAGAATAAAAGAATGATTTAGACTGAACATGACAACATTGTTCTGCTTCATGCCATGCAGCTCAGATTCTAATATTCCCAACAAATAATGTAAACATCAATTGAGATTGAAATAAACTAATAACTTAGAGAATGCAGAGGGAAAAAAATGATGCAGGTAGAGCCAAAACCATGTTTACTCACAATAATTGAACAGGAAAACAGCTGTTGGAGCAACATCACATGAGCAGTAAGGCAGGAAGGGAACTAGAGGATCCCGATGAAAACAACCTCAACCTAGTTGCTCCATAAATACTAGCTACAACTGAAATCAGGATTTATGTAAAGACATGACCATGAATGAACATGTTAGTGATCCTCAAAGCATGAGGTGACGTGTTAAATATAGGTCTGAGAAACAATTAACCTCAGAAAGTGCTTCGATGAAATAAACACCAAATATGCAATCTGGCCCTTGAAATAAACTATAACTTAGAGAATGCAGAGGGAAACATGATGCAAATAACACAGCAAAAACCATGTTTACTCAAAAAAATTAAATAGGAAAACACTTGTTGGAGAAACATCGCATGAGCAGTAAGGCAGGAAGGGCACTGGAGGATCCCAACGAAAACAACCTCAACCTAGTTGCTCCATAAATACTAACAAACTACAACTGAAATCAGGCTAAATACTAACAAACTACAACTGAAACTACAACATCAATTAGCGATCCTCAAAGCATGAGGTGACTTGTTAAATATAGGCCTGAAAAACAATTAACCACAGAAGTTGCTTCGATGAAATAAATACCAAATGTCAGTGTGCAGATGTCAAGGTTTGGAGCACAGGAGGCATTTTGCCAGCATGTACTGCGGCATAGGCATCTGAGAGACCAGGAACAGCATTACTGTGCTGATCAATGTACCTTGCTATGAAATGCTTCTCACCAAGTGTTGCGTATGTGTAAAAGGCAACGTCTTTTATCAATCCCTTAACCCCAAGAACTTCCATAATATAATGCCTCGGTACCAACCGCTTCTCCAGGCTGAGGGTGAGCAGCACAGGCCTATCCAAAATGTAGTCATGCTCCAATCAGAACTTGGTGACCAAGTACTCTATCTTGCTACGAAGTTTCGTCTCAGATAATGCCAGAATTTTTGAACACATGTAGACCGCAGAGCACAGCTTGTCCATGCGGCAACCAAGAATGCTACTGAGCAAGTCTATCTTGCTGCGAAATTTATCCTCAGAAAGTCCTAGAACAGTTGGCGTTTTGCAGACAATATCACAGATCTTATCCATGGGGCAATTAAGAATGGTGCTCAAGAATTCTAACTTGATACGGAGTTTCTCCTCAGAAAGTCCTAGAATAGCTGGCATTTTCCGTACAATGCCATGGATC
The DNA here is from genome assembly GCA_000325765.3 of Leersia perrieri. Lineage (NCBI taxonomy): Eukaryota > Viridiplantae > Streptophyta > Magnoliopsida > Poales > Poaceae > Leersia > Leersia perrieri. The sequence continues at coordinate 4,200,065 of CM002477.1, forward strand.
TTGTCCATGGAGCAATTAAGAGTGCTGCTCAAGAAGTTCATCCTTGCAGATGCAAGGACTTCGTTGATAGAACTAGCGGTAGTCACCATGTACTTGAATCGGCTGGAGTTGCGCCGCACTCCAAAACTGTCCGCACGCTGCACAATCTGTTCCACCCGCTTTGTACTGAAGGTGAGCAGCCATCTGGACTGCCCGGACATCTTGAGAATATCACAAACAGTTAGCCCGCACTGCTGGAGCACCGCAATGTTGGGCTTGATAACCTTGTCGACATCGGCTGTGGCGATTTCTTTGTTTATCTTGAGTAACTTGAGAAAAACGTCGAAGGAGCCGCCAAAGAAGGGGATCAAGAACTCGAGCCTGGGTGCGACGTCACATGTCCGGAGCCCCTTGACGCCGCCCGCCCGGAGGAAGCTCACGATCTGGGGATCCGACAAACCAACGCGGTCCCGCAGGGAGGCGATGCGGAGGGCGACGTTGTAGGACTTGACGGAGAGGAGCAGCGGATCGGCGGCGGCGAGGTCGGCGAGGTCGGTGCGGGAGAGGCTGACGCCGGAGAGGAGGGCGAGCACCGCGTCCGGATTGGTGGGGGATTTAAGGTGGGAGATCTTCTTCGACGCCTTCAGCGCCTCTGCGCCAGTGAACCCGCAGGTGCCGACGAGGTAGTCTTGGATGCAGAAAGGGGCGGCGGCGGCGGTGGAGAGGAGGAGGCGGGTAAGTTGCAAAAAAAAAAAAACTATATATATTTATTTTGATACTTATCACTTAACTACATGTATTATGACATTAGTATATTAATTCCTATGTTGTGTTTTACTTACCAGATGGCGTGATTGTATCATATAAGACGCTTGATGGTGGGTTAAATTTATTAAGGTGGATAAATATTTAGTTAAGAGTTTGGTACAATTTGTTAATAATTTGTTAATAGTGTAGTTTTTTGAAACATTAATACTATTAATAATATAGTTAATGATAAGTGTAAAGTATGTGTAGTTTTTTTTAAAAAATTAGACCCATACAAGATAAGACAAACAACAACGCAAAACCAAAAAACAGTATGGTCTAGGAACATGCTCATAGCCAATTGACTGGCAGGTATAATCCATCCATCGATCTAGGTATATACTCAAAGTTCTAAATTAGTCAGCCCTTCATTCGTCCCATGCTAGATACGTACATGTGTCGCTAGAGGGCATAAACGGAATTGACTTGGGCTTGCAATCATATACCTCTCTCCATTGGTATATTGATTCAATGTGTGTGTGGGGATATGGTGCATGTATATATGTGGTATGCATGGCTGTGAGCCAAACATAGCATCGCTGGTGACTGAACTAGACTAATCACGGGAGGAAAGGTGTAGGGGGAAAGGGAACTGTATCAACGCTGTGGTGTTCTCACCGGAGTGACAGCTAGCCACGTCACACAAAGAACGGTCTAGTGGGCGAAAATGTACTACCTCTATTTTTTAAAATATGACATGGTTGGCGATATGGATCTAGGGCTGCCATTAGTCAGGTATAAACTAGAAGTAGGGCCTACCCGTCAGGATGTTAGGCCCACTATCATGCATGTATCTCAAGGTTTCCAGCCCAAACATGGCTAAGTCACCAACAGACACGAATAGCACTTGATTCCTACCAAGAGGGTGTGTCGTGAGAAGCCCTGGGTTAGGCGCCTTTGGGTGCAAGCCACGGGGCAGTCACCCCGGGATAAGGCCTCCGAGACGTAGCCCCCAAACTGGTGTCCCCGAGATGAGCGGAGGGCTTAAGGCCTGCCTCATCCCTCGGCGCCATAAATGCCAAACAAACAACCACCAACTATCACATTTACTGCCCGAGCATGAGAACCTGCGCACACAATCAGCTTGCTCTCTCGTCAAAGGCATGCGGCTCACTGTCCCATCAATCATTGTAGTAGATGTACGAACAGTGGGTCATCTGGCACTGACCGCGCCAACTGTACCAGCTGCTCTTAGGCTAAAGCTGCACTGATGGTGTGAACGGGCAAAAATATGGGTGGGTTGTTAGCGCCTACCCTCGGCACTATCATCACAAGCCAACCTGTCGAGCCCCAAGTGAGGAAGCTAGAGACTTCCACCACAAGGAAGCCCGAAGTTGGTTGGGAGATATTTTGTAGACTTAGAGCTAGTTAGAAAAGGTCGTTGTGGGAACCCCTTTGACACTATAAAAGGAGGCCCAAGCCTAACAAAATGGGGGTTAGACTCTAAAAACACCACATTGTAAAATTGGCTCTGACGGGCGGAAGAAACTAGGCCACCGAACGAACCAAGAGGAGACTAAGTTTCATGCATAGCCGACACTAAGGAGTAGGGTATTACGCACATCTACGGCCCGAACCTGGATAAACCCCACTCCACCAAATTGTGAGAAGACTAATCAGCTACAACTTTCTTCATAAATCAGGGCCAAAGGCTAACACTGGTAAATGCAGTCTTATCCTCTTCATCTCTATATTATATGTGCACGCTAAAGATACCAAAGAAGATAATACATCATATAGATAGAGCTAGAAAACACACTGCTTGTGGAGGAAAACTAATGATTTTCATATAAAGCCACAATCTTTGGCAGCTTGGGGATGTGGTATGCAAACTAAAGAAAAAAAGGTGGTCTTGGGGTCATCAATCTAGAGCTATAAAATATATATCTTGGTTGATGAAGTATCTAGATAAGTTCTACAATAAATCAGATCTGCCTTGGGTCAAGTTACTATGGAATAAATATTACAACAATCCTATGTGGCCACCACATGCCTGTAAAGAGGTGGGTTCCTTTTGGTGGAAGGACGTATTTCGTTTGATACCTCTGTTCAGAGCTGTAATGACTGTCAACTTAGGAACAGGGGACACATCCTTGTTCCGGAAAGATACCTGGCATAAACAGGTGTTTGAAGAGCAATTCTCAATTCTTTTTTCCTTCGCAAAAAATGTGGACTTACCAGTGTACACAACATCACAATCTAATGGATTAGAAGACCTTTTTCACCTGCCCCTATCTCTACCAGCTTATGAGCAATTCAAAAATATACAAGATATCTTGCAGCAGCTCGGCCATCCAAGCTTTATCACACAAAAAATACCACACAAAAAATATCCAAGATCATGACTCTTGGGTTTATATCTAGGGAAAAAATACCACACAAAAAAATGTATAATCAGTTTTATCAGCACTTTTAGGTGGACATACCAATTTTGGCCATATGGAAGAGTAAATGCACTCTGAAGATAAAAGTCTTCTTATGGCTTTTACTCATGGATAGACTAAAAACTCGGGACATGTTGCAAAGAAAAAACTACACAATTATAACTGGCATAACTATGTACTATGTACAGGAGTGCAGCCTGAGGACATGACTCATCTATTTTTCAGTTGCCCCTTTGCAATCGATTGCTGGTCATATTTGGGAGTATCTTGGGATTTAAACATGGAATTCATGAACATGGTAACACATGCTTTCAGAAGCTTTCGACATAAAATTTTCGTTGATATTATAGGGACTGCCATGTGGAACATTTGGAAGATCAGAAATAATCTTATTTTCTAGAGTGTTTGGCCTTCACTACAAACTTGGAAGACATTATTCAGCGAGGATTTTACCTTGCTTTTGCACAGGGTAAAAATAGAGGATAAAGATCAATATCAATCATGGCTAGATAATCTTTGAATTTATTTTTTTGTTTTCTTGTAAATACTTGTAATTATTTGTAACACAATTATATTATAATAATATTCTAACACGGTAGGAGTCTCTCCTACTGTTTTTCGTCAAAAAAAATTGTGAGAAAGCCCATCGAGGTCTTCTTCTTCCTCAAACATGAAATCTCGAGTTGAACCCTATTGCGCCCCTATGACCATACCTAAAAGGGGGTCCTCCATGATCCCTGCTTGAGGGCTCACCCTCCGACATACACATTTAACAATTTGTTTTATTAAAAAAATTATACAGATATTATTTAGTTTGTTATGAGTTGATTTATCATTGAATATATTTTAAAGAGTAAAGTTCATCGGTAGTACTGTAGCTTGTGAGATGGGTACACATACATCATGCAAATTGCTTAAACAAGTCATTCAACTTGTGTTTGGGGTACAAATTTATATTAAACATGTATGATATATTTGACCATATTGATATAGTTTACAAATATGGCCACATATGACCTATAAATAAACAAACAATCAATATTATCAGTAATAAATCTAATATGATGTGATTGTGTATATTGAGAGCATTCATACAGTGTTGCACGTCAAAACATGGAGTTAACTTTTGTTTTTATCGTTTACATATATATGTCACTCATGAGCGACATCTTAAGTCAGAATGACATCTATCTTAATAGCAAATATCCATGTGATATAAATTCGATGAGATTTGCACCCCGGAACAAGTTATGCGACTCGCTTGAGCAAACTAGATTGATGGCTAAATTACACCTGCCACACATGAGTTGTGTTACCGCTGGTGCATTTTACTCCATAATAAACATGATTTATATTTGTAAATATTTATACAAATATTTTAAATAATACGAATGGTCAAAAGCAGGGGCATATACACTGTTGGGGCTTGTTGGGGCTGGAGCCCCAACTCCACTCAGCAGAATCCTCCACCCTTCATGTAGAGAAACAGCCGCAAAATGTCTGACAAAAGGAGCAGCAAGAACTACCAGGTCACAACGAAGAATGACAAAAGCAACACCTTGTGACCCAACTGGGGTGATTAAATGGATTAATGTGCTATTGGGCCTTCCTAATTAAATTATTGGTTTTCGCTTGAATGACTATCTCGATGGATGGCATATGATCTAAAAACAACAGTTGTGCTGGCATTAAATTTGTGGATGATCTACTCCTTCACTTCTTCAGTATAGTTGTTTTAGTATTATGTCTGCCATCACAAGAGATTTGGAGCACCCCTCTATTCTCGTCCTAGATTCGGCACTGGTTACATGTGGTTAAAAGTTAACGGCATCATATTAAAAAATGGATGGAGTAAGTGGGAAGGTGGCGGATTGTCAAGGCAGGTTCATGGTGACGGCGGCACTTGCGGATGGAAGCGAAAAACGATGTGTGGTTCGTCCTTGAGTTCGATGGCGTGTGGTGTCCATCCCGCTGCTTCCCGGGAACGGTGCAGCAGAGGAGGCAACCTCCCCTCTAACCGGGGCTGGTCCAAGGCCGGCATGGGAACCTGCTTCTAGAGGGTGAGCAGCTCAAGCCCGGATAGCATAGAAACCATTGTCAATCGCACGTGCTTTGCAGTTTCCCACTCAGTGAGGTATTGCACCCCCAAATGCCAAAGTAATAGTCTTCTTGGAATCCTCAGCATAGTCCACCACTGGATTCTTGACTTTAGATGTTCGTCTCCACCTTCATCCATTAGCACCTTCCTCTTCCAGTCATCAGTCATACCCTACCTATACAATTAATTGGGAGAACCGGATGCCAAAGAAACAGTCTTCTTGGTATCCTCGGCATCATTCACCACTGGATTCTTGACTTTAGAAAATGTTCATCTCCAGCTTGGTTCATTAGCACCTTCCTCTTCCTGTCGTTGGCCATGCTCTATTTGTACGATTGAATCGGGAGAGGTGGTTGGACAGGGCTCAACCTAACCCGTGGAGACAGTAATTTCACACAAATTCGTTTGATTGAAAGTGGGTGGAGAATAGCTTGACCCTCTGTAGTGGCAATGGGTAAAGGCTTGTGGTGTGGCAGTGGAGTGGTTATTGGCTTAATGCCCAGTTCAAACATTGGTGCTGGCGCTTTCTTGCTTGCGAGCATGGTCTTCCTAGGTTGAGTAGAATGAGATGACTACTCGAGTTGACTAAGTTTATCTTTGCCCAATAATCCAGTGCTCATTTGAAATTTAAATTCAACCATAATTATAACAAAATTCCTGGATGAATCTTTATAGGTTCATTATTATGATATATTTTTGTTATTTTCCAAGTTTTAAATTGTTTTGATATAAATCGAGCATTTTATGGAAATAATAAAAATATTAGAAATAAGATTTAACATGACTTTCTAGTAGTACTATAATTTATTTCGGTGTCTTCATAAACCCGTTCATCGAAATGAACAAAATGTCCAAAATTCTCCATATGGCCTCATTACTGACATTCTATGCGCTCAGGAAACTAAAACTTAGAAAAGAAACCAGTGGCCTTGAGCTTATCTGCCACTGCCGTTGCCACGATGGATAGTTTGAGGTCCATGGCAAGACTGTCTGCGAGGTAGCGAGAGTAAAGTAGCCAGGAGGAGGAAAGGTGCATGACAATGAGATCCACAATGCGACGGCTGGAGCACGCGAGAGGCGTAGTGTCATATAAAAAAAGGTTTCAGATTGGAAGCACACCAAAAGAAAAAAAAGAAGAAAAAAGAAACAGAGGGGGACTTCTTTCAAGTGACCTGTACATTCAAGCCAAGTGTCATCATCAAAACAGATGCAACAAATTTGTTGACTTAGCATCCATCCTACTGGCAATGCAACAGCTCATGTTTGAAACCACTCTTCGAAGAGAAGGTCATCACCACGGTAAGTCCGAACTATACATGGCTTCGGAACTGGCCATCTGTGGAGAATAAAAAAACTCATGTGTCTTCGCATGGTTGCTCAGATAATTTACTCATAACCAGTTAGTAAGTAATTACCTGTTGATTCCACCTGGGGTGTTCTTATCGACGCTGACCGTTGTTGTTACTTCCTCACATTTGCTGCCAGCTTTTGTCACACCAAACTAGATTGAGTAAATGAAAGTAGAGGCTATTAGCATGCAGCTGAGAGTCAAAAACCTAGAGTTGTTATTTTGACCAAACCTTCAGAGTAAATACTGGCATCTGGTTGGGGTCCCCTGACAAGCTCATGTTCTGTATATCTACCATATGTTTAGCATATATATCCAGCAGTATTGCAGCCATCTGGTAAAACAATATAAATGGCACTTAATTTTCTATAGAGTAAAGGTTTAAATATCCACCTGATTACCACCAGTTACTTGGGGCAGCTGGTTTCATCTAAAATAATTGTTAAGACTGGCAAATTGGTCCTCTCTAGGTTTAGACCATGCAGGCCAACCCATTTAATGTAAACCCTCATGTCCTCTCCCCTCGCCAAAATGAAAAAAAAAAGATATGCACATACAAGAAAATGCAAATTACTTATGTGGTGCATGAACCCATGGCCAAAAGGCAGTCCATGTAAATAAATCAAGGTGTTTCAGGGCAGGCTGGGACACTAACGGCACAAGGGTACCTCTAAACAGAACCATTTTGGCGAAACAGATAATTTCGATGCTGACTGGAAGCCAGCTGAGTGAGAATTACAACATGAGCCACCTAGCAAGGATTTGCACTTTCTAGATTTGTTTTCACAAAAAAGAACCTTTCTTTTTTTTTCCATTGAGATCCTTGAGTTGCTCCATGGTGCATTTAATGGTGAATTTTTCATGATTAGGATTGATATGGGTAAATAAATTGTATAAAAATAAACTCTAGTAAGTAATTGAAATAATAGAATAATCAAATGATGCCATGCTATCCAAAAAAAATATTTTTCGATATATCTAATCTGATCCGCTGGATCAAAAATTAAGAGCCTTTACCAGCCCCTCCAGAGGTATCATCTGACATCAATCAGTGTATAGTACAAACGAACCGAACCCTCTCCAAGGTACCGTTCAATCGTTCATATCACACGATCGAGCTTCTTGTTGAATCGATGGTTTGTTGAGATGCTTTTGTATGCATGGAGAAGTGTTCTCAAGACGCTTGGTACCTTGGGCAGGAGGATGTGTGGTGATGAGTGCGCCGTGAGTAATGGGCATCTGACTACGACTAGGGTTTTACGGCCTGGCGATTCCATGGCGAAAACCAAGTTGGGAGTTGATTTGGTGTTGGAGTCCGTTTCTAATCCAGCAGATTCCTGTGTGGATGCATCGGGGTTTCCTTGGAAAGATCGGAAGGCAAATTCTGTCGTATGTGAGATGAACTCTGTCTCCCGGCGCTATATATCAGGAGATAGGGTTAGGGTCCTGGAATCAAGGTCTTCACAGTTGGCTACATCGGGCAAGATCCAATCTTCATCTGTGCGGATCTTGGAGGCTACGAACGTGGTGGTGTTTCTCGGCGGTGGGGGTGATCAAGGGGCTCCCGATAAGGGCGCCGCCCACCCGAAGCCGCCAGCGGGTACCATGGTTGTCACAGGGTCAGCCCTCTAACCACACGAAGGAAATTGCATCTGTGGACGGTCATCTACAGGGCCATTCATCGTCGCGGATGGGAGGAGGACCGGACGGTTTTGCTGATGATATTTAGGAGGAGGTAGTTGCAGATGATGGTCCAGCTGTCCATATGGCTGATGATGATCCAGATTCTGGGGAAGAAGATGATATTCTGGAACTTGAAATTGAAGATGAGGAAGTGGTTCAGGCTGGACGCTGGACGATCCTGGCACAATATTATTCCATGAAGCTACCTCTAGCTGCTGCTCTCTTTGATGACATGAAAAGAGCTTGGCAGCTACGTACTGAATTTAGCTACAAGGTACTAAGGAATAACAAATTTATTGTCACTTTTGGTTCTGCGGTTAATCTGGAGTTTGTTCTAAGAGGCGGGCCGTGGATTCACAAAGGGGGTGCACTGCTTGTGGCGAGGTTTGACGGCATAACTCAGCCGTCAGAAATCTGTTTTGATTCTATCCCTGTTTGGGTGCGTATCTATGATCTCCCTTTAGCCCTAATGTCAAAGGCCAAGGGGATGGTGATTGGGAATAAGCTGGGGAAGGTTTTGGTGGTAGATGTGGAAGAGAACGGGAGGAATTGATATGATTTCTTCCGAATTAGAATTGATCTCCCTGTCAACAAACCTTTGAAGATCAGACTACAATCAAAGATAAGGTGCATGGAAAAGAAGAAGTGAAGAGTTTTGAGCTGCGATATGAACGAATTCCGCACTTCTGTTTTATGTGCGGCTTCATTGGTCATTCGGACCAAACTTGTGAGAAGAAGCTTAAGGATGATGACATTCCGTTCAGATTTTCTGCTGACCTCAGATGTTCGCCCCTGTGTGGGAGTCTCCCCTGCGCCTCGTGTGAGTCGGAATTTACACTTTGATCAGGCTGGTAGTGCAAACTCTTCTAATTCCCACCGTAGCAAATCTATACCAAACCGGGTGGATGTCAATGATATCTTTGAAGATCCAGGAGATGGACTCAATGAGGTTGAGCAGGAGTTAGCTCGACAAACGAGCAACATGAGTATAAATCCTGATGGTACACCACAGAAGAATGGGAGCAGCCTGTGCTGCTCAGGAATGATGACGTGGTGAACCCCAACAGCAAGTCTAGTACCAACAATGCTAATCAGAGGCCACCTAGTAAAGAGATGATATCTGCTATCAAGAACATGGGATCCAAGTTGGAGTCCTTGGGAGGTTCATCAATAGGGGAGGAATTTTCCTCCCAGCGCAAACGGCCGGTTAGTCCCGATGAGGAGGAGGTGGTGGATACAAGGCAACACAATCAAGGTGTGGTCCTATTTGATCAATCTCTAGAAGGCAATGTGCAGAAGAAATTGAAGAGATTTGAGGGTAAAAAGGGCCAGAAGTCAAGCACGATCCGCAAGGTGAAGGATGCTGGGCAGCACACGGTAGCGGCACCGACTACCTTGGAGACTGCAGATAACCTGACAGGGCGGTTTGAGCCCGGTCAGGAGCAATGGGTTGCTTCAGTTGGAACTGTCGGGGTATTGGGAATGCCATGACAGTTCGAGAACTGGTCGCTTTGGTGAAAGCGGCAAATTCCCAAATTGTGTTCCTGTGTGAAACTCGGCAATAGGTTGATCGGGTTCATCGTCTTCGTAATAGGTTGGGTTTAAGAGGTTTTACTGGAATAAGTAGTGATGGTTATAGTGGTGGTTTATCTTTGTTTTGGGATGAAAGTTTGTACGTCGATGTTAAAGAAGTAAATGAAAGATATATTGATGCTTATGTCAGGCTCTCAGTGGATGGCCAGTGTTGGTGGCTAACCTATGTGTATGGCGAACCACGAGTGGAAAACAGAGCTAATTTTTGGAGTCGTCTGGTTGCGTTAAAACAAACCTCCAATTTGCCGTGGTTGTTGATAGGAGACTTTAATGAAACCTTATGGCAGGTTGAGCACTTCTCGAGAACCCATAGATCAGAGGCACAGATGCAGGCTTTCAGAGATGTTCTTCTTGCTTGTGATATTGCAGATTTGGGTTTTGAGGGGAGCCCTCATACTTATGATAATCGTAGATCTGGGTACCAGAATGTCAAAGTTCATCTTGACCGTGCATTGGCTTCTGATAGTTGGAGGAACATATCCGCGACAGCTAAGGTGGTCCATCAGGCTTCGTCCTGCTCGGATCACCACCCAATTGTCCTTAAATTCCATCCTTTGTAGGATAGCGGGATCAGATTGAAGTGTTTGCAGTATGAGATCCTGTGGGAGCGGGAGTCAGAGCTGCATGAGCTGATTGCTGATGTCTAGGGCGAAGCCGGAGATAAATCAAACCTTACTGATGTCAGTTTTGCGCTTGGTGAGATCATGAAAGAGCTGCATCGATGGAGCCGGCGAAAATTTGGCAGTATAACTCGCCAGCTGGATGTCCTACGCCGGAAACTCCAGGAGTTGACGGATAATAATGCAGATAGTGCTGTCATCCGCAGAGTCATGGACCAAATGAATAAACTGTTATACCGAGAAGAAATGTTATGGATACAAAGATCCCGGATAAGTTGGCTCAACGAGGGTGATCGAAACACCAAGTTTTTTCACAGTAGGGCTGTTTGGCGGGGGAAAAAGAATAAAATTACAAAGTTAAGAGACGGCCAGGGGAATATAAGGACTGAGGCAGAGGCGATGGAGGGGATGGTTAACTCATATTTTCAGTGTATGTTTACTCGGGACGATGACCTCAATCCAGATGCTGTCGTCCAGCTCCTGGATGGAACTAATGAGGATCTATGCAAACCTTTCTCTGACGATGAAATTTCTACCGCCTTATTTCAAATGGGGCCCATTAAGGCACCGGGCCCTGATGCGCTGCCGGCCCGTTTCTACCAGCGCCACTGGAGTACTCTCAAAGATGATATTTGTTCTGCTGTCCGGCATTTCTTTGAAACCAGCTTGATGCAAGATGGAATCAATGAAACAGCTATTGTGCTTATACCCAAAGTTGATAATCCCAGTGAAGTAAAGGACTACTGTCCCATTAGCTTGTGCAATGTTGTGTACAAGGCGATTTCTAAATGTTTGGTGAACCGCATGAGGCCGCTTCTAGATGATATTATCTCGAATCAAAGCGCCTTCGTGCAGGGCCGTTTAATCTCAGATAATGCCTTGATTGCATTTGAGTGCATGCACTATATCAGAACAAAAGGGTGGACAATTCTTATTGCGCCTACAAGCTTGACCTGTCAAAGGCGTATGACAGGGTTGATTGGCATTTCCTGGAGCAATCGTTGCTGAAGATAGGGTTTTCTCGCCGTTGGGCCGGTTGGGTTATGCAATGTGTGACCACGGTGAGGTATCGTGTGAAATTTAATGGAACCCTACTCGATGCATTTGCCCCGACGAGAGGATTACGCCAAGGTGATCCGTTATCCCCTTTCCTATTTTTATTTGTTGCTGACGGTCTCTCTTCCTTGTTGCATGATGAAATACAACGAGGATAGATAACGCCGATCAGGATTTGCAGAAGTGCCCCGCCTGTCTCTCATTTATTGTTCGCAAATGACATACTTCTCTTGCAGTCTTTGTGCTCGTGTGTTGAAGGCTAAGTATTTTCCTAATGGATCCCTAGGCGACACAGTTTGCCCAAGTAATGCGTCGCCGGGTTGGCGCGCTATTGAACATGGTCTAGAGCTGCTTAAACATGTATTGGTTTGGCGGGTGGGATGTGGGAGATCAATTCGTATTTGGCGGGACCCCTGGTTGCCACGCGATTCTACACGAAGATCAATCTCTCAACAAGGCCGGTGTAGGATCAAGTGGGTCTCGAATTTAATCCGGGAGGATGGAACTTGGGATGAACTACTAATCCGTCAGATTTTCCTGCCAGTGGATGTTGACGATATCCTGAATATTCGTCTCCCTGTAGGGTTGAATGATGAGTTCCTAGCCTAGCACCCGGAACGAAATGGTATTTTCACGGTCCGATCAGCTTATAAACTTGCAATGAAAATTCACGCAAGGGGAAGCGAAGTAGGAGAATCCAGCCATAGTGCAAATGGGAATCGTCAATTGTGGAATATGGTGTGGAGTTGCCAGGTCCACAAAAAGTTCGTATCTTTGCCTGGAAAGCTGTCTCTAAATGCTTAGCAACTCGAGTTAACAAAATGAAAAGGAATTTGGAAGAGCAAGATATCTGCCAGCTTTGTGGGCTACAACCGGAGGACACCTTTCATGCCCTCATTCAGTGTCCGCATGCGCGTCAAGTGTGGGAGGCGATGAGCAGCAAGTCGAAAATCCCCTCACCAAACATCATTCGCAATTGTGGCAGACACTGGATTTTGTTGATGTTAGCTGATGTACCGGACCTAGAGAGAGCACAAATTCTCTTGCTGCTATGGCGTGTGTGGTATGCCCGCAATGAAGCTGTTCATGGGAAGGTCTTGCCGGCAATTGAGTCTTCCTGTCAGTTCTTGATCAGCTATGTGGAGTCTCTGCAGTTGATTAATCAGAATTCCTCCATTGATCCACGGAAAGGAAAAGAGGTGGTCGATGTATGCCGATGGATGAAAGCTAAGGCCCAACGAAGCTCTCCTTGTGTGACATCCCTTAAGTGGTGCAGTCCACAATCTGGACGGGTCAAAATGAATGTTGATGGCTCCTTCAATCCCCAGGATGGCTCGGCTGGTTTTGGCCTCATCCTGCGGGACAGCCATGGCCAACAACTTTTCCACTCCTATATGAAGATTGATCGCTGCAATGATGCTCTGGAAGCAGAGCTGATAGCATGCCGTGAAGGACTTATTCAGGCACTGCGATGGTCACTGCTCCTGATCATTGTGGAGACCGACTGCGCCAATGCTCAAGCTACGATCTTGGCTAATGTTGAAGACTGTTCAGCTTTGGCCTTCTTGGTTCGTGAAATTCGGCATTTAGCCGATGGAGAGAGGAGAATTGAGTTCGCAAAAATTCATCATAGTCAGAATAGGATTAGTCATGTTTTAGCTAATTTTGGAAGAACTAGTTTGCATTCGGGTTCTTGGCTAGATCATGAAAGCAGCCCGATAGCTCATATCCTCCTTGAGGACTTTGTAATTACCTATTCTGATTAATCAATCTCCCTTTTCCCGAAAAAAAAACGATGCCACATCTTGCCAACATAAATTTTCTAATCATTGTACACTTGCCTAGTTTAAATTTTCTAATCATTGTACACTTGCCTAGTTGGGTGTTTCAGTCAAAGCTGAAATGCTCCAATTAGCGACATGTACTGCTTTGCCTCCAGTTCATATGCATTGGTGCATCACTCATGTTGTTACTCCAAATTGAGCATTTTGCAAGTTATTGCACTGAATCCTCAACGATGGTTTGCCTTGTATTTGGTGCAAATTACTTGGATAAAAATTAGCACCCTGGAACATTCAAGGGTGTGTGCTTTCTAGTCCATAGGATCCCCACACAGTCCCAAACTCCCAATTCAACTTCTGTGAAAAAAGTTGGGTTTCCCATGCACACGTTTTTGCAGGAAATAGTTATTAAGAATCTTGCCCATGACCGTCACTTCCCTATCAAATTATGTGCAAAATAATCTGAAAGTTCAAAGCACACATACCTCTGCAGCATTGGGAAAGGGCAAACCATCAATATGAGTAATGATATCTCCTTTTTCTATCTTGTAATGTTCGGCACAAGAACCTTCTTCCACCTGCATTTGTTATTAAAAAAAGGAAGTTCATGTAAACTAGATAAACAATTCATAAGATTAACATGTAATTCAGAAATTATATCCATTTACAACAGGAGACATACATAAGCAAAAAACCAAAATAAAATATGTAGCTCTCAATTCTATTGGCATTAAAGTAGTTAAAGAAAAGGTGAGCCTCCATCAGTAACTTATAGAGTTCAAATTTTGTCCCAAAAAAGCTGACTTTTAGCACTAAACTACCCATACTACCCCTTGGCTACCCTTGGCTTCATTAGGACCCAACTATCCCGAGCCCATATCCCACCTTCCCCAAGGAGAAAAACAAGTTTTTTTTTTACTGATCTCCTTAACAGTAGCCAAGGGCTAAAACTTGCTATATTTAGGGATGGAAGGAATTGGCATTTAAGAATGCAACAAAGAAATATGCAGACCTGGTCCACAATTACACCATGGAAACATGTTAATCCATTGTGTATCATCTGTTCAAATACGGCAAGTGGTGTGTCATAGATAGTTTTGACCCGTAGTCCATGCCATGGCCGCATGACCTTCCTGAAACATCAAATGGTCCATAAGTTTATGTTATCCCTTGTCATCTCCGCCTGAGATATCACCTCAAAAACCAAGCATTCGAATAGTATGCTAATAAAATTATGAAGAATTTGAAATAATTATATGAAGTGTCTCTGGAAATTATATCATTATCATTTTTGTCAATGTACAAATAGTTCGCAGCATGTTAATGGTCAATTGTCAATGTTTCCAAATGAATACTTAGTGTATCCCAAACTAATATATTTAGGAGGAGAGCATTTCACTAAATGTTGGGTGAAATATAAAAATAGCATACTTGTTTATTTGTCGTTTTGTACTCTAGCTAACCATTGGCTATTTACCCTAATATCACAAGGTGTGAAACTATGGAACCAAAAGAATAAGTGCAATAAAGGTAAAACAATGAAGGATTGATGCTTTCTACTCCCAATGTAGAGAACCTAAATTAGATACCTGACCCCATGCAAGAAGAAATAACATTGGGTAAGTACAGACAATCTAGTTCAAAGTTAAACTAATTTTATTTGAATTTGGATGTAAGGAAGAAAAGAAAACCTCCGCAGCTTGATCTATTAAAATCCATTTTACTGTTCAATACCATTTTATGCAAGTAATTTTACGCTGAAAATTTTTAAAGCCATAGATGATACCAATATCAAAGTTCTAAAATATTTTCAAATGTTTTCATGACTGTTCTCTTGAACTTAAAAATTCTGATGTTTCAATCAGTCTTAGGCAAACTGTGTGCAAAGGCCAGTGCAGCCAGTGCACGTGTAGCAGCTGTGAGCAAGGTGAGCCGATAAAGTTTTTTTTTATCAAGTTAGTTCTAGTTGATCTATCTGGGTTTGTTGTTTGGTTACATCAAATTAGGATCAATTTGTTAATTAGTAGCTCCTTTAATATTAAAGAAGCTGAACGATTTCCTTTTTAGCATTATTAAGTAAAGAAACAGGTTATCCGAATCTATCTCGCTCTCTGTTCTTCTCCACAGCTTCAGGGAAGCGACGCTATAAACCTCGCCCTCCCATAGAGCACCAATCTTGTACATTCACATCTACAAAATTTTAGTGCAAATATGACTAACATAGTGAGAAAAGAAGCAAATACCATACGGGAGTAAAGTTACTTGTTTTGAATTGTATGGGTGTAAAATGAGCCAAAAAATAGTTCAGGGGGTTCAATATTCCAACAAAATAGTTCGACAGGGTAAAATGGACTTTCTTCATACAAGAAAGATTTGGTTTCAAACTAAAACTTGTACTATTTAAATGTGGGTGTAAGACAAGAAGAAAAGCAAAACTCCGCGACGTGAACGTGGAGGCGTGTTGATTATCTCACCTGTGGATATTGGTCCAGGGATGACGTTAGTGAACAAGAGAATAATGCGGTGTAAGAGAAGAAAATATAAAGAAGAGTTAAAGATTGTTACATCTGGTAAGCTCCAGTTCTTTCTTCCTCCTCTCCTTTTCCTCTTCATCCTCGCTCCAAAGCGCATAATACAGATCATCTTTGACTGGATTTGGATTGGAGCGTAGCTGCCTTTTCTTTTCTGCATGTCACTCCTCGTACTCGAGGCATCTTTTATGATTTTCTTCTCTCAGTTTCTCTGCGGCTCGCACTAATTCCTCGGCTTCCTTGTAACGTCTTTTCCAGTCATTCTCTTTCCTTTCCTTCTCCAAGCGTCTCTGTTTCGCCATCTTCCGATGTTCAATTCTATTTAATTTTGTGGCTTCATCAACTTTGCGGTCACGAAGATTGTAACCATGAGTCCTCTCATCAGAAACTTTATGAAAGACAAAGCTCTGGCTCAACAAGGTCTGCGAGGCAATGACAGCAGTAAAAAAAATAAAGATCGAGAGGGGATTGGTGGATGGATTGGGGTTGCAAGCAGGGTTAGACTACCTGTTCAGCTCCTTCGCTGTGATTGCTAGCATCCTCAGTTTCCATGATAATTTGGGGAGCATAAGGAGGAAAATAATCGGCAAATTTCAAGCCTGTGTTTCTTCCCACCCATGCATGACTGTCACTTTGTACCTAAAACCCCCAAAAAAGACACACAGGGGTGAGTATAAACCACTCAGCAAGTACAATATGGAACTAGAAAAAATATAAAAACAACAAATATCAATAAAGAACAAATATGGATTTTTTTCTTGCTTCGAAAAGAAATGCCTCCATGAAACAGAAGTTACCATCCTAGATAGAGAAATTGAACTAGTAGCATCCATCCCAGACAATCATAAATACATCTTTAGCATTTGGTGGTAAAGACGAGTAAGTAGGGCCAATGCTTACAAACAGGAACATGGACAAAGAACCAAACTACACATCAACAACTCACATGGAACATGAACTATTTAACAGAATAACAAATTACACATCCATAGCTAGAATGGGACTTGAATCATGAATCAAGAAAATTAAAGACGGAATAACAACATCAACTCCATAATCAACTTAAAGCATGAGAAACAACAGTATGAAATGATATCACATGAATCACACGACGAAAGTAAATATACTAAACAAACATGTCCTCTCACTATTTTAACTCTAATATATAAACCTCTAAACCAAACTTAGCAAATAAATACATCTTGAGTATCTACAGGAAATTATTTCCAACTTTCATGTTGAGTAAAAAGTTTAATTCTGCTTCTACTGTGTCAGGTTTTTAAAAAATAAGAACAACTGTGCTGGTATGGGGACCTTGTCCACAACTCCACATACTGTTTTTGGTGTTTATCCTAAACTGCGCATCTATATTGAATGAAACTATTAGAACGGTAATAAAAAGATGTAAAACTCTAGTTTTGATCTCAAAACTTGATATTTAACATATTAACCCCAGAATTCGGAAAAAAATTCAGCCTACCAATCGTAGAATAAAAATTGACCTGACTAAACTTGATTTTTATTTAGAACGAATAGAACTATGACTAATCAGGGATCACCCTCGCAGTGACAAGTCGACTCAAGATGATCCCAATAATGAATTTTGTGGAACTCCCAATCTCCTAATGTCCCTCTGCCTCTTCTTTTTCTTGGCTGTTGGTAGCAGTCAGCACCACCAGCATCATGGCAGCAGCAGTCCACATAGAACCAGGGCAGATCGGCATAGCATCAAACTCATGGCAGCAGTGACCAAGCAGAAACAAGTGCAGCGGCGCTAAAGAAAGAGCTGCGGCACATCAGCTTAGATGCTGCTGGTGGCAACAACTAGCGACGGTGTAACAACTAACAACAGCCAGCAGGAGGACGTGGCTATCATGAGTCGTGACAAGGGTGAGACCATAATAGGCAGCACTACGGCTGCATGTGCGACAAGAAAAGGTAGATCTGGAAATTGGGCTCTTTGGTTAGGATCCCCTTCTCTCCCATTTATCTCTATTGAAAATAATTTAAAAGGAAATGTGGTAAGGATTAGGAGATTTTCATTTAAAATCCAACTATTGAAAATAATTCGATCACACCCAACCTCTGATTATGGCAGAAGAATCTGCATCGCACGGCTCAACGAACTCTAGCATTGATGGGCGCTGATCGTCCATCCAAGCAATGGTCCAAAAGTTAAATTTCTGCGCCGTTTGTCTAATATTTTTCTAAACTACTTAAATAAAGCATTAGGTATTACCCCCCACACCAATCAAATTAACCTATGAACAAGTTCAATAATGAAAACGGGGAAGACAAAATGTATTACCTCACTACACCTAAAACTTCTCCACCATTGGTGCGACTCATGAAGGTCCCAAGATGCTCGCTTAATTATGGAGCACTACAAACTAGAGTATATATACTAAAAGTCTAAAATGTACTCCTTTAGGTGGATTACACAAGTCTGTCTAACAATCCAAGAATGTACCATAGATCCCTTTAGGAATTGCAATTCTGAAAAACTAAATCAAAAACAACTCCTTCGCAAAAGAAGAACGAGGAAGATAAGCGGATAGGGTATCGGATTGTTGGGAATTAGGGTTTGTGCTAACAATTGTATCGGAGGAGACAGGGAGAGAGAACCTGGGATGGATCGAAGGCGGAGGCGAAACTCATCGATCGTCCTCCGGCGAAGTGGGGAGCGAGCTTGTCCGCTCGTGATGAGGAAGGGGAGATGAGGCCGCGCTGCTCCAGGAAGAGGGGTAGCGGCCGGGCCGTACCGCCGCTCGTCCGACGGTGCCACCGCGGGTCGGAGTGGAGCGGAAAAAGGGAACGGGGAGAAACAAAATTTTGTGACCCGGGGGAACATTAATTAGAGTACCAATTTGTTTTGTTTTATCTTCCATTTTTTACTTGGGAACTCAACGACCAAAGAGCAAATGATGACTCTGCCCCTCATCCAATCTTCTTTCTCTTGCTTAAATTGAAATTCTCAATCTAGTGGAATCGAGCAGGATGAGGAGCTCAGCTAGCCAAAGGACTCAACAACCGAGGTGGTGATGGAGTGCCCACCATGATCCGGGATATCTTGTTTTGTTCATCAAAGTATTTGTGATATTCTGTTAACTGAAGTATTTGGGATTTGGGCATGTATGATATGGATTAAGCCAGCTCAATTCAAGTTGCCTCAGTCTTCTTTTTTTTAAAAAAAAATAATAAAACTACCATTCATTTGTGCCTGGTCAAATAACCGGTACTAATAAGATGTCTTGTAGCATGCTGGTTTGCTATGGGGCACGAACTGGATCAATGAAACGTTTACTTGATTTACTACGGGAAAACTCCTACACGTGGGTGTAGCATAACCCGCTATCTCACTCGTTCCCTTCGCTTGGAGATTTGTACGTCTTGTTTTATTATTAACTGCATTGTGGTATATTTCTTTTTATTTTTCATATAGAGGTGGAGAGATATGGTATGCTATCATTGCTGTTGTCGGTTCTGTGCTTCTGTCATCTCTCGCTGTCTTTTTTTATCTTCCGTGGCTCACCAAGATCTATACTAGCAGTGTTAGAAGTACTATTACTATTATTACGATTAGACTACAAATTTGAAATTTTACATCACTAGATTTGATTTCCACACATCTTAGGATTTTATATAAACATGTATATAGTTATAGTTACAATATTTTGGATAAACTAAAATACACTGCACATTCATAGTGACAATATTTTGAATTTCATGCGATTTTTCACGGCGTCAATCCCACAACTTGCTGATGGCCAAATCCAAATCTTCTTGTTAACCCATGCCCCCAATTTTGGAGTACTGAATACTACTCCAAAATTTTCTTACTTCGGCCCATCAAACTACATTCCAATTAGCCCAGCCCATCTGCCAAAGCTTACAGGGTACGGATCAGCCTCCTCGGTAACGTAGCCTAATGATGACTTACTTTTACCCTCACAAATCTTTCTCCCATTTCTTCCTTCTCCATGCCTTCATTCGCTCTTCGCCCTTCTCTCCTTGCGCCGGCAAACTCCTCCAGACGAATCCAAGAACTCTCTAATCAGCCAATTTTACCAACGAAATGCCCACTTCAATTGCAGCTGGTGAGACAAATCTATTCCTATGTCTATTTCTCATGACCTCGTTGTGCATTGTTCAATCTCAAACCGAATGTAGTTATGTGTTCTTCGTGTTCTTCATGTTCTTTGTGTGTTCTTCGTATTCATCCTTTCTTTCCTATTTTTTTTCCTATAGAGTCTGCAAGAGATTCCCATGGCAGATCGGCCAAACTCTATTTTCCAGGGGCCAATGGGTGATCATGACCTGACAGAGTTCATTAATGGAGAAACCAATTGGCTTCATTTCAAAAAATTGCAAATTGATTTAGCCGATAGGCAAGATATGATGTGGTGTTGGCCATCTCATTTATTAGGCTGGAGAGATTGGCACCAATGCGTGTACGCAGCCAAAGATGGGCAGTGAGATGATTTGGGGATAAATCAATGCATCGTCTTATCAGTAGCGGTGATTGAAAAAGATGAATACCTCATCGCATCGCCTAGCTATTTCTGGTCTGATGCCCTCAACACATACTCCCTCCATCCCAAAATAAACGTATTTCTGGGTTTGAATCTGGACATAGCCTGAATCTGGACATAGGCTATGTCTAGATTTAAACCCAGAAATACGTTTTTTCTGGGACGGAGGGGGTATCTCTTTAACCACGCCCAATGACTCCAACTCTCATGGACGTCTCCCTCCTTACTAGCCTCAATGTTAAATCCCCAACCAATATTATCTTCATCAAGACAAAGTGTTCCCGTCAACTAGAAGCCGATCTCACCATATGTTGATCTAGATACATTGCCAGTCACAAGAAGGAGAGATCAGATGACAAACGAAAATACGTAGCATTTCTCAACCAGTGGCTTCAAAGATTTGTTTTGTATGGATCGATTGCAGGCCCACAACCAATATGCAATATCACGCAGAGACGTTGGTTGATGGGAAGAAGTCCCATTGGGCAAATTGCTAATTGGAGCCACCTACAAGTTGCTTCATCTTATATCTTCTAGACTAACATCCCAATTGGCCACATTGAGGGCCCTCGGTGGTTCATTCATCTCTGGCTCCATTTGTATACAATCAACGTCATCAACCGGCCTCCTCTGACAACCAAGAACTTCCCAACCAATCCCGCTAAAGACACCTCTCCCAATACTCATCAATGCACATCAATCAGAGAGGCAATATCAACTTATCCAGGAAGGAAGCTATCAGCTAAGGAAGTAAGCTGATGGTTCAAGTGCTTCCATAATGGATTCAGTAAGGATCCCACCACCTGGTTTGCATAGTTCAACACCGATGACTTCGAAAATTCATCCTATTTCAAGCCATCCAACATCAACACTAATGACACCAGCAAGTCCAACCTTCTAGCCAGCATTACTCCTTGTCTCCTAATGGGTGTTTCAATGTTTTGGCTTCATATGAGTTCTACCATCCTTCCGTTGCCAGATCAAGACTAGGAGACGCGAATATGAGGAATCTAGCTATCGATGGGAAAAGAACAACGTTATCCGTTTGGATTATCTCCTCCAAGACTTGACAACTTCGACGAAGGAATCTTGGCTTGCACACCAGAGCGACGCCAAGTCAACAAGCCATCTAGATTCAAGCCGATTGGAATAGAGAAGTAAGACATGTCTTGAAATCTGGCTCACGGTCTACACTTTAGCAATCTGGCTAGCAGGAGGGGACAACAAAGCTATGGCCAAACTACTTGCTTGTAGCCCTCTTTGACTTGGCTATAAGCTGGCTTTCAAGACTACCACGTGGCTCAATTGGATCTTGGACTAAACAACACAACCACATCTCTGCCAACTTCCAACGGACTTCCAAAAACCCAGGTGATCAATATGACTTATATCAGATTCAACAATGGACAGGTGTTAACGCCAAAGTTTGGACAGGATGCGATGAGCGAATGGAAAGTTTATCCAAAAGAGATCAAATTCAAGAAAGAATCGTGAAGACCATGGCATGGAAGTTTAATTATATCTATTAATTAGACATGACAAGTTATTTTTATTATGTAATTAGAAAAGTTTGTTAGTTTCCTTTTCCTAGCCGATAGGATTATGGGCCTATTTTATAATGTTAGAGTCGGACTTAGTTAGACCTACAGGTATAAATTGTGTACCAATGGTCCTTGTAAGAATGATCCACATATCAATATAATTTCGGTGCATCACCACCTTGTAACCTACTCAATAGGTTTGCCTTTCGATCAGGGCTGCATTGGTTAAGTTCAAACCATTGTGAAAGTCGAGTTCGGGGTCTTGCTATCAAGTTGGGCTGCATCAGTTAGGTTCGATCTCCGACGAGGAACTAAGTTCCATCAACTTCACTTGTATTGGCTTGATTACTACTTTCTTGGTCAAGTCTAATATACTGATCGGGTTGGTGCAAGTGTTGTCTATCAAATATATTGTTTCTATCTTTAGCAGTATCATTGTTTAGAGTTGTATAGACTTGGTTAGGACTTTCTCGGTTAGGTCTGATATTCTGGCTAAGTTGGTATTCCTCTCATCATATTGCTGTTTTAGACTAATCGTTATATACATCACCTTGTGTAGATCAATCGTCTTAATAATATTTTCTTATTGCTTTCAATCTTATAATGTCTTGGTTAGGCAGATCTATCAGAAAGTGTCTTGGTTATAATCTTATAATGGCTCAAATAGTTAGGTAACTTGAGCGTTGGATAGTATGGGTGACCTAAAGGCTCCGAGACCAGACGGTATGCCAACATTATTCTATAAGAAGTTTTGGGATATTACTGGAAATGATGTGATCAAAGAGGTGAGAGCACTATTGAATCGAGGTGATATGCCAGCGGAATGGAATAAAACGGTGGTGGTGTTAATCCCAAAAGTTCCAAACCCAGAGAGACTGAAGGATCTGTGGCCTATAATCTTTTGTAATGTTCTATATAAGATAGCCTCAAAACATATCTCAAATCCGCTGAAATCAATCCTCCTAGAAATCATTTCCCCAAATCAAAGTGCTTTTGTCCTAGGCTGGCTGATTACTGATAATGTGCTGATAGCTTATGAGATTATTCGTTTTCTCAAGAATGAAAGGAGGGGGCTGACAGTTATGCAGCTTTGAAACTTGATATGAGTAAAGCTTACGATCGGGTGGAATGGGATTTCTTGAGAAGGATGATGTGTAAAATGGGTTTTTAGCAGAGTTGGGTGAATGTGGTGATGAACTTTTTGTCGACAGTCTCATATCGAGTGAAGTTGAATGGTCAATTAATAGAAGAAATTATACTTGCAGGGGAATTCGCCAAGGAGATCCGTTGTCACCATATTTGTTTCTGATTTGTGCTGTGGCTTTTTCCTGCCTTCTGACTGCAGCAGAACAGAGAGGAGATTTGGAGGGAATAAGGGTGTGCCAGGCTGCGCCGAGTATTAATCAACTTTTGTTTGCAGATGATTCTTTGCTACTATTCCAAATTAATGAATAGAGTACAGGTCATTTGCAAAATATTCTTTCATTATATGAATCTAGTCGGACCAAACAATCAATAAGGATAAATCCTCCATTGAGTTCAGTGCGAACAACATAGAGGAGCGAAAGTCTGCTGTAATGACAGCAATGGAAGTTTTCTCAGTGGCAAGGAATGAAAAATATTTGGGACTCCCGATTTATATGGGGAAATCAAAACATCAAACCTTTGCATATCTGAAGGATTGAATTTGGAAAAGGTTGTATGTCTGAAGGATTGAATTTGGAGAGGCTTCTATCCAAGGCTGGGAAAGAAACATTGATCAAGCCTATAGCACAAGCTATTCCGATGTACGCAATGTCATGTTTTGATTTCACCAAAGGTTTGTGTGATGAGATAGGCTCAATAGTATGCCGCTTTTGGTGGGCACAACAGGAGAACGATAGGAAAATGCATTGGTTGTCTTGGGAGTTGTTGTGCAGTCGAAAGGAGAAGGGAGGTCTGGGTTACAGAGATTTGCATTTGTTTAATCTTGAAATGTTAGCTCGACAAGGATGGCGATTAATCATGAAACCTGAATTTCTTTGTGTCCAAGTGCTGCGAGCAAGGTATTATCCTTCGGGTGACGTGTTATCGGCTAATGAAGCACCGGGTATCTCTTATTCTTGGAGGAGCATTGTGCGGCGCATACATGCAATTAAAAAGGGTATTATTTGGAGGGTAGGAGATGGTACACAATAAATATCTGGCATGACCCATGGATTCGCCATGGAGTGTTGAGAAGACCTATAACCCCAAGGGGACGAACTGTGATCAATAAAGTTTCAGGCATGATCGATCCATATACTAGTGCTTGGGATGCAAACCTGATTAGAGAGGTATTCTGGGAGGTTGATGTAAAACATATTTTGGCTATACCTCTCAAACAAGGAGTGGAGGTCTCGCTGGCCTGGCAGTTTGATGGAAAGGGTTTTTTTCAGTTAAATCAGCCTACCATGTCCTTGAAGACGACCGTGAACGCCGACAACCAAAACAAAGGGGTTCATCTAGTAGCTCAGGTTCAACCCAGGGGCCTTTCAATGGCTGAAGGTATGGAGATTACCTTATGTCCCGGAGATTAAGCATTTTGTTTGGCGCCTGGCACATAATAGCTTGCCCCTACGAAACAATATAAATCGAAGAGGCCTAGATGTTGACACAAGATGTGCTGTTTGTTGGCGGATGGATGAAGATAGGGGCCACTGTTTTTTGAAGTGTAAGGCCATGAAAAGATGTTGGCGAATTCTGAACTTGGAGGAAACCAGAGTGGACCTAACGAACTGTAGCTCGTCAAAAAATTTTGTCGACAATATCATGCAGCGGAAAGAAGAGGAGCGATGCACCATTATCCACCTGTTGTGGGTGTGGTGGAATGCCAGGAACAAGGCGGCTGCAGAAGGGAAGAAGATTGCTAGTGAGGAGGTTGTTCATCAGGCACAAGATATGATCACCATTCTGAAGTGTCTGAATTATTCTCAATGTACAGATCGGGGATGGAACACAGAATTCAGAAGAAATGGCAAGCTTCTCCAGCTGGTACTCTGAAAATCAATACAGATGGTGCTTTTCAGGAGAAGGAAATGGATGTTGCATGGGGTTTTTGTCATCCGGGATTGTGAAGGTGATGCCGTCCTAGCTGGCTCGGGATGATTGCAGGAGATTCGTGATGCTTTGTCAGCAGAGGGAATGGCGTGTTTAGCAGCACATAAGGCAGCAACAAATGCGGGGATCTCTCGGGTCATTGTGGAGACAGACTCCACATATTTGCCGAAGGCTCTCAAAACTACCTCGTTTGATAAAGCTGTTGGCGGAGTCATCTTCAGGGATGCCTGTTTGCTACTACAGCTGCACTTTGTGCCGCCGGAAATTCGATATGTATCGCGGGCTTGTAATAGTTGCGCCCATGCGTTGGCTCTGAGTGGAGTATTCTGGGACCGGGGCAATCCAGTTATATGGAATGACCCCCTCCCCGACGCTGTAAGAGTTTTAGTGGATCGTGATCGCACTGACCCATCGATCATCTGAATAAAGTGTGTCTTGCCATAAAAAAAATTGTATATATGAAGAGCAAAGTTGAGACAGATCCAATATAATATGGCTCATAAAAAGGAAGAAAATTAGTAAAATTGCTCAAAACATTATCACCAGATAATCACAACAAATGAAATAAAGGTTCTTGTATCATACATAGTCAGAACAAAGAATCGGGCACCGTCCCTGTCCTATGCATTGTTATCCACTGTGCCTTAGGTCCACTGTGCCTTAGGTACAGACCATCTGTCATTGAATAACGAGTCAATTTCATATAAACCTTAGCATAAAAAATTAATTAAAAGTTTTCCAATAAAATAAGGAAAACCTGTTTTGCTTAATCAAGTCGATTTGCTTAGCTCTTATTGTTGCAATGGATTCAAAACAGTCACTTGGCCTTTGAATATACACCTGTTTTTATTACATGTAAAGAACACATATACAAGCTTGGTCAATGGAATAATGAATTATGAATGAAAAAAAATAATCATAACAACTTAGTGATATGATAAGTGCAACAAACCTCAAGTGGAATTGCTTCGACTTGTTCCGAAGTGTCACCTGCCTTCTCTAAAATCAACTCATGGAACTGGTAACAAGAAGTATATGTAAATATATAAATATATAACAGTATGGCCATAACAAGGTGTCGCAATGGAAGCACAATACAGAAAAGGAATAAGGCTACTTACTTCGCCCCTCAATTATTGAAGTTAGTCTAGTTAACCCCATAAACAATGAAACCAAGTATTCTACCCCCTAAAGTATGAAAACCAGCTCAAATATCCCGTATAGCGTTTTGTAAATGGTTTTGCCAATTAGATAATAACATGACGGTGGCATGCTTGCATGGCACAAATATTACTCCGGTAGATCCAAGTTGACCTAACTATTGCTTTAACTAACTAGTTGGCAAGCCTAAACATTACCATTTAGAACTAATTTATATCATTTTTTGACTCATTTCACTTGTGAACAAAATATGCTTAGCCTATGTCAATATTGTCTCTTGTCCACAACAAAATCACTCTAGGGGTTAGTTAAACTCTCTTTAATACTTTGGGGTAGAATACATGGTTTTATAGTTTATGGGGTTAAGTAGACCAACATCAATACTTTGGGGGTGAAATAGACTTATTCCTATAAAATTCATGATTTCAAAAATCAATATAGAAAATTCAGAAACAATCATACTCTCTCCGTTTGTGAAAAGATGGCATTTTAGCGGCTGGTACAGAGAATAGAGCAGTTTAATCGCTGGAAAAAGCTGAAAAAATTGTTCCTCACTAGTACAAATAATTAATGGTCCTGCCCTCTAATCTATCTATGCATGGATGTGACTGACTAGGCGACGGACGTCCGCAAACAATTCTCCAGACGCTGTTTCACTCCGTATAAAACAATGTTTCACATGTTTCACCACTCGATAAAAAATATTTCAGCAAAAATATTTCAGATGTTTCATCAACAGAATAAAAATGTTTCAAACCCACGGATCCACAAAAGAATCAAAGATATAAAATAAAACACAACAAAATACTCACTGCAACATTTTTATCCAACACGAGAAAAACCACGACACATTGGTTGAAACATCAAAAATCACAAATTATACTGGTCTACATATGTCTTCTTCATCTCCGGCAACCTTCTCCGCTGAAGACAACTCAAGCTTCGCCCCAAGTGCATCACTGAACTTAGGGTCTTCTCCAGCACCGATGACTTGAGCTCCGCCTGGGCACCACCTCCTCAAGGTGCCACTACCAAGCTAAGGGGGCCTTCACCGGCAACAACATCTCATGCTTTGCCTCGCATGGCAACAGCGCTTCCTCCCCACAGTTTCACGCCCATCGGCTCCCGAGCCATCGCCATCACCACCAGCATTCTTAGCATGTTGTTGTTGGGGAAGGTTGTGAAGGTTGAAGGCTGCTAGATGTTTTCTTTTTCCTGTCTAACTTAGTGTAGGTAAGCCATGGAAGCCACGAAGAGGAGTGACGCGAGGATGGTGGGGAATCTTCAAATCAGCCTATGTTTTCTCCTGTATGCGGGCAAGAATGGTGAGATTTAGAAGGTTAGGTGGGGCCGTGGGTGTTAGGTGGGGATGTGGACGCCAACCAATTTTTTGCGAACGTTGGATGCTTGGTTGGTACAGGCTGCCATGCAAAGGCCGTAGCAACGATTTGGCCATATAAATGAAGAACTTTGATGGGAAAGTGAGACCCTCCGATATTCCTTTTGATGAAATGCCAATTTGGATCCAGGTACATGATTTACCTCTTGATCTGATGAATAAGGTGTATGGGGAGAAGATAGGGCAATGGTTCGGGGAGGTGCTTAAAGTGGATGTAGATGATGACGGTATGGCGTGGGACAAATTTTTACGTATCAGGGTAAACCTCAATGTTAACCAGCCTTTACTGAGGGGAGTTAAGTTGAGGGCAAACAAAGGGAATTCAGAAGGACAATGGTATGACGTGCAGTATGAAAGGATCCCTCATTTCTGTTTTGACTGTGGTAGACTGTATCACGTAGAGGATGGTTGCCAGGCAGATAAAGATGTTTCGCAACAGTGGGGAGAATGGCTTCATGCGCAGCTGGTGAAGTCTAGAAAGGGGAATTCTCACGCTACAAAAACTGCCCCTAGTGTTAGCAGTTTTAATAGTAGATCAACATCTCCTGAGTTTTTGCTGAGAGGGAAGGCAGTGGTTCATGATTTACCAAGGAGGAATCTATGTGGTCATAAGAATAATACCAACCCTGGGGATGGCAGGAATGAGTTTGCAAGGGATGATGAAGAATTTAATTCAAATGGTGGAAGGGTTTGGGACAGGCTTGAAGGAGATGATCTGAACATGAAACTGCATTCTTTCAGGAGGAAACCAAGAGAAGGGGGACAAAATTTTGCAGTAGACAGCTACCAACGAAATTGCTACTCTGATTGAATTTCCTCCCGGGGCAGCCCGGTGCTGGGAATGCGGCCACTGAAACAAATATGGCATAGGTAGGATGGTACAGGAGATGAAGATGAAGGAGCTAATGCGGGAAATAAGAAAGTTAAAGCAGTGAATCGTTTGGGAGAAAGAGTTGAAGACAACGACGTCATTGATGAGGCGACTCCTGACCGTAGGGGTTGCCGGCTGCAATGAGGCTTCTTTGTTGGAACTGCCGGGGTTTAGGGTTGGATCTGACAGTTGGGGAGCTTAGAGATCTTATCAGATGTTACAACCTGGAAATAATTTTCTTGAGTGAAACGAAGAAAGGGGAGATGGCAATGCGGAAGTTAGGTTTTAGCTTGGGTTTTGTAAATGTTTTACCAGTACCTTGTAGGGGTAGGAGTGGTGATTTGGCTTTGTTGTGGAAAAACAAAGTGGATGCTTCTCTTCAGTGTTTTTCATAGTATTTTATTGATGTTTGCATAAGGGATGACGAAGTGTTTTGGCAGTTTACTGGCTTTTACGGTGAACCTAGAGTAGATTTGAAGGGAAAATCATGGGAAGTGCTTAGATATTTGAGGTTTCAAAATGATCTACCTTGGTTGTGTGCGCGAGACTTTAATGAAGTTTTGAGGAAGGAGGAACAGAAATGAGTAAATGAGAGAGCGGAGGCTAACATGGAAAAATTTAGAGACCGCTTGCAGGTTTGCAATTTGTTTGATTTGGGTTTCACAGGATACATACTTGGGATAATAAGAGGGAAGGTGATGCTAATGTTCAGGTACGTTTTGACCGGGCATTGGGGACAGCCCCACTCCGGGATCTATTCCAAACAATTCAGATAGATCATGTGGTAACGGAGGAGTCTGATCATGATGATTTATATATCAAGCTACATAAAGAACAAGTTGAGGTGAAAAGCAGAAAAGGGAGAGGTTTCCAATATGAAGAAATGTGGTGCAAACACGACGAGGAAGCATGGCAGGCGGCAGATTTTTGTGGAACCGGGGTAAGGGGTTTTGGACAGAAACTAAAGTTGATGTCAAGACAAGAAGACGTGGAGTACTGAGGTTTTTGGGTCGATAAGGAAGGAAATAAAAATTCTGAAGGAGGAACTGGTTGGGGCAAAAAAGGAGACACTGGTCTCCAAGAATTTTTGGGAATGTAAAACAGATTGAGCAAAGACTCCAGGAAAGAAATTATGTATAAACAACGGTCACGACAGAATTGGCTCCAAGCGGGGGATAGAAATACTAAATATTCCCAAGCTAGGGCCTCTCATCGTAAAAGGAAGAACACTGTCAAAGGTTTGAAACGTTTGGATGGATCGATCTGCAAAACAGATGATGGGATGAGGACACTAGAAAGATTATTCTATGCTGATCTCTTCAGATCACAAAATAGTGAGGTCAATGATGATGTATTACAACAGGTACTGACACTCTGGTCGATGATGCTATGAATGAAGAGCTGATAAAATCTTTCACTGATCTGGAGATAAAAAGAGGCACTTTTTCAAATGGGTGCAACAAAGTCTCCGGGACCCGATGGCCTTCCTGCTTTATTCTACCAAAGGCACTGGCCTTTAGTTGAAAAGGAGGTTAGGCGGGCAGTGAGGGATTTTTTGGAAGGCAAGGAGGTGCCAGCTGACCTAAATGAAACAACAATTGTGATTATCCCGAAAGTGCAGAACCAAGATGAAATGATAGAGTTCAGACCGATAAGCCTTTGTGATGTTATTTATAAAATCGGGTCAAAGGTACTGGCTAATAGGTTAAAGGTAATCCTTCCAAGTATCGTTTCTGAGGAGCAGAGCGCTTTTGTCCCAGGGAGATTAATCACAGATAATATGTTCATCACCTATGAGTGCATACACACAATGCAGTGCAGGAAACGGAAAACACCGCTCTGTGCGGTTAAGCTGGATATGATGAAGGCATACGACCGTGTTGAATGGAATTTCCTGGAACAAATGCATAGGAAGATGGGTTTCACAGAGAATTGGATTACCATGATTATGCGATGTGTGACGACAGTCACTTATTCAGTAAAGCTGAATGGTGTGGTGTCTCAAAATTTTATACCGACAAGGGGAATTCAGCAGGGAGATCCTCTATCTCCTTATCTTTTCATCTTGTGTGCTGAGGGTTTCTCCTCTTTGTTCAATGCGGCAAAAAATAAAGTATCTGGGGAATTAAATATGGAGCCACTGGGCCACATATTTCTCATCAAATCTGTTCTACTGGCTATTCCAACTTATACTACGAGTGTGTTTCGGATCCC
This sequence comes from Leersia perrieri, assembly GCA_000325765.3. NCBI lineage: Eukaryota > Viridiplantae > Streptophyta > Magnoliopsida > Poales > Poaceae > Leersia > Leersia perrieri. The sequence goes on from CM002477.1 coordinate 4,230,741, forward strand.
TAAAGGACTTTGTGAGGAGCTAAATTCGATTATCAGAAAGTTTTGGTGGGGGGCAAAGGCAGGTGGAAGGAAACCCCATTGGGTAGGCTGGAGTAAAATGTGTAAAACAAAAAAGAATGGGGGTTTGGGTTTTAGGGATTTGGAAACATTCAACAAAGCTTTACTGGAAAGGCAGGGCTGGAGAATTTTAATGTGTCCTGAAGCTCTGTGTACGCGTGTTCTCAAGGCCAGATATTTCAAGGACAGCTCTTTTTTTGCAAGCAACATGCCCAAGAAGATCATCTTACACTTGGCAAAAGTATAATCTTTGGTAGGGAATTGTTAAAAAAAGGACTCATTTGGAGAATTGTGAATGGGAACTCTGTCAAAATCATTGAGGATAATTGGATCCCAAGAAATGGTTTATGTAGGCCACTGGGCTTGAAAATACCATCCTGGGTACGGCTAGTGTCTGATTTGTTGATCCCTGGTACAAGAGTTTGGAATGAAGAACTCATTTCTGAAATCTTATATGATAGTGATGCTCAGGATGTGCTGAGGTTACATTTACCTGAATGGGAAGGGGAGGACCTGGTGGCAAGGAACTTTACAAAGTCTGGCATCTTTACAGTGAGATCGGCATACTATCTTCAAAGGGAAGTGAGCATGCGAGAGGGATGTGAATCTATTTCAACTAATCAGTCCCATAGGGGATGGATGAAGCTCTGGAGTTCGCAGGTTCAGAACAAAATGAAAGTCCATGTTTGGCGCCTAATACAAAATGGACTGGCTCTTGGTTCTGAATTAGAGAGAAGGAAGATAAAACAAAATGTTAGATGCATTTTTTGCAATAGAGAGGAGAATGCTTTGCATAGGTTCTGGTTATGTCCTTTTTCTCAGTGGGTGTGGACAAAGATTGAATAGAAGCTCTTACTCGACGTACCTAAGCCTGACGAAGAATGTTCCAATTACAAACAGCTGGCTGGTTGGCTTCTGGACAGATTAGTGGATCAAGGTGATCACATCATTACAGTTATGGTGGTCACTTTGTACAGTATCTGAAAACCCTGACATGGCAAATTCAGAGCGGCGGCGGCCCAATACCACCCATACATGGCGGATGCGACAGTTGCTGAGGTTTTGGCTTGCAGGTGGGGTGTTCAGCTTGCAGAAGAATTGGGCCTAACCAGATATATCATCGAATCAGACTCACTGGATGTCGTGAAGATGCTGACAGGAAAACAGTGCGACCGTTCCATTTATAGCATTCTGATCCAAGAGATCAAAGCTAGGTGGATGGCGGGAGAGATGAAGATTGTGTGGCAGAGAAGAACAGCGAACAAAGCTGCACACAGTCTCGCGAAGGAAGGACTCAGATCAAGATGCTACACAACTTGGCTGTCGTCTCCACCAGAGTTTATCTCAGCTGTGCTCTTGGCTGAAGGCCAATCTTCAAGCGTAATAGGAAGCTAGGCTTTCGGTGTGTTAATCTCAAAAAAAAATTGATTAGGGTAATATTCGAAAAAGTTGCATCCAAAGTCAAACATCATATAATTAAGAACAAAATCAAAAACCTAAAATATCATCTAAAAGAGATTGGTGTATGATTTATGCTATTAAACGAATGGGACAATCTGTCCTTAGTCCTAACCCATCATTAGTAAGTACTGGCGCCATAGGCAAGCAATGACATGTTGCTTATTTAACATATTAAATGGGGTGACATGTGAATCAAATCCACTCATTAGTGGCTCCTTCATCTCCTCCTCTTTCCCTATCCAATGCACTAACAAACTTTCACAATCCCTTAGTTATGTGGTTCCTTCCCTAGTTCAGTCCTAAGCCCCATGTAAATTCCTTTCCCTCAGCCCCAGCCATCCAGCCCTCCAGCATCTCCTTTCTGCTCAGCAAATGGTGCTCAGCACGAAAAAAAGAAGAGGATGTGGAATGGTGTTCTTGCCTCTTTCAGCATGATCGTTTTTCGGCTTAATTTCCTTCTAGTGTTGAAGAAAACATGGGATACTTTTCAATATCTTTACTACTACAAAAGACACTACCACCAACTACTCCTATTGCAAATTTTGCAATTTACCCCCTAACTTCATAATATTAAGAAACAAGGTGAGGTGGAAATTTCCTATTAAAAAACATGGTCACGCATTTCATAAAAATATACTTTTCGGTTTATTTTAGGAACTAACATAATATGTTTTTTTATCCGTAGCAAAGCACGGGCATTCAACTAGTCTAATATGAAACTTGGTCAATGGGAGACTTTAAGGAGGGAGCAAATGACAGTAAGGCACAAAAGGCTTTTACTACCACAGCAGTTCATAACAGATAGGTAAGAATTGTGTATGAGTGTATCTCTTTCCATATTCCATTATTTGCTCCCAAAAGCATACTACCTATGTATCAAAATACTTGTCGTTTTAAGTTTTTCTTTTGCAATATTTGACCGCTCGTCTTATTCAAAAAATTATAGAATTATTATTTATTTTGGTTGTGATTTGCTTTATTATCAAAAGTATTATAGGTATGACTTATTATTTTTTATATTTGCAAGAATTTTTTGAATAAGACGAGTGGTCAAACGCAACAGAAGAAAAAACTCAAAACGATAAGTATTTTGGGACGGAGGGAGTATTCCATTAATTTATTTGTTAGGTCATCATACAACAGGCAAAACCACCTTTCAAAACCAAAATAGGGGCTATTTAGATGTATCCAATAAGTTCAGGGGTTTCGCAAAAAACAAAAAAGTAAGTTCAGCGGATTGTTTAGATGGTACCATAGTTCAATGGGTAAAATAGTACTCAAATTCAAATGTTGAAAGAGTAGACTTAAAAAGAAATTACCTGATGCTTACCACATGTTTTCTGATCCCCAGCCAGTCTGTCTAATGCAGATTTCCCAAATGCTGTTCTGAACCATGGATGGGTTAAGGTGAACACTGACACCTCCTTCATCGAGCAGGATGGTTTGGGTGCGGCTGGAGCAATTTTGCGAAATCATTTGGGGGAGGTGCAGAGGGCAGTAGCCAAACGGGTATGTTATGCTGCCGGATGTGTTATCTGCTGAAGCAATAGCAGCTAGAGATGGTGTTCAGCTAGCCGCTCAGCAAGGTGCGAGGAGGTGATCCTGGAAATCGATAACCAGGAATTGGGCGGCTTGTTGCAGTCTTCAAATGGAAGATGATGTGCTATAGCTAGTATTTGGCAGGAGATTAGAGAGCTTAGTAGGTGCTTTTCTTCATTCCAGATAGCTTGGGTGGGGAGGAAAGCAAATAAGGCAGCTCACTGCTGTGCTAATGTGCCTACGCAGGAGTGTTGTCTCAAAAAAAAAATCTGTTCTGAACCACAACCACTCCGACTAATGCAGATTTTGTCTGATCTCACAGTTTTCCCTTTCTTAATTGTACGATCAACATCCAAAACCCACCGCCTAAACAGCATGAACAAAAGTATGCTGCTAGGCAATGTTGTGGCCTTGAGATAGACTAAAATGGCGCTGGTATAATAGCATTGCTCGACGACGAATCCTAACCCTCGCTTCCCCAAAGCCCATGATGAGTAGCCAGGAGAGAAGAGAGTGAATTGGACTCCCTTATTGTTTGATAAATGAACTGACATCTCCTTGAATAAAGTCGACTGGAAAAAACCAATAACAGCCCTTCTCAAGATAACTAATGTTATAACAAAGCAACTAAATTGAAGGAAATGGAAACAACTAATTCGGAAGAAACAAGAGTTATAGCGATCCCTTGTAGTGCTTGTTTCACGCCGTTACCACAACTTATCCCGGACTTGCTTAAGACTGAACATACAACCAAACATAACAGGAGAACATGCTCTGCCTCATTGGCAATAAATCTAGCTGCAACGTCATGGAACCAGGCTGGCAATGTCTACCCCTGTCCCCTCAAAATAAAAAAGGATAAGTCTATATTACCCTTAACTGTTAGGTTGGCCTAAAAATGACCCCTCAACTATGAAACAGGACATTTTACACCACTCAACTATTAAAACCAAACAAAACACCCCCTAAGAGCAATACAACCCTGTTTTAATGGTGGTTTCGATGATTTTAAAATCTAAATAGTATAAATTTTTCACTTATGTGATACCTAATTAGGAAGAGATGAAAAAATAGTTTGATGTAACTAAAAAACATATAATTGAATATATTAAACTAATGAAAACCACCATCAAAACTGAGTTGTATTGCCCTAGGGGGGTATTTTGTCCGGTTTTGATAGTTGAGAGGTGTAAAATATCCGGCTTCGTAGTTAAGAGGTTATTTTTAGACCAACTTAATAGTCGAGGGTGGTAATATGGACTTATCAAAAAAAAATCGACCTTAGGCGGCATAGGAACAGGCTAGGCACTAGTGTTGCCACTTACTGGCTGATGGATGAGCAGTGCACTCATAATATTACGCAAAAAATCAAATTATTTATACACAACTGACAACTATAAAATTAGGTCCACTTTTACAAACCAAATTGACAAAAAGGATTTAATGGATTTTAATTAACATAAACAAACCTGCTGTGCATCAGAGAGATGAACTCCATCAAGCCTTGTAATAACATCACCTACAGTAATTCCAGAAACTGCTGCTAGTGATCCATCAATAACCTACCATGCAACAGTATAATGATTTGAGTTTAAAAAAGTCAAGTTCCTTTACTCAACTGGTTATAGTTTTAAAATGGTTCTTTTAAAATGTCCATTGGGGGTTTTGAACTACATGCCTGCTGTGTAAATTAATTTGCAGAGTGAGAAAACTACATGAGGATTGCCAGGTGGGGCGCACCTACCAGGGTATAAGGAGGCCGGCAACCAATGTTGCCAAATCAAACTCTCGTTGGATTAGCTAAACTCAATTTATCTCTTAGAGTTATAGATTAGAAAGTTGATACCAAGTTAGTTTAAATATGCTAGTCTGTTATGGGTGTGTTTTCCTCTCCTAAAAGTATGCACTTGGCTATTTTGATTGAGATTAACAGCGAGAATTATTCGATTGATTTCCTCTGTTCCTCACCACGGTGTCGGAACGGCAAGGCACCACTCGTCCTTGCTCTTCCGTCGGCAACAGCTACGCTCTCCGATCATCGTCTCCTTGTCGCCTAGTCGAGGATCGTGACAAGAATGATTTGTGTTCATCAGGTTCTCCCATTAAGGATTAACATGGTATGTGCAATGGACAGGAACATGATATCATGGTCAAAGCTAAGATGTTTTGATTGTTGTTGAAATGCCAACTTAATACTGTTGGTCAAAACTCATATGCTAGCTGAGAGAATGATCATAATCCCACTATTGTAAAAAATATAGGACAGTTAAAATATGACAAACCTAAAGAAATGAAATAGATATTGAACAAGATAAACCACTGCACACACCGCAAGCATGGAGTGGAAAAGCATACTACAATTCATATAAATAGTACCTACACCCACACACGAGCAATACCAAAAAAAAAAATACAGATACACACAAAAGCACCATAAAAAGGAACGGATGGAAAAGAATGCATATATCATATTTGTTGGGTGGTTACTTACACTCTCTACGTAAACACCCTCTTTTTGTACGAAGCTGTTCCGTATTTCTTCACAGAAACCCAACTTTACATCTTGGAGTGATATGATTCGCAGTCCAAGCCATGGCTGTAAGACTCTCCTACACACAACAGATAATGAGGCACAAAAATAACAACTAACAAGTACGGCACATTAATAATAAAACAAGGCCGTAGAATGCTAAATCAGTTCCGGACCCATTACTTCTCAGGAAACCAAGGCCTACTTAGTACTATTGGCATGGCCACTAGTGTCTTGTGGAACTTGGAAAATCAAAAGCTTTTTATTTCCGGAAAAATACACAATTTAGTTAATTTTCTATTCTTCCAAGGAACAATAATGTAATAGGCCCCAAATATAAGCATTCTTACCATTTGTTTAGCAGAGATTAAGTTGGAAGCAAATCATCCAAAAAACCCTAGAAGTCCTTCCACCTTAATCTACATGGTTTTAATAGTGGAAAATATGGTCTAAGAACATACCACCCATTTCATTAAGGGTAACAAAACACCTTAGATTGGTCATGTATTTGGTCAGAAGCATGCAAAAACAAGTTAGCTAAGTATTCCGAAAAAAGGTAATACAGCAGAAATGCATAAGCACTGTCGTCAGCTTCTCAAGATTGATGATGCATTGGAAATGCTTCTCAGTGACCAGCAGCATGAAACAACCAAACATTTAGGTTGTTCTCAAACAAGATTAAGCGGTGTCTTAAAAACCATGCTTAGGAATAATGGCTGCTGGAGGGTTCAGTTAGACTCAATGTAAGTGCTTTGGCCACAAAAGCATGTAAGTATACAAATTACTCTATTGAAGCGGATTGAGAGCTCAACCGAACTGAGTAGAACGTAATTTATAATTACAATGCAACTAACTCTACTGACTATGATTGGTAGTATCTTTTCTCTCTTTTTTTCATGAAAGAGAAGGCCAAAAGGTAATAAACGAAGAAAAATAATTGTTATAATCCTCGCACTGGACAAGTTGACCAAAGGGTAAGCAAGATAGAAAGATACAGAATAGACTTTTCTGCATAGACAAGAAAATATGATGTCCATATCCATTTTTTTTTCGAATAAGCAGGAGATCGGCCTATCATTTCATTAAGAAGGAAAGAAACGGTGGGAGGGCTAGAAAACCAACCAAACCCCCACCAACATCCATACAACACACGCCCCCAAACAACAAACAAGAGACTACAAGACCCCACTCAAGGAGCAAGAATAACAACCATAGCCAACAAATCCCAGAGCTTGGAAGCCCCGGCCATGCACCAAAGTGCACACTCACTAGCAACCGCTTGGAGAACATCATCAACTCTTGGATTAGCCCCATTGAAGACACAATTATTCCTGTGCTTTCAAATCTCCCATGCCACCAGAATGATAAGGGAGTTGAGGCCCTTCTTATCATTAGTAGCCAATCCCTGCGTTGCCCTTGACCACCACCTAGCAAAGTTAGGAGTATCATGGCTTGGCAGGATAGAGAAGAACCCCAGCTTCATGAGGACAGCCGACCACACCTGTCTACTGAACACACATGAAACCAAGATGTGGTTGATAGTCTCCTCCTCTTGGTCACATAAAGGGCACACCTCCGGTCGATCGAGCCCGAACCTAGCCAACCGATCCGCCATCCAACAACGACCATATGTAGCGAGCCAAGCAAAGAACTTGCATTTTAATGGGGCCCAACTCTTCCAAATCATTTTCCAGGAAGCAAATCCGACTGTACCAACAAAGAAAGCCTCATAGGCGGATTTAGCAGTGTAAACCCCGGAGCTAGAAAACTTCCAACTGTGTTGATCATGAACATCAACCTGTAGGGCCACACCACTCACCAAATCCCAGACCCGAAGATGGCGGATTTAGCAGAGTAAACCCCAGAGCTAGAAAACTTCCAACTATGTTGATCAGGAACATCAACCTGTAGGGCCACACCACTCACTAAGTCCCAGACCCGAAGATACTCAGTAAGGACTTGCACGGACAGGGTTCCCTTAATGTCTGAAATCCACCTATTATTGTGAAGAGCTTGAGCCACGGTACACTTTTTAATCACCCTTTTAGCAATCAACCCATGAAGGTTTGGAGCAAGATCCTTAATAGATGCCCCATTCAGCCATCTGTCCGACCAAAAGTATGTAGAACACCCATCCCCAACTCGAGACACCACAGTCATACTGAACATCTCACGTGACATAAGAGGAACCTGAATAGGTAACCCTTGCCACGCGCGATCGCTATCTGTTTTCTGCAGCCAAAGCCAACGGATCCGAAGCGCCCAACTCATGTACTCCAGATTCAAAATTCCCAGGCCGCCATAAGCAATTGGGCGGCAAACTCCATTCCAAGCAACCAGACAACTCCCACCATTGGCCTTCTCTCTTCCCGACCATAAAAATCCCCTTCTTTTATCAATGGCCTTAGTCACCCATTTCGGCAAATCCATAGCAATCATGGTATAAATCGGGATAGCAGAAAGAATCACTTTCACAGAGATAAGGCGACCGGCTTTATTCATGAGCGAGCCTTTCCACAAAGGGAGATCATCCGCAACCCTGTCAACGAGAGCCTGAAGATCAGATTTTCAAGGCTTCTTGATCTTCAAAGCAAGATCCAAATAAGTGCACGGAAAATCTTTGATCACACATGGCAAAGTGGCTGAAATTATCTCCAAATCACTCTCATTACACTGAATAGGAGTAATGGAGCTCTTATGCATATTAGTAACCAGCCCTGAAACATGACCGAAAACATCCAAAATATTCCTGATAACCAGCAGATCCTCCAAGGTTGGCCTAGAAAAGAGCACCACATCGTCCGCATAAAAAGAGCATCTTTGCCGCGTATTACCGAAGGCAAGCGGCTGCAACCAACCTTCCAAACTAGCACGACTGACAAGAGAATTCAGAACATCCATAACCAGAATAAAAAGCATCGGAGAAAGTAGGTCTCCCTGCCGAAGGCCACGCTGATGAGAAATTACCTCCCCAGGCACACCATTGACCAAAATGCGCGTGGAAGAAGTAGACAGGACCAAGCAAATCAGGTTACACCATAGGCGACCAAAACCCAAATGTTGCAAAACTTCCAAGAGAAACGGCCAAGACACAGAATCAAACGCCTTGGAAATGTCCAATTTGAGCAACACATGGGGCTCTTTTTTAGCGTGGAGACACTTGGCCATCTGCTACACCAAAAGAAAATTATCATGTATACATCTCCCATTAACAAAGGCACTTTGGTTAACGGAAACCATCGAAGGCAGTAGAGAGGCCAGCCGGTTAGCCAACAACTTTGTGACTAACTTAGCAAAACTGTGGATAAGACTTATCGGGCGAAAATCTTTGACCTTGCAAGCATCAACCACCTTAGGTAACAAAGTAATATAAGCAGAATTCAGCAAACTGAACTTAGCCACACGACCGGACTGCATGGCCTCAAAAACAGACATCACATCACCTTTGATGATCTCCCAACAACACTTATAAAAACGACCGCTGAACCCATCCGGCCCCGGCGCTTTATCGGCCGGAAGGGCCTTGATAGTTCCCCAAACCTCTTCTTCCGAAAACGGCACCTCAAGCGCCACAAGGTCATGCTGCTACTCATGGAAAACCGGGAGATGCAAGGACTAATCCCTCTCATGCGGCGACCCAAGGAGCACATCGTAGAACTCGAACACCACCTCATTCATCTTATCCTGACCTGTGACAATTTGAACATTCACCAACAATTTTGTAATGAGATTCTTTCTTTTACGATACCGAGAGTGGTGGTGAGAAAAGGAAGTATTGGCATCCCCCTCCTTAAGCTGAGTGATTCTAGACCTGGATCTTGCAATGGTGCGCTCAAGGGAAGCTAAAGCAAGGCAATGGAGCTTCAACTTCTTCCTCAGCCAATTCTCCCCATAGGCTAAGGCCTTACTGGCTCTTGCGATCTCAGGCCGATGAAGCACCTCCTTAGCCATGGCAGGTTGGATCCTGACGTTTCCAACCTTTCTTTGCCCCCAACTCTGGAACCCCTTGCTCAACCACTGCAATTTAATACAAAATTTTTCCACCGGTTAAGGACATGAGACCGGCGCCTCCCAATTTAGCCGCACCACCTCCTGAAAGCCCTGCACCTTAGGCCAAAAACTTTCAAAGTGAAACCTTCTCTTACCCCAAAAGTTAGCACGAAGGTTGAGTAAAAGAGGGCAATGATCGGACATGACTGACGTCGAGCTTTGCAACAAGGAATCCGAAAAAATCTCCTCCCAATCAGTGCAGCAAAACAACCTGTCCAGCCTCACCAACGTGGGAGCATCCCGCTCATTGGACCATGTGTACTTCCGGCCATGCAAAGGAATTTCAAGGAGGCAAACATCATCTAAGAATCTCCTGAAACGACCCATCAATGCTCTGTTCAGATTCCCATTATTCTTATCCTCAGCCTGATAAATGAGGTTAAAATCTCCTGCCAACAACCAAGGACCATTACAAACAGCCCGGATATCCCTCAACTCTTGCAAAAAGGAAATTTTGTCGTCATCATCCTGGGGACCATAGACACCAGTGAACCACCAATTCCGACCCTCTTGCTCAATGAATTGAACAGACACAGAAAAACCGTCCACTCTACTAGCAAGCACTTGGCAGACAGAGCTCTTCCAAGCCACAATCACACCTCCCCTTGTCTCAACAGCCGGCAACACCACAAATTTATCAAAATTCGACCCAAACACAGAGAGGAACAAACGCCAAGACATATTAGCCACCTTAGTTTCTTGCAAACAGACAATATCAGCATTCGACGAAAGGATTACATCACGAACAGAATTACGCCGGTCCAGACTATTTAGACCTCGGGCGTTTCAAACCAGAATATTAGAAGGATTCATTGGAAACTGAAAAGACGACAACCTCTCACCGCCCCCCCCCCACACACACGGTCGAACTGAGCAGTGCCTCTTCCAAACTCCACCCAAAGATAGCAGCCAAAGCCGACAAATGAGAATCGGATAGGGGGTTGTCAAACAGCTTACTGTAATCGTCTTGCGCCTGCTTTGAAATCCTCTCATTCTCCGCGGCAAAGCCCAACTTTCTCATGACCCGCTTTTGCACATCATTCGCCACAGGTTCTGGATCACCCGGGTTCGCCCCTGCCAGGCGTCGGCTGCGCCGTGGGAGGGAGCCAGCCAACGGCGCCCTGGCCAGCCGCTTGCGTCGAGGCGGGAGCGGGAAAATGGGAACGACTGCCTGAGCAACCCCGCCGTGAAGGGGTGCCCAGACGCCAAAGGGGATCCAGCCACCGACGGCGCATCCGCCGCCAATCGCGATCCCGCCGTAGCCAAAGATGGCAAAACAACATCCGCTCACGCCAGGGAGGGAGAAGCAAGAATCCTTCGACGAGAGTACACCCGCGCGAAGAGCGACACATCCAGCGCGACCACCGGCGCACTGGAGTCCTCCACCGCCGTGTCAAGAGGAACGGGCACTTCCGAGAAGTTGGAAAAACCTGCATCTCTGGCCTCGCAACATCCACAGGAGATGCGTTGACCTCCACCGTGGCCTGCTGGACCGGGAAAGCCCGCTCGGGCTCTACCACCGGCCCAATGCACCTTGGCCCAATAGGGGAGTCCGGGGAAGCACCCAAAATGGGCTCCAAAATCGGCCCGGATAAAAAAGACCCAGACAAGTCCAGGGAGGCACTCAGAATGGGCTCCAAAAACGGCCCACCATCATCACCATCGTCAGATTCATGGGCCTGATGGGGAGGCGAACGGAGGCCCGCGACAGAGGAAGCGACGACCGACTCCCCGCTTGCCCCGGTACTAGAATCGACGATCGCTTCCACTTCCATATCTTCGACCAGATTTTCGCAAGTTCCAATAACATGCAAATGCTCCTCGTGAACAGGCTCATGCAGCGACTCCTGGGCCCCAGCGCCAGCCGGAACCACGGCGAACCCCGGGATTCAGGCCCAACAGCTCATGCACGGGGAGCCGCAACGTCATGTCTTGATCGCCGAAAACACCATCGCCATGGGAGCGCGGCCCCCGACGCCGTCTACGGCGGCATTTGCGCCGGCCATCGTCTCCCCCCGCCGGAGGAGAGGGGGGCGGGTCACCATCCAACGAAGACGGAGTGAAGGCCGCAATCTCAACGTTGATCGGGTAACACAGAGCACGCCTCGTCGGCAATCCTCAATCCGCAATCCTCAATCGCCGCCAGCGGCTCTTCAATAAGGAGATCCATGACATGCGGAACCGACCCCGGGTTAGTGCACCAGGCCGAAAGACGAAAACAATCCCTCTGATCAGCCGTGTCCGGCTGAACTTCACGCACCCAACAAGAGTCATCAAGTAGGGTTCTAGTAGTGTCCAAGTCCCAGGCATGGGCCGCGATCCCGCAGATGCCGATCTCCACCGGGTGAAGGGTGGCCGCACCAGAAGAACAGGCGAACCTCGACCACCTTCTAAAAGCAATTCTGAACGAATTCGCCACCAAAGGCCGACCCTCATCAAGAACCCTAGCCGCCGTAGCATCATCCCGGAGCACTAGCAGAAAACCACCAGGACCACCCCTTAACAACTCCAAGGATGTTGAATCAAGATAATGAACACGGCAAACTTCCTCCATGATCCTCACCTCCGGGTTCACCGGAAGGTTACCGACCACCAAAGCCGACAAAGCCCGCCCAAGATCAGCTTCCATGCTCGCAATGTTAGCTGATCGCCGTAGCACCCGTCTTGGCCTATAGAAAGAACCAGGAGGCCGAGATACGATTGCGACTCAGCCATTAGCGAGGGACCCCCACAACCATAACTCCCAACAGGAGATCGTGGAGGAACCCTAGCGCCAACCTCACCCGTCAGCCGTCTCTTGCGCACTCCACCAAGGGGTTGCCCTCCAAGATTACCACCGTCGTGGGGCTCCAGACCATCGGCGGCCTCAGCCATGGATGGGGCGCCGTCAGCTACACGAGCCCACACCGACTTCCCACCCAGGCGATGCCACACCGACTTCAGCGGAGGTCGAGCCTTAGAAGACACACGACGGGGACAATCTCCAAGCCGATGGCCAATCTGGTGACAAGAGAAGCACCGAGGACCACTCCGGCAGAACGCAGCCCGGTGTTGAGTAGAGAAACAGTTGAAGCATCTGCCCCTTAAATCCACCGGGACAGGTCTTCTGGAGATGGTGGGGCGACGTCCAGCCGACCTCTTGCCTCCCACCGTAACCCAACCGTCAGCATCGGGGCCACGATGCCGCGGTGCCGCAACACGCACCGAACGAGCAACGCCACCAATGCCCGAATCCACCGAAGCAACAGGGGACGCGGAGATACGCGACGCAGCCACCTTCTCCAACGTGGCTGACGCCGGGACGGCCGCCTTAAGTAGAGCAGCCTTATAGGAGGGACGATCGCTCTCCGCAGACAAGGGGCTAGACTCACGCCATCTTCGGAACTTCAACCTACCTGCAGTATGGGACAAAGGTGGGGAGGAATCTGACGCCACAGGAGAGACAGGGGGGTGGAGAGTGGCCGCCGGCGCCGGAGCAGCTGCCAGCGTGGGGCTGGTGGTTGGTAGGGCGTCAGAGGGAGGGGAAGGGACGAGGGAGAGAACAGCCATCCGTCAGTTAGTGTGCATGTGCTAATCTGCCTCTCTGTCATATCCATTTATTTGGTTGAACAATCTCAACGAAATGGATCAAGAAGATAGCTTGTGCTGGCATTCAGAGGATAAACATCACGTTGCCTGGCCATCTCGGACGAGAGGTCAAAGCTGTCTCCAGGCTCAAAATCCATGACAGAAGAACAAACTGAAACTCACCACCAGACACTGGCGATGGAAACATCCTTCCTATAAGAGCTAGACCAGTCTACTAAATAATTCATAAATTCCTACATTGACTCTCGTAGAGGTAAGCAGCGATAAGAACTGACACAATTGTGCCTTAGTTCCCATTCGATATCCATGTTGGGTATAAAATTAAAATGCAAGCAAACAGATGTTGTGGTAGCTCATAGAAATTATTTTGAATTATCTTCCAGATATTGTATATTGGAGGGCAAGGTTTAATAGGCTGTTCGAGGCCGAACCTCAAATTATTGTTTTTATGTACTTTTCAGAGTTCAGTTCAATTATAAATAGCGATGCGCATGCATGGACACATCAATTGGAACAAAGCTGTGCCCAACAATCCAATGTGTACTCTAAGAAACAAACAGTTTTTAGTTTTGTGAGCCCCAAATTGTGAACATTCGGGAAATGAGAAGGGACAAAGTCCATGCATAAATGTAAAAGAGATGAAGTTGTTGGGGGCACTTGTTAGGTTAGCCCATGGCCCAGATTCCATCTTATTCTACCATTTTTCTCTTTTTGTGTGATGGATATAGGGATGCTATATGGCCGCTTGCGCCTTGCACTGCTTCTTAAGATCATCTATTTTACTTTTGTTTCTCAAGTCATGTGGGTTGGTTATTGTGGTCAGGTGTGTTGTGTTTGTGGCACACTTGGGTGTTATGGCTTAGTTTGTGTGTGTGTGTTTGTACTCAGGGTTTTTCTGCCCCTTTTTCTTCTTCTTAATATAATGATATGCAGATCTCCTGCGTATTCGAGAAAAAAATACAGATCAAAACTACTGGGGCATATGGACAATGGCTCCATGAAGCAAAGAGTTATACCCGTTGACAAACCATGATTCAGGTATGTTCTAGTCAGTTCAAGAAACCAAGGACAAAATTTTCCAATAATCAGAAAAAAGAAAAAAAGTAAAACCATAAAAGGAGGAAACAGAATCAAATGAGAGAACACTATTGAAACATTCAGGACGGGAATAGATAGTGTTGACAGGGAATAGATAGTGTTGACAGTACAAGTCCATAATCCAAGCCAATGTTTCTACTTAATAACTCCTTAACAGAGAACAGAAGAGTTTATACAAATTTTGGTTTCAATGAAATTCAAGGCTGAACTCTACTACAAAAGTTTGAAATGTTAACAGACAGGTGACATCAGTTGTAAATACGAAATACTCAAACTTATGTGATTACTTATCAGCAAATGGTCAAAATGTTGAGTTGTTGACATCAGTTCTAAACATAAGCTCATCTTCTGTCCAACAATACATTGTTCACGCACAACTCTAAAACAAAACAAAAGCATAAATAACTACCACAAGTAGATGGAAACATACCCAAATAGCTCGAGGTGTCTCAAACACTTCAGAAGTATACTGCCAGGCAAGAAAGGAGTCCCTTCCTTTACATAGAAGTTCATGCCAATGAAATTTCCACCAGTACTAATAAGAGGGCCACCAATCCCAGCCTAGAGAAAAATTGAAGTAGCATTAAACAAATGTTGCATTCGATTAAAGATGTTCCACACTATGGACATAAATCCAATTATGAGTTCCAATGTTTGTAATAATACAACAGTTAACGTAACAATAATATTAGTTTCCTTAAAAGAAATATATAATTGTGGTACAAATATAGTTGCAAGTACCTTTGTGATCTTACATGTGGAGATCATGAGTTCTTGGCAGTCAAGATTGCTATTATTATACCGGAGAATCCCAGTTGTAGTCATCAGTTCTCCAGATTCAAAAACACGTCCAATGGCTACGACTTTACCAGCACCTATGTGACTATAAAGGAATGCTGGACAGAGATCTGGGAAATCTTTGATGTTGACAACTGCAATATTATAATGTAAATCATATTTCCACAATTTTCCTTCAACAGACTTGCCATTAGGTAGGAGGATCTTAATCTGTAATCATCAAGTAAACACTGAGTGACATTAAGCCAGAAACTATAAAGAAGGCAAAATTGGTTCTATAGCACCCAAATTCCCAATTTTGTTTTATAGCACTAAAAGTGTGCAATTCACTTTGATAGCACCCAAAATCCACCTCTGTTCATGTTGAAGCCTTTCCGTCGATGTCCTCCTGCTCTCCGTTTTGTTTGACGACTATTGACTGTATTTGCATAATGATGGTCTTGCCCTTGTTTACTTCATCAATCGGTCTTGCCCTTGTGCTTGGGAGAGGATGGAGATGAAATATGAGCAGTACCGGCATGGCACATGTGACGAGGAAGACATCAGGTAAACACGGGCAAGACGGTTAAAGTGAGCAAGGGAAAGACCGTCCTCATGCAAACAGTCAATAATTGTCAATCAAAACAGAGAACAGGAAGACATCGACGGAAAGGATTTTAACATGAACAGAGGTGAATTTTAAGTGCTATTAAAGTGAACCGCATACTTTTAGTGCTATAAAACCAAAATCAGAGATTTCAGATGCTATAGAACCAATTTTGCCTATAATGGAATAGGCAAGTAAATATGACATCTAGTACTAACCTTTAATTTATTAGCTAACTTATTTTCATCATTGGAGCATCTAACCAAGCTAGCAGATGTTAGGATGCTCATTGTGGATGCGTCGCGCTTTATAATTGTGCCTGTGCAAGCAAACACCCTTGTCCTCCCTAAACAGAACCAAACTTTGCATCATATCTTGGTAATGAAAGAAATAAGCAAAAAAATGTCATAAGAAAAAGAACAGTATCATTACCTTGATATGAAGCAAGGGAGACAACTGACCGGGATACAGTTAAGGCAGCTAACTTATCTTGGGGATGTTCTTCACCACGTAATTTCTCAAAACATTCTTCAAAGGTATTCACCAAACGCATCCCAACTAGATAGGAAACATAACACACAACGATTTAAGTGCTCT
The DNA here is from genome assembly GCA_000325765.3 of Leersia perrieri. Classification (NCBI taxonomy): domain Eukaryota; kingdom Viridiplantae; phylum Streptophyta; class Magnoliopsida; order Poales; family Poaceae; genus Leersia; species Leersia perrieri. Next base: position 4,247,045 of record CM002477.1, read on the forward strand.
AACTAAAGTTTCAAAATATGAGAAAAAAATAAAGAAAATATATAACAACAACATAGTATCCAAGAACTTACAAGTAAAATCAGTTGGCACAGGATACGAACGACCAAGTAGATCCTTGCCAAATGTGCGTGTGAAGGCTAGTGCAATAGAATTAATAATTAGGATAGAATCAAAAGCAAGTTTAAGAATAGCATGTGCTAGTAAAATAAAACTAATCATCCACTCCATCCAGTGCTGCAATGATAAATGATGAAAAACATTAGAACAACGTTGTTGCCATGCAAATGATAATTCACACAATCTAGTTGGCACCTGAGATGGAGTTGCTTTTAATTACCTTTCGGATTGATGTAAGAACGGAAGTCCTTCTGCTTCTCAATTGCACTTGCAGATCTTCCACATCTTCTTTTCTTTCGCGCCATCTCTTCCCTGCAGACAAATAAAACCGAAACCATCCTCCATTGAGCACTCAGCAGTCAAAGAAATACAATATCAATAAAGAATGCAATTGTATGTATTTTCTAATAAAGTATTGTTAAAGTATTCCAAGTAATTACATGAAAACGATATGAGTGCGCTTGTCATAATAAACTAGAAAAAAGTTCACTTTATGTCCCTCGTGCCTAATTAAATGAAATAGAAGACAGTTAGTACATACTGAATAGCCCATTTAGTGTCACGGGCTAAGATTATTTGGGATGAAAAGATCTAATATGGGCCTTGGTCTCTCAGCCCAATACGCATGACAGTTAAGTGGCAAAAATACAGTCAAGAATCCATTAGGTTGTACTTTATTCTATTTCAAGAAGTTAGTGTTGAGGAATGTAAAATCCACAGCTTTAGCTATGGTGTATATATATATTCATCAAATACGTGAATAATATTGCACCATTTTATAACTTCTATAGAATGCATGATAATATATATTTAGGATTCAACATCTAATTGGGTTTGCATAGCCCAAAATTGATTATTTGGCACCAAACCACTACTATCCCTGTTTAAAATTTAATCTGGAGCAAAGTTTTGCATTCCAAAGTCACAACTTCACATGTAGCCTTTGCTCTGTTTTACACTGCCCGCACCTAGTCAGGCACCACACCTACCCCTCTTGGCTGGTACACCCACTGCTCCAGTGCTTTATGCCCCTCTCCGTTGTGGTGCTATTTACTGATGCTGCAGGATGGACCAGTTGAAGATCAAATATGCACGACTCTGTACAGCTATTTACTTTCAACAATCCAGAATTTGGTATAGTTGTATCCAACGATGTAATAATTACATTCTCAGGAGTTTGTGAATGGAATCCCCAAGATTATAAGTTGGAACAGATTCATACAAACCCTCATTGATTTGGACCAGATGTTTGCTGACTGGATTTGGAACAGATTGCATTTGATCTAAAGCAACATCGTCTTAGTTAATGGCTCATCAGGCTGCAAAAGGTCCGGTCCTGTCCGGCCTGACCCAGCCATATGTACTTTGAAACCTTCGCCTCTCCTTACACTTTGGTGGAACTGCAGCCGGCCCTGTAGGTTTAACCGTTTAAGGGCAAGGAGAGCAGGAGGCAGTACGTGGCTTTTGTGAATTGCTAGCTGATCACCGAACTATCCAAAGCATGCAGCTATATCTATCCAAACATTCAAGATTGAAGAAAAATATGAACAATCATTTTACCATTCAATTGAAATTGATTTCCATTACTCAATAGTACGGAGTACTATATATAATAGCACGGTAGCCTGTTTAGGTGTGAACTTTACCCAAATTGGTGGAAGAGGAAAGAAACACGCTCAAAATGGGGATATACTTTTTCATAGGGCAAAAACGATCATCAAATTCGCAATACGGATCTAACAAATCAAGAACCCAAAGCAACAGAGGACGCACGAACGCGGGAAGAGAAAAGAAGCAACAGCAAGAAAGGGAAGTGAGCGAGCATTCGCTGACCCACCCACCCGAGGACGACGACACGGAGGTTGAAGGAGAGGTCGGCGGCGCCGAGGCCGTGTCCTCCCTCGTCGCGCTGGAAGCCGTCGCCGCAGGCACTCGATGGGTCGCTTCCCACCTCGATCCCCTCAACAAAAGCCCTTGCTTGGGTCCTAAAAATATATGTGCCGGCCCATGAGCCTTTTAGTGCCAAAATTTAGAGGTCCAACGGGCTGACCTGACCTTTGCAGGCTGAAATGGCTGGCTCAATAGGGGAGGAACGAATGGACGGATAAGCGACTTATCGTTGTAACGGGCCTACTCATTTTTACACAATGAATACGCTGTCGCGACTGGCAACAGCATACACAGCAAGAGAGGAAATACCAAAATATTGATCTGCAGCAATCAGCATGATTTACCCAACAATTTATGTATTTCCAAACTGACAATGTGCTAGATGTATTATGAAGGGCTATCAGTACAAGGTTTAAAAGAGAAATAAATCAACCGAAATTAAACTACCAACTCAGCTGCTCTACGAGTATTTCTGTAAAATCAAGGTCCAAACAACGTTTTAGAGTAGCAGTAATTTAGCATGTTACATATGTGCGCTCAATTCATTTTAGTCCACAAATATCAAACGGAAACCGTCGCTCAGAACCATCAACTTGTTGGAATTTCTAACTGTTCAAAAAAAATCACTTTTACTGTTCTATATTTTCTTTTAGGATTTTTGTAGTTTCTAAAAACCCATTTAAAGTGATATTTACTTTACCTGCTCCACTATGTAGAGTTTTAGATTCCTATTTAACACCTGCTGGCATGATTGGGACAACAAGGTGATCTCAATAATCTTATTTGGCACAATAGCCCAAGAATCAGCTTGGATCACATCATTTTCCCCTTTTCAAATGCCAGTGTACTAGTAGAACACCTGAACTATAAATGATGAAGAGAACTTTTGCCGCCACAATGGATAAATCGTTCAGAGAATAAAACGATCAACAAATCGGGACAGAAGATCCAGCGTTCAAATGATTTGACAGTCACTGGTTGATCCACTTAGCCTGGAACTTGCTTTCAGAGGGATCTAATTGTAAAAATAAGTATCGCAGAGGGCTAAAACTTGAACTGGCTCTTCCACAGACCACAGTCCAGATTCTGGAGGGTAACAGTCACGCTACGAGCAAGCCTTCATGGGGTCTTAACGAATTAAACGCACAAGATAAAACATGGATTCAATCTATACAGGAGTTATGACTCTGAACCCCCCTGTTCAGGATTCTGTCAATCTGTCTGGGCATGCTCAAGTCGAAAAAGTTAAATGAGACCTCGATATCGACCTACTGCCAGACTGCAAGCTACAGCAGCATTTGACATCCAAAAATGTGCAAAGAGAAGAATGCAGCATTTTTGAAGCTTGCAGCCATACTAACCTAAATCATACAGTTATAGTCATACTTGGTCCTGTTCCATCGCCCTTGAGTGCCAATGGTGCTACTGGAAACAAGCAGAGCTGCTTTCACGGCAGTGTCCATCTACATTGAAAACAAATCTCAATGTCAATCGCCAACACAATCTGTAAAATAAAAAGTTTTCAGTTATCTTTTATGTTGAAGAAGAACCTGTTACTGTAGGAACTACATAATTCACCAGAAGCAAGCTCTCGGATATTGAGCGCTCCAGAAAAAGTATTGCTATCTCTGGGTCGATGTATGGTTGCCTGCTTTATCATATATAAAATCATATGAAGGGTACTAACAAAGAGAAAAAAAAAACTCAAGCAACCATTTCGTTTCCCAAGACTAACCTTGAGGATAACTGTCTTCTGCAAATTGCTCGCAATCTCTACTTTGTCTAGAAGTATTGCAGTAAACTGGGAAAAAGAAACAAAACATGAGCAGTTAGTTCCAGTGTCATTGAGTTACCACAGGAGTTCCAAAAAATCTCAAACCATAGTGGATAAAACAAGCATGGTGGGTGTTATGAGAGGAGTTAAGAACTATAGTTGAGTAGATGATCGTTGAACAACTAGAATTATTGTAAGTACATAGATGATCGCTGAACAAGAACAAATATTTTATTATTACAAAAATACAGATGAACAGCAGTTGAAGATGTTAAGTACCAAAATAAATTCTTATCAGAAAATGACCACGATATTATCATAAATATTCTGTGACAACTGACAATAGGACAATGCTTAGAATGGGTGCAAGAATATGTTGGATTTCTGTTCATTGTATTCTATGATATTTAAATGCAAACAACTGTAAATTTGCAAATAAACAGGCAGAATGCTCGAGACCCACAGTACTACTACCTGTGCTACAGAGCTGAGAGTAACTCCATCGAGTTCAGAGATGATATCACCAGCCTCAATGCCGCCACAATTTTCTGGTAGCACTTCAAAAATCTACAAAGGTTTACACAAGGTTCATGCAGAAAAAGTTAGGTAAAGAAAGCAAGAAACCAAGATCACAATATATCACTATTACAAAAAAGCAAATAATCTGCTCTCGATTCCTAATTAATATGATTAGACACAGATTGTGCCACAAATACCCCAAAGGGGTAGGACATAACAAACATATAGTCATCCTTTTCATTTAATTTTAATTGCTGGCAACATCAAAGTTCAAATTGAGAAAGAGGGATATCACAACTCAAACTATGATTGTGCCCTCTTTTGTATCTAACATTTTAGCGGATGTTAAACATGATTTGAAGGAATAGAATCACCTACATTAGCTGGTAAGGGTGTTCCAGTTAAATAAATGATAAATCAATTACATCAAGGTAGGAAAGATTGTGATATGTTAAAATCGCCCACTAATTGTCATGGGTATTGGGCCCATAGATCAAGGCCTATATAGGATAGGGTTAGGTCTTTAGTTGCTCTCTCTATATAAGGAGGGACGGTCTTCTAGATTAGGGTAAGCAATAGATCAATCTTGTATCCAGAAGCGCTGCCTCGTCGGTGCGGAGTTGAGTACGAATCCTTCGCGCCGTCGAGGTCCAGGGCCATCTCCGGTTACCTTCTACCATTATAATCCAATCTATTATATTTTGTCCCAAATTATCCTAGCCCGTGACATCTTGGTATCAGAGCTCAGGTTCCATGGCAATGGCCATGGCCTCCGCGGCGCAAGCCTTCATCGACATCTCCAACGGTCTCACCGAACTTACAGAGATGTTCAGTGATGTCATCCGCAAGTTGGATGCCCTCAGGTCAGCACTCCACGTGTCGCCGCCAGGGACCATCGTGTCGGACTGCCATCCTTCTTTCCAGCACCCCCGACGTGGAGTAATCAAGCAGTCTGGCCGTTGGCAATGCCCAGCGGCAGCCATAGTGTCTGGTGGCCACCTGCCAACAATGAGCCAACGATCATGGGCAGGGGCTGGCCACAAGAAGCAAGCAACGGCGGCAGCACGGCTTGGCAGAGTGGCGCTCAAGCTAGGTTCATCGGCACGGCCTTCGCTTCGGCAAGCGGTGATCGACCGGGTGAAGCAGCAGTGGTGTGGTGCGACCCACGGCACGCCGTCGAAGGCAGTGGCGACTACTATTGTGATGCCAATCTATGAAAAAACCTGGAGCAGCAATCTGGCTCACCTAAGGCTACACCCAAATGGACCTCGACCTCGCTTATGCGTTTGGCAATGGCGCCGCCGCCGCCGTTGGCGCTCGCAACAGAGGCGGAGGAGACATTGGCGATTCCAACTTCCAAGGCGGCTTTGCGTGCCACGGTACAGGTGTCCGGTTTTCTGGCGCGGTTTTCGGGATCAGCTGGCGCAACGACCAACCATCTCGTGTCACTATGAGCGCGAGAGGTTCGCTACTCCTGGCGGAGGGACGTCCGGGATTTGCTCGAGCGGTTGTTCCGCAACCTTCGGAGTCTGTTGGGGAAGATAGGAGATATCTGGCCGCGGAGTTGTTTTCGGAAACGGCAGGAGCAGGAGATAAAGATAAGGCGGCACTTTTGCTCGAGTCGGGGGGAAACGGCGCGATTTCCATGCATGCCAATTGCGGCGCTGCATCCAAAGGTGGAGGATCAGGAGGATTCGATGGGGTGCGAGCGCTGGTTCCGGCCTCCCCTGTTGTTGTGTCGGTCCCGGCGGCTAGGGAGTGGCATCGTGAAGAAAAAGGGGATAAGGTTTCCCTCCTTTCTCAGTTGGGCTGGCTGGCCTGGTCTGTTTGGTGTCCACGTTGGCCCATAAAGCAAAGATGGATCTTCATGTTTTGGGTGGGGACCATCCGATTAATCTGTTTTTGCTAATGGGTTGTGCGGGATTCGGTGGGAGCACCCCATACTTCAACTTTGTGCCATGGTCTGGGCCTAAACATTTCACTGGTTGGAGTCGTACAGCACGTGATGATGGTACAAAGGCACGGTGGTCCACAACCATTTAGTTAATTTTCTTAATAAATAACAAGCCGAGATGTAAAAGGCCCTATTATCTTTGGTTTTTTTTATGTAGCGAGTCTAGACATACACTCTAAACTTACGCTGCAACTCGAGGACGAGCTGCTCGAAAAGAGGGATGTAATGTCATGGGTATTGGGCCCATAGATCAAGGCCTATATAGGATAGGGTTAGGTCTTTAGTTGCTCTCTCTATACAAGGAGGGATGGTCTTCTAGATTAGGGTAAGCAATAGATCAATCTTGTATCCAGGAGCGCTGCCTCGTCGGTGCGGAGTCGAGTACGACTCTTTTGTGCCGTCGAGGTCCAGGGCCATCTCCGGTTACCTTCTACCATTATAATCCAATCTATTATATTTTGTCCCAAATAATCCTAGCCCGTGACACTAATTAACAATAAAGTTTAGAGGAAGAGGAAGAGATGGCTACCTTCTCTACCAGAATACCAGAAGCCAGATAGGGATACTTGCGGAATATTTCGGCCAGCTTGTCTACTCCCAACATGTGAAGAGCCCGCCCCCTTATGCATAAACTTGTCTGTTTCACCATCCTGCATTAATTAACCATAAAAGTAGTGAACCTGTCAATGCGTAAATGGTGCACCCACAAAATTTGATACATCTTTTTCACTAAATGCCCATTGTTACTTTGTGAAGGTTATACATGGTATTTTCTATATACCACGGTTTCTGTGCTAACAGCAATATTTGAGTCTTGGACAAATTCATCTGATCATCTATGACAATCTCAAATGAAACCAACGGTGGTGGACGTTGTTATGAATAGCACTTGTATTCATTACAGGGGCACTAGGCCCAAATATATACAGATACAGGTGTGGGAAAATATGCACAAAACCCCTTATACAATGGGGAAAATACAAAGAATATACATATATCTAACACCCCCCTCAAACTCAGGGTAGATCAAGAACACTGAGTTTGGAGAGATAAAACCTGTGCCTAGCTCCGGTATGTGCCTTTGTAAATAAATCAGTTAACTGAATCTCTTAAGGGCACATATCGAGAAGCAACAATGCCATCCTGTACCTATGCTCGTGTATAAAAAGCATCAACACCAACATGTTTACTAAGTTCATGCTTCACAGGATCACAAGCCACACTAATAGCACCTGTACTGTTAGACAAAAGACTCGGCATAGAAACCGAAACACCAAAATCCTCGAGCAACCACCGTAACCAAGTAACCTCTGCTGTCACAAGAGCCATAGCACGCAACTCAGCCTCTACACTCGAACGAGAAACTGTTGTCTGCTTTGTCAGGTTCTTTCTGATCATGGCACTCTTGCTCAGTTTTCCTGTCCTGGTGCTCATGCTCAGAATGGTGTTCCCGAGCGCAATCATCGTCATCTTCTTGAGACTGCTTCGGCGACGACGAGGAGAATGGCGCCGGCGACAACGGGGAGAACGGCGCCGGCAACGAGGTTAGTGCACGCAAGTGAGTCGTGCGATGGATTAGGGAAGAAAAGAAACCCTAATTTTGCTCTGATACCATGTTATGAATAGCACCCCTCTGATCCTCCAGCGTAACCTTTATTGCAGCTGTAGCTTGCCCTTTTCTGTTTGCTAGGCATTCTTGTTGCATGCCCTCAAGATTGAGCGCGGCTTCACCGACTCATGGAATGACTGAGAGGCGTCAGGTGTCTAGCAACGGCAGCAGGGTCAGAGCGCAGTTGCTAATGGCCAATGCTGTTGCATGGAGGAGAAAAATGAAGGGATAGAAGACGAAGTGGAGGCTGGGTCCGATTACGAGGCTGATCAGCTTTAGATGTGTATCTTTTTCATGGAAAGCATTGAAGCACAACTCAAATCGTATGTATCTATTTATAACTACTAGCAAAATTCCTGTGCTTTGCAGCAGGCTCAAATAATATTAAACACTACAAAAATTCTTGTAATCTATAACGGACAAATTCAATCATAGATCACTAAAAAACTATCACAAACCAATGTTTATGACGTTTTTAGATTCCGTCATGTATTGAGCGTCACAGAATAACTCGTGTGACGGATTTACAAAACTGTCATAGATTGAACGCGATCTGTGGTGTTTCTCAACCGTCATAGAACAGTCCTAGGCCCGTGTAATCTATGAAGGTAGAGGGGGTTTGGGATTGATTACTCCTTCACCCTCCACCTTTTCTATCTCTATTAATGAAATGATGTGCATATCTCCTGCTTGTTCGAAAAAAACAACAATTCCCGTTAGCACGAAGGAATTACTGCTTTCTTCATGCATAATTGTCGGTACAAAGCTGCTATGAACTATTAGGTTGATCTCTGGCTACCGAAGGTGCCGTGGGCTTGGTCCACCCCAAGTCAACCATTTCCAAATTAAAGTAGTCTTTAAAAGACTTAAAATGCAAATTAAAGGCTAATTAGCGCAACGATCGGAAGCGCTAAATCAGGGCAAAAACGGACTCGCCCTGACTCCCCTACACTATAAAACTAAGAGAACTAATCCCGTGTTAGTTGACGAATGAACACGATCTCAAGTCCTCCAAAACCTAGAACCCGATCCTAAGATTAGCGTATCAGGGAGATCGAAGGACGAACTCCATACGCACGGTGATCTCCATCACCGGCGACCACTCCTACACCGTGAAAGACGATTGAAGGGCGAATTCAACGATGATCTTCATCACCGGCATCCCTTCATCGACGAAATTCAACACCTAAGTCGGCGCTAATAGCTTCATCAAGAATCGGTCAGTACCCAATAAATTCCGCATAAGAAATTAAGTGATCATGCATAGCCTAAGTTTATGATTCTAAGAATTAGCTCTCCAACACGAACAACCACATAATTAGCCAGATATTATCAGGTGCAACGGTGATTGCAAGAACATTCAAATGAATATCACCAGGAGACTAGTACCCAAATGCAGAGACAGCTGAAGAGAAAATTCATAAACAAAAACAATTGAGAAGAACAAACATGTATAAAGATGGTATTAATACCATGAAATGTTGAGCTTCAGTTATCTTAAACTTCCTTAGGCAACAAAAATAACTCAAGAAATGAGAGGAATAACAGTGAACATGCAGTCTTAATTACTACTAGAAACAAATGCATTATCATTTCAAACTAACTGAACTAACGCGCATAGTGGCTCAGGACCTCAAGAATAAAGACTAGATCAAAAGTATCCAGCTTTACACAGCATGTTCACTAAACGCACAAGAGAATAAAGATAACAACAAAAATAAATATGGTATCATCAAAAATCCAGATTGAAAAAAATACCAAGGATAGAATAATATATACCCGAACTGCTTGAAGTGTTTTAGGCACCTTGTCACAATCTCAATTGGTAGGACTGGTGTAGCATCCTCATCATCAAATAAAGCAATACCAATGATTCCTATGTCCAAGTCCATCACAGGTCCCCCACCAAAATCCTGGGCAAAAGAAAATAGTAACATGGGTTTAGCCTTCAGAAACGGCATTGTTGTGGTGTCATGTTTGTTTGATGTAATGTCACACTCTAGTCTAAATCAGATCTATCCTGATATTTATCTTATCAGTATCATAAAGTCAACCTAAACCAGATGAAAGCTTAACATTTGATCACTTGAAAAGTGGTATGGTAAAAGGAGTGTGCTTACTAGACTGGCAATAATGCAAGATCGACGATAAGCAGTCTAATATGTTATGTGAAGCTGAATCGACAAAGATAATCATGAAATCTTAAACTATACATGCCCAAATATCTGCACCATATTTGTCACGACTCACGACTAGTCGACTTGGAGATGAAGAACATAGAGCAGAGGTCTGAGGATTGCAAAGACGGAGGCTCGCGGCCATAAACAACACGGAAAGCAGAGGTCTTGAGTGAAGCTTGGAACGCTGTATTGTAGACGAACTCAGCCCAGGGGAGAAGTCGAAGCCACTAGCGTGGCCGTTCTCCTGTCAAGCAGCGAAGATACATGACGATGATCTTGTTAACAGCCTCCGACTGTCCATCAGACGGCGGATGATATGCCAACGACTTGTGAAACTTAATACCAGCGATCTGAAACAAAGCTGTCCAAGAATTGCTTGTGAAGACGGGATCCATATCACTGACGATGGACGACGGAATACCATGGAGACGCACCACTGTGGCAAAGAACTCCTAGGCCACAGATGGCGCTGTGTAGGGATGGCACAGAGGGATAAAATGCGCCATCTTGGAGAACCGATCAACCACCGTAAGAATCACCGTTTTTCCATTGGCTCACGGTAGACCTTCCACGAAATCCATGGTGATGTCGGACCACGTCGTTGATGGGACCGGTAGAGGCTGGAGAAGACCCGCAGGATGAAGATGCTCGGACTTGTTACGTTGGCAGACGGCTCAAGCACGAACAAAATCATGGACAACTGTACGGGCGTTCGGTATGTGGAAGTTGGCGCGGAGTCGATAAAGTCTTTTGGACACCTTCGTGCCCCATGTCGTGAGCTGCCCTCATCACATGCGGCAAGGACGGGGACAACGTGTCGATGTAAACGCGGCCCGAAAAAGTGATGAAGCCGTCGGTGACACCCCACGGAGGACCGAGTTCCCCTGCCTCAATCTTGGCTCGGCGACTGCGTAGGTCATTTGTCGCAGCGATCTCATCTCTAATCATGTCAAAGATGCTGAATGTGGGTGTGTCGCGCCGAGAGAGCGCGTCAGCGACCACATTAGAGCGGCCGGTCTTGTACTCGATGGTGAAGTCGTATCCCAAAAGCTTGCTCACCCACTGATGTTGAGGTATTGTGGACAGCCACTGATCAAGCAAAAATATCAAACTATAATGGTCAATTCGAGTTAAAAAATGTCGACACCATAAATATGGGCGCCAGTGGCGAACGGCTTGCACAAGGCCAATCAACTCTCGCACGTATGTGGCTAGATGGTGATGGCGTGGTGCAACTGGCCAGCTGAAAAAGGCAATGGCGCCGTGGTCCTGGTGTAGAAGGGCGTCAAAACCATGTCCTGACGCATCGCACTCCACCACAAATGCCCTGGAGAAGTCAGGAAGCTGCAACATCAAGGCTGTAATCAAGGTGGACTTGAGGTCGTTGAAAGCGGTGGCTGCCGACGATGTCTATTGAAAGGTGTCTTTCTTGAGGAGGCCGATGAGCAGGGTGGCGAGCTTGCCAAAGCCATGTATGAATTTGCGATGATAGCTGGCAAGCCCCAAGAAGGCGCTGACGGCGCGTGGCGATGTTGGTGTCGGCCATGCCGTGACCGCCTTGATCTTGGATTCATCCCTGGCGACGCCGGTGGCTGAGATCACATGGCCCAAGTATGCCATGGATGTGGTGCCGAACGTGCACTTTGATTGCTTGAGGAAGAGCCGGTGGCGACGAAGCGTAGTGAAGACCAGACAGAGATGGCGAAGTTGTTCGGCCCATGTCGGGTTGTGGACGAGGATGTCGTTGAAGAAGAAAAGGACGAATCGCCGAAGGAAATCACAGAGGACGTCATTCATCAATGCTTGGAATGTCCTCGGTGTGTTCGTTAGGCCGAAGGGCATCACGAAGAACTCAAACAATCCTTGGTATTTGCGAAAGGCTGTCTTGGTGACGTCGTCAAGGCGCATCAGGACCTGATGGTATCCCGAGCGCAAGTCAAGCTTGGTGAAGAAGCGTGCTGTGCACCACGAAGTTCGTCAAGGAGCTCATTGACGACTGGAATCGGGAACTTGTCCTTGATTGTGGCATCATTGAGAGCATGGTAGTTGATGCAGAACCGCCAGGCATCGTCCTTCTTGCGTACGAGTAGCACCGGAGCCGAGAACGCTAAGATCTGGCGCGTACGAGGCCTTGATCTAACATGTCACGGCACTGGTGCTCCAATTCCATCTTCTAGTGGTTGGCGTAGCGGTACGGGCGGACCGCGACAGCGTCGACTCCAGCTTTGAGGTGGATGCGGTGGGCGCGTTTGTGTGTCGGAGGAAGGCCTCGGAGTTCGCTGAAAATATCGGCGAAGTCCGAGAGTAGTGCCAGCAGAAGGTCGTTGTCATTGGTCTGCATCGAGTGGACAGCCGGGCAGTCAGCGGTGCACCCGTGCCACATGATTTGATGGCCTCCACGTGCGAACATCATGGTCAAGTGGTGGAAATCCCAGACGATCGGACCTAGGGTGCCGAGCCACTGGACACCCAGCACGATATCGTATCCCCCAAGGGCATGGCAATGCAGTCGAGGGTGAAGAGCTCGTTGTTAATGGAGATAGGAACAACACGACAGACACCGGAGCCAGCGACGCGGTCGCCGTTGGTGATAGTGACGTGCAGTGCCTGGCGGTGCTCGGCAGAGAGTCCATAGGTCATGACGGCGTTATCGTCAATGAAATTGTGTCGATCCAGAGTCGAGGGCGATGAGGCGACGTGAACCGATTGTCGTGTCAAGTGTCATAGTGTGGCCGGAGCGCCCCACGATCCCCGTCAGCACAGCGAGGGAGATGGAGGGATCCGTGTCACATGTGTCGTTGAAGTTGGAGGGGTCGAAGAGGCAGATCTGCTGCCGTTCCGTGAGCGAGTCGTCACGGCAGGGGAGGCGCATAAACTGCCTGCAGAAGTCGTCGACCGGCCCGGTACGGGTGAGGCTGGCAAGCTCGCCCAGGGGATTGCTTTGCGCTGGCGGCCTGAGGCGGGTGTCGACGAGGGCAACGAAACGGGACCACGTCGGAGCACCGTTGTTGCGTTCGTAGCGGTAGTACCACAGTTGGGCGTCGTCGAGAAGGTGGTAGGAAGCCAACCAAACCTTGTCTTCCTCCGGGGTACGTTGTCCACGGAAGAACTGATCACATCTATTCAGCCATGGGAGGGGATCGGTGGTGCCGTCGATGATAGAGAAGTTGAGCTTGTGAAAGCGAGGGGCAGTGGTGCGAAGATGGCCGTTGTGCTGGCGCGGTGAGGATGACTTGGAGTGGCTCCCGGTGTTGCCCTTGAGTAGGGAGTCGATGGCCTGCTGCTGTTGGAGGATGGCGCCGTCGACGCGTTTGTTGTTGCGGATGACAAGTCGCGGGATTCCTATTGGCCGAGGACCAGATCCTTAAGGAACTCTTCAACCGAATGGTTAGTGGCTTGATCGGTGGCCATGGCGGGCGGCGAAGATGGTCGGCGCAGCGGTGTCGAAGAAAACTGGTCTCTGGTACCAAGTTGTCACGACTCGCGACTAGTCGACTTGGAGATGAAGAACGTAGACCGTAGCCGTGGCTGGCGGAAGGGCAAGTGCGGCGATCGCCTTGCCGTCCCGACGCCATGGCGAGGAACAGGAGAAAACTAGATTAGTTATTCTTTGTTAACTGCTAACTAACTGCCGACCAACTGCCGACCAAGTCCAATCTAATAGGAGAGGCCCGATACAATCCATAACAAACTCTAGGACTCTATCTTAATCTAATAACAAACTTCTAAGATTTAAACTAATAGATAACTAGCACATTTAACTTATTACGACTTCTGATCGGTAACGGCAGGTGCTGGTCGACTCCTACGATGGTAGGTACGCCCCCACCTGACAATATTAAAAAATTACTTACAATATTATTTAAGATATTAAATATTTCATCATAATTCATGACATGGTGAGAAGTACCATCTATGATTGCTACAAAGTTAACTTTCCACTTATAAAAAGGGAGAAATACCAAACATGATGATCACTAAAGATTCAACTTTTCATTTAGAAACATAATACTATGAGGATAAAAGATGTTGCTACACATGTACATCTAGACACGTAAAGAAAATTTGTGAACTAGACCTTTGAAGCTGTAAATTGCAAGGGCAATGCTATAAACAGATTAGGTCATGTTTATATTATTTGCTTGATACTGTATTTGTATGGTATGAATCCTATACATCAGAACACTACTATAAATTCCTCAGTGCGAGATTTTTTACGTGTAATTCAGTCTTTTACCTGAGTAATAAAACAGGTGCAGATCACGAGCTCATTACAGTCCAAATTGCTAGTTTTACGAATCATTTCTCCTCCTCTCATCTCCAAAGCTCGTGATTCGAGATCCCGACATACAGCAACCACAGGTCTAGGCAGCAAGGAATAATAGTCAAGAATATCATTGAGTGGCACCATTGGAAGATCCATGTGTGGCTGAATGGTGACAACAGCAATATTATACTGCTGATTGTACAGTGATAAGCAGCCATCAATAACTTTTTTGTTATACAGGATCACTTCAATCTGGAAAGCAACAAATAAACCAAGTTAATCAAAAAGGAGAAAATCAATATATCAAAAACAGATAAGAATAGTGGTGTTGTGGTTACCTTAATGTCAGCCCCTTCATAAACTTCATAATTATTATGCGGTTTCCTGACAAGATTAGCAGTGGTGACAATCCAAGTTTGTGAGCCCACATGATCAACCACTATACCCGTACAGGCAAATAGAGGGCTCCCATCTGAGGAGAGGAAGAAGAATCATGATTGTTTAGAATAATTTGAGTCCTAAAACTCTATTAATACTCGCTTGGTCAAATGACCATATTTATGGGTATTCATCTAGCACCAAAGTAAACATCTAAATATGCTCATGGAGCACAGTAGCAAATTGATTGTAACGTAAGAGTACAACAAAGCTCATTAACCATTATACATTGTTTCTGGTTCTTACTTCGAAAAATCACACACTAATACTATGTGCAAAATCATTAAAAAAAAACAACGGCACACAAGTGGCATGATTATGAACTATAAAGTTACAAAGTTACCAATCGAAGAGGCAAGACACACGATGGATTTGGATATGCTCAAAACTGCCTCTTTTGCCTTGACACAGTCTTTCTCCAAATCCGACCTCTCACTTGAATAACCTTTGTAAAAATCTTTTTCCGAAGCGCTTGTATACAAATGTAACAAATCGTGCCCTGCCAAAAGATAATTTCAAACATGCAGAGCACGAATCAGCACAGATGGAACGGTAATAGCAGAATTTTTTTTCAGCTAAAAGAGGGCAAATAGTACAGAGAGATATCATAGAGATGATGACCACCTTGGTGCGGTGTCTCCATTTCGAAGAACATCGGAATCTGTGGAATAAAACAAGAAAAATTTGATACTTTGAAACTGAAGCAGAACACAATCGCGCGTGCACTCTGATTAATAAAGAGAGCTAACCAGTGGCGAGCCTAAGGTGGGGCATTGGGGGAAGAACAAAGTAAAGCTTTTGATCCGTAGGGTTAACCGTTAACGCAACGAAGAGACAAGCATCCAGATCCAGGAGAGGAGGGTAAGGCCAAGAGAGAAGTGCGAGTAGAGAGATGAGGAAGAGGATGTGCGTAGGTAGGGGTTCTCACCGGCGAGGATGCGGCGGAAGCAGCACGATGAGACGGAGATCGGTGCAGGCAGGCGGCGGGCCAGGCGAAGTCGCGAGAGGAGACGAGAACGAGCGATCCACTAGGGCCGTAGGCGGTAGGCCGCCACGCGTCGGATCCCAATTACTGCGATGCTCCGGTCTGGGCCTATGGGCCGAATCGCCGATCTCCGTCCACCACGGCCCCATCACCAACACGCAAAGAGATCCTCCATGGTCACGCTAAAGTCAGCATCCCCAAGAGCTACTTAAGTTAAAATTTAACTATTGTGTTAAAAAAAAAAGCCTTCAAGAAAAAAGCTATTCAACCTGATAGTAATTGGAATAGCTAATTTTTCCCCTCAATAGCCAAACTTAGCTAGTCTCTCCCCTCTCATCTTAATAGCTAAACTTGGATGGGCCCACATGTTATTGAAGATTTAGCTATCAAAAATGACTAGTCTGTTGAAGTGCACATCAATTTGGCTATGGAATATTTTAACATGAATAACTAAATTATAATTTGGAGAACTAAATTTTAGCTAGTCTCCTAAAAATACTCTAATATGCGTGAATGTTAGGTCAGTCGGACTTGTATGTTAGTGAAAACTACACCATACAACCCACTCTAGAGGATCCCAATGTCAAAAAATTTGTTTCACAACACATTGTATTCCGTTAGGATTCCATAGGCAATAGTCCAAATAGAAATATCAGAACACGTGAGGCCCAATTAAAGATCGAGTCAGCTGCAAGCCTGCACTGTCTCCACTCCCCCAAAGTCCCGATCCCTTCTCTTTCTCCCGGATTTGATTCCTGCGCCGCCGCCATCTGGCCTGTGCCACCGCACCACTCCCGCCAATCAGCCAGGGTCGGCAGCCGGTGCCGGCGCCTCCAGCGTGCCGCCGCATAGGTAATGGGAGGGGGTTTTGCTGTGTGAAGATGGGGACGGGCTGCTGAAACCAGCCGGGGGCAGCCCCGTTGCCTTCCAGCCCATCTCCAACCGCACGCAGAAGATCGCCTCGCCCTTGGAGGTGTGCAGCTTCCACCTCGACCTCTCGTACTGCTAGTTAGTGCTCCGTGCTGTGTTGTTACACGCTTCAATTTTGCACTGGGCTCTGCTAAAGTGATGATGCCAAGTTTGCGTAATTCGCTTTGCAATTAGTTTATGTAATTACGTTATTAATTTTGGAGTATATTGTTAATGTACCGTGTTGTAGTAATAAAAGCAGAGCTACCATACTGCTGCGGTGAAGAACTTCTGAAGATAAAGTTGACAGTGGAGCCGATGCCAATTTATGATGTAGTTTATGCTTCATTCATCGGTGTTCCACTTGTTCATCAAATTCTCATGGCAAAGTATGCTTCTTTTATGGACATTGCTTCACTATATACATCATGTATCAGTGGCCTATGTTTTGGCGATTCGTCGGAACATAGCAGCCCAAGTTTAAGGAGTTGCAGAGCACAAATATCCATTATACTTGTCTTGTGTTCACACAATATGTGGGTTTGATTACAAGGTTGCTCCACCATTTCGGGAATAAGTCTGGGGTCAAGTATGTCTTTAATTTTTGAAAGTGATGCATTAACATACTTGCGGAGTGTGAAGCCATCCACAAACATTTCATCGGTAGGGTGTCTTCCTGTTAGCATTTCGAGAATAATAATACCATAACTATAGACATCACCCTCAGTTGAGATTTGGCTGCCCATGCCATACTCTGCAATATTTTAAAACAAAATATTTAGCTTACCAACAAAATGAGTCATATTTTTAATTATAAAAAGTAAATCCTAATTTCATCTAATTAAATAATCCTATGCAATGTTTATGAAACTAAAAAGTTCATACCACCAGCAAAATCTACCAGTTGTAATTTTTTTTTATTTAATGATACTCTGCTATGTGCTCAGAAAAACAACTCACCAGGAGCAATGTATCCAATAGATCCCTTTGGTCCGACCATGCTTTTTGATATATTTTGAGTTCCAGATGAGTAAACACAAATCGATCTTGCCAGCCCAAAGTCACAGACACATGCAACATCATCACTGTTGAAAAGTACATTGCTGGGTTTCAAATCGCAGTGAACAACAGGTGGGATGCATTGGTTGTGAAGGTACTCCAGGGCAGAAGCAATATCAACTGCTATGCTAATTCTAGCTCCCAAACTCAAATTTTCGAATCGGTAGGTCTCTGTATGAAGTCTAGTTTGAAGGTTACCATTTGCCATATACTCAAATACTAGAGCCTTGAACTCGTTGCCCATTGGATCATATGTTGAGCATGCAGTTATCACCTTGACAAGATTTCGGTGGCGGATGTTTTTCAATGCTTTACACTCTGCCATAAAACTATCCAATGCACCACATTGATCGAGCTTGAACACCTTAACAGCGACCATAGTGTCTTCTACATCTATTCTACCTCTATAGACTGTCCCAAAATGCCCAGCGCCCACTATGTTGGCCGAAGAAAAACAGTTTGTTGCTTTGCTTAGGTCACTGTATGTTAACTTTTTGAGCTTCATGTAGGAGTGATCTACGTGATCGTTTAATTTCCATTTCCTTTTCAGGAAAAAGTTCCCGATCAAGAAATAAATTCCGAGGACTGATGAAAGTGCGACAATAGATGACAAAACTGCCAACATTGGAATAATGAAGTTGTGCTTTCTTTTAGATACTGAAGCAGAGCAGACAGTCAAGTCTTCCATTGGAACATTGGTGCACATGTGTGAATTTCCTTGGACAAAGAACTTATCTCTGTTAGCAAATATTCCACCAATTGGAATTGGTCCCTCAAAGTTGTTGTATGACATATTTAGATACTGTAACGAGGCAAAAGTCCCAAAGAAATTTGGTATTACACCGGACAAATTGTTCTCAGAGAAATCTAGCACTTTTGTCCCTCTGAGGTTTGCTAATGATTGTGGAATACTTCCTTCTAGGAGGTTGCTTCCTATTCGAAGTGATTCCAATCGGACACATGCACCAAGTGTAGATGGGATCTTGCCTGTGAGTTTGTTGTGGGAAATGTTCAATGAAGCAAGATTTATCAAGCTGCCAAGTTCTAGTGGTACCGAGTTTGTGAATTTGTTATGTGACAAGTCAAGTAGCCAACTCAATTGATTTAGCTTGCCAAATATATCTCCATTTATGCTTCCAGTAAGGGCATTACATGAAAGGTTCAATGCCAACAATTCTTTACACCTTGCTAAAGTTGTAGGTATTCTTCCACTAAGTCGATTTTCTGATAAATAAAGTTCAGTC
The DNA here is from genome assembly GCA_000325765.3 of Leersia perrieri. Classification (NCBI taxonomy): domain Eukaryota; kingdom Viridiplantae; phylum Streptophyta; class Magnoliopsida; order Poales; family Poaceae; genus Leersia; species Leersia perrieri. Next base: position 4,265,990 of record CM002477.1, read on the forward strand.
AATTGATTCAAGTTACCAATAGATTGCGGTATTTCTCCAGACAATTTATTTTGGGAAAGGCTAAGGACAACAAGATTGTTCAGTTTGCCAAGAGTATAAGGTATGCTCCCTGTCAAGAGATTTTTATCAAGATAAAGTAGGGATATGCTAGATAGGTTTTCAATCTCCAAGGGAATGGTGCCAGATATGTAGTTTGACTGGAGAACTAGTGATGTCAATGTTTTTGGAAGGTCAGCTACTGATCTTGGCAAGTCCCCACGCAAGTTATTTTGACCAAAGTTCAGTTTCAGTAGTTTTGAACAATTTTTCATGGAGGACAAGAACGTCCAGTCCCCAGCTTCTAACTGGTTTGAGTACAACATGACAACCTGCAAATCTGCCATCAAACTGAAAGAAGGAATCACCCCTCTCAAAGAGTTGTCGGCCAGATACAGAAATTGCATGCTGGACACATTTGCTAGAGATCTAGGGATTTCCCCCACAAAATGATTGTTGGTCATCATGAGCACTTGGATGTTAGGGAGTGTGTTTCCCATATCAGGAGGTAACGTTCCCTCTAGATTATTGTTGGCCAAACCAAGAAAACTGATCAACGACAAATTGTAAATGGAAGGATGTACAGTTCCAGAAAGATTATTGTAAGAGAGGTCAAGAAATTGTAGGGCTGATAGTTTACTAAAATCTGGTACACTTCCCTGCAACTGGTTTTGAGCAGCTAAAAGTGCTGTAAGCGATGAGAGATTTCCTAGGGATGGTGGTATATCTCCTGAAAGACTATTTGATGTAAGGTCAAGATAGGTGATCTGTGAAGAGAACAATATGACAGGAGGAATTGCACCAGAAAGATTGTTTTTTCGAAGGTATATTTCTCTGATGGTTGAACTGTTGAAAAGTGCTGCAGGAATGCTCCCATATAGGCTATTGTTCTTCAAGGAAAGATAGCGAAGTGAGGATCCATTAGCCAAGAACAATGGTATTTCTCCAGTCAAGAAGTTGTCTGCAAGACTGATAGACTCCAACACTGGTGAGCTCCCAAGCAGTGGTGGAATCTTACCGTGAAGGTTGTTGCTGGCTAAGTCTAAGGACGAAAGGTTGCGAAGCGTACCGATGCCCGGTGGGATTTCACCACTGATTGCATTGAAACTGAGGTTGAGGTACTGGAGTCTGGCCAGTCGGCCAAGCTCCTGTGTGATGCCACCCGAGAGACCGTTGTTGGGCAGGTGAATTCTTGCAAGGGACGAAAGGTTGGAGATGCACGGTGGAATTTCTCCGGTGAGGCCCTCTGCCTCCATGTCCAATGCCACCACTACACGAGTTTGGGTTTGGCCGGAGCTGGAGCACGTGACACCGTGCCAGGTGCAGAAATCAAGTGAGGTTTTGTTCCATGTGACTAAGGCTGCTCCGTTTAGGCTAGAGAGGTGAGTTTTTAGGCAAAGCAGAGCTTCGCGGTTGTTGTCGAATTCATCAGCTAATGCTGTCAGTGATAACAGGATTGCTGCCACTGCAACCAGGGGAGCATGAATGTACACCGATACACGTGACATCGTGCTAACTGGTGTGTGTTTTGGACAATGTGTGGGTTTAGTTTTGAGAAGCTTTTGGTTCTAGCCAGAGAATCAGGAAGGGCTTTTTATACAGATCACTGACATTTAATTTATATTTAGCTATCCCGTGCCACTGTTGACTGGTGCAAGTTTCTTGCTTACCGATGAAAAACTATTCGGAGTATTGGGTTTGTACTATTCCTTAGAATGTCAATACTTCCATCTGCTGATACACTAAACAATGTTGTGGTGGAAGCTCTTGATGTTTTCCTGTCCTTAAAAAATTCACATGCTAGAATGCGTGCATTGACTTAATTTGTTTCATCAATGGTCATCATGTTGAATCAAGCTGGAAACTAGGTCGTTCCACTAATGCGAACCTTAAGACTTTACTTCTCAGCAAAGTAATGATACTTTCTTGTTTGAATTTTGAACCTATTCTCTTTCCTATGCTACTAGCCTGTGAAGAACATCACGAACATTTACAAAAGTAAGCAGGTGAGACTTGTCTCTAGATAGTTAATTATGAACTGCCTTTCTGGATATAAATGCACAGTTACATATTAGAGACATTATGTCGTCTTCTTTTGCAGAAAACTCCAAGGGAGTTAGTTTGAGCCATCAGCAATGAGGATTCATCTCAAAGACTCAAACTATCGAGATTTTTTTTTTCGTGGAAAAAACCATCGAGATTCCTCAAAATCATCTCACAATCCACAAAGTAGTGCCTTCCCAATCTCAAGCCTCTCACAAATTTGCGCATACTGGACAAACTTTTTGTAAGTCCAGGGGAGTCCCTGTAGTTTTAAATTATATTAGGAGAATATACAACAGTTCAGTCCAGTCGGTTACAGCCGATTGTTCAGCAAGTTTTACACGATGAACCAGAAGAAGGAGATCTATCTTAAATCAGAGATTTCCAATTCCAAATTGAAGGGGTCTTATCTTCAAATATTTGGTCATTTTTCTCCGCCCAAATGTTTCAACTGGGACAAAGAACTTTCTCTGAAAAAAGGTGAACCATAAAATCCTGGCTTCATTTACTAAGGTCCAAGGATAAGTTCCAAACCAATCCAAAATGAGCCCGATAATTTGGATGCATAAAAGTTTCACTTGCTCTGTTTGACCACAATACACATGCTATATCACTTCTCTCAGGTGCACAATGAGTAGACAAAACTTGTGCCTAAAGGTACATTGATCGCATATGTAATGATAATAAATGATCGATACAGAAATGATAACTTGTTGAAGACCGGAAAATTATTTTATTTCTAGTTTGAACGTTTTGCACGCCACTAACCTAAATTGTAGACCGGATATTACTACTTTGGATTATGCCATTAAAATTATTTCTCATGTGAGAAATGTAACTATTCAATTGGGCAGGTATGTAACAGTCCAGTCTAGAAATAAAAACAACAGTTGAGGAACTGCTTTTACGTTATAAAATTGTGCAGAACCAGTCGTCCTATTAGTTAAAGCATGTCTACATCAAATGCATATCAAATTGTCAAGCATTGACTTCGACCATTATCTTTGACTGACCATGTTTTACTGAATATCCTATATTAGCATATGTTGGTCCATGGTATGCACAAGGAGGATGCCATAGAGATAATTAGATAATTGTATCAAGGATATTGTGAATAAAGAGTTATTGCGTGTCTAGAAATAATTAATTTAATTACTTTTGATCAATGAATATGCGATTCCCTCACGAGGTTCTCTACCTGTTATGTTCTATTTCAAGATGGTCCTTAATCATGTCATATATGGAACAAATATGACTCTAAAATTAGTACATGTATTGGTTGATGATTATGTCTGATGGAATCATGGTATGAAAACACCAAACCAATAATAATATAGATACATGTTGGATTGTTGGAGAACATATTATTGGACAAATCCACATGAAACACTACAAAAGATTATTATATTTCCACCAATAAGTCCCAAGTAGTGTTGATGTTGATTTATAAGACCTGACATCATCGTGATTCGTAAGAACTATCAAATGCCGCACCATATTGTAGTTATAAAGATAATATTCCGCTTTGATACAAACATATAGCATGATGTGAGTGATCAAGATAGGATTTGCCACCATTGTCGATGGGTGATACCCATAGACCGGATAAATTTGGTATTGGATTACACGACAGAGGCCCAAAACCTCCCCCTCGGTGTCGTATGCGCTCCATGGGCCCATACGAACAACGAAGGTTTATGCTGTGATACCAACTATAACACCCTGCATCTAACAGTCGCATTAGCCTACTCTGCACGTTGAATGGACCCACATTTGCATAGTACAACTCTTACACTTTCATCCACGCTTCGTGAAAAAGGGTTAACCCGGTTGTACTATGGTTGGAGCATGAAAGCTTATAAGCAAGCCCTCACCCACCTAAACTTTTATGATGATACTAAACCACCACTACACACCACTTTTGGGCCACTTGGACCAACACAACACCACACTACAAAGCTTCATTGGGCTGGGGTGTTACAACAGAGTACAATGTGTATATGTGGGTTTAGTCGACAAGATCGTAATCAGGAAATTGACTAGCTATCTCGGTGATTTGGCTTTTGGCTGTCCTGAAATTATTGATTTTTTGGGATTCTCTGTGGACTGATTCGATGATCCTGACCCCCTCCAGGGGTTCACCTTTTATACCGTAGGTTACCCCTGTCTTCGAGTTGGACTCGAAGATATAGAACCCGACACGATATCTGGCGAGTCCTAATCTTCTCTGAGTAGGATTCCGTAGCCATCAAGCCTGATAGGATATTTTCCTTAAGATCTTGCTGGCCTCCTCTTCTGTTGATGGAAATAGACCATATACATTTGGGTATAACATATTCGTATATTCCACTAATCATCCAGGATGAGGTATGCCTTATCCGTAACCGTGACAGCCATGATTATGGGAGATGTATCTCATAGGTCCCTCGATGTATTGGATTACGGAACTACATGGCCATATCGAGTGATTGAGTAGCCAATCATTAGAGAGTAATCTATTATAATATCGAGTGAATGATTGCTTAATCGATACTGTGTGGCAAAGGGGCTCGAACAAAGATATGCTACAAGTTCAGCTGATGTGATCATTGTGTATACTCGGCATGCCAATAAGCCTCACTAGAGACTGCTATTGACACGTGGACCCAAAAGGTGTTTTTCGGGCTGCAACTGAGTCTACATGAACCTACCAGGTCGCACACTTAATTGGTTGGAACAAAGAGTAGGAAGCAGATCCAAACGATTCTCATTTTGTAGAGGGAACTAGCTAGTGTTCCTAATGGACCTGTGAGGCCCAATCAGAAAACTCTGTATATTCAAGGGTGATGTGATGAGGGAAACGCAACATCCGAAACACCCAAAAGAGTAGCCACCTCCTCCCATGAGCATAACCCTAGTCACGCGCGGGCACTAGCACGACCACGCACAAGGTTTCACCTCTGAACACGTGGATACCAGCGAGACACTGCTATGTTGCAACGTTGATCGGCGTAGGAACGTTAGGAAAATTTCGTGCGATGAGTAGATGCTTGCACGTGCAGGAGGCGATCAGATCGACTACTTCCTTTACATCAACACACGCTTCGTTGGGTTCGGCTACCCCTACTCTACTTCTGCTGCTCTACACGTCGAGTGGTAATGATCCATGATCTCTTTACTCGCAATATCATAACCTACCTGTATCCCTATGTCTACAGTTATAGAGTGCATGTGAAGAACAAAACGACAGATTAAGGCAATATGCCCAATTTGTGGGATTGGATGGTATTGACGGATTGGACAACTGGATCTAAAAGCTTTAGTGTCGGTTTAAAGTACAAGTAATTCCTGTAGCTGCTCACTGTGTGCTTTTCTTTTGTTTGTGTTGTGTCCAACAAATAAACACGACATCCCAGCTGTTGATGTGTCCTGAATTTTTGTGAATTCTAGCTAAAATATGTTCCTTGATGTGTTTGCATTATGTAGTCTAGATAATACACTAAATTGTACCATGAAACTTTTTCTACGTGCATGTGTTGAAATTCTTCCATCCTTTGTCTCCATCTACGTGGACGATATGTTAGCAAACATCATGTCTTACTGTGTCAAAGCCCATTTTGTGAGGAAAACGTCAAAGCCGTTGTTCATTGAGAATAAATGTATACATTTTGAAGATTTGTACTATCCATGAGGAGGTACCACCACAGACATGATAGTCATAATTTTTGCTTGATATCCTCCGTCTCACTTCCCTCCCCAGTCCTCGGCCTCCATGGTGGTCAATATCCATCTCTTTGGCTCTATTATTCCTCGCAAGTCGCAACATAGACATGGCCATTGGGAAAGCAATGAGTGAATCAGGGTGGCTGAGTGGCTGCCGAGAGAGGTACAAGTGACGCAAATGACGGCACCCAATCTGAACTTGGCTGCTTTGATCCAAACAAAGGGAGGAGCTTTAAAGGAGGAAAGAGAACAATTCATAAACAATTCACGCAAGTAACTAGATGGTAGACCAATTAGGAGAAAAAGATCCTAGACTTCTCACGAATAGATATCATTAACCAGGACTCAATTCTCAATATTGTTTTCAGTTCATCGATACCAAACAATTGCCAGTTCAGTTCAATCTGGTAGCATACAGCTGATACATTTGGTTCAGCAATCAACATATGCAACAAGGCTGCAGCCTCGGTCACCCACCTGGCTGCCCCTATGGCTGCTGCCTCCACCGGCACTAGCACCTGGTTGAGGAGATTGTGAGGTCATCAAGCCGGTCCACCGGTTCACTTCCACATGGAAGGCCACCGCACCCACCGCGTTTATCTTGTCACTAGGGCTGTGGCTGGATCTGTCCTAGGCGCGGGGAGGGGGTACACCAAAGCTTAAGGAAGGGGAGGGGATGTCAGGAAGGAGGGAGAGGAGCACCACAACGACGATTTGTGAGGTTACTGCGGCGATCAAGGAAGGAGGAGCATGGTGCGAGGCTTGACGTTAGGTTTATGCGAAAATACAATTGTGTCATTTATCGACTCGGTACTTGATGGAATTGGCGTCTATACCGCTACTAACGATTCTCGTCCATTCGATAATGCTCAATAGACGGTCATGATTTGGCACCTGTCCCCCCACCAGGGCTGTGAAAGTCTTTTTTTTCATACTTTGTATTTAGGGACGAGGCACCAACAACAATCACATCTTATGATTTTTTTATACTTTGTATTTAGTGATGAGACAACAACAGCAATTATCGAGGTGGTTGTTAGTATCCATTGCTTGCACCGAAGACGACAACAATAATTTTCTTTTAGTACTAACTAAGGTTTGTGACTACTTTGAAGCTTCAGACATATTTCATAGATTTTGAGATGGTCCATCTGGTCAACCAGATCGTGTTAGAGCATGAACAAAAATTAAGTCCAGGATCAGATGACCCTGCCTGTGTTAGTTTCGCCACTTCCTCGTCTGTTAGTATGACCAAAATTACTCTGTTTTCAACAATCATTTTTCTCCCCCCCCCCTGTTCAAAGATACGTCACAAGTTTGATTTAAATAAGTTCATATCATAAGGCAAGTGGAGGGCGTCCCTAACATGCATGACCGTTCAAAGTTTTGACCGATGCAGGCTTCATATTATTGTGGTTGCGAGCCTATATATGAACCATAAGCATGCATGATGGGACAAATAACAGTGCACATGTAAGATCAAGACAAGCGTAGAATTTTGTCCCATCATGGCTTTTCGGTACCACTTGTCTGTTCTATTGGTTGCAATGGAGATGATCGTTACGATTATGATGATGACATTCTCCACTATTACCCACTGACAGAGACGCAACACACAACTGTCTAGTACAGTTGTAACGTCTAGTACAGTTGTAGTCGGGCGGCGAACGTGTGAGTCTCTGAATAATCCCACCTTGTTTAGCTAGGGAGGAGGAAGCCACCTTAAAAGGAAGAGCCACCCTTCCCCTATCAGACTAGTCTTTTAGTGAGATTGGGCCTTTTCCTGAGTGGGTGTGTCTAAGAAAACTGTTGGGGTCCGGGCAACCTTAATTTGTTAGGCCTCGGCCAACCCCACCTGGGCCGGATGCATCATTTGGTATCAGAGTTGGGCCCTTGTTAAGAAGGGGAGAATGATGAGGACATCCTCCACTATTACCCGCTGACAAAGACGCAACACACAACTGTCTGGTACAGTTGTAACGTCTAGTACGGTTGTAGTCGGGCGGCGAACGTGTGAGTCTCTGAATAATCTCACCTTGCTTAGCTAGGGAGGAGGAAGCCACCTTAAAAGAGAGAGCCACCCTTCCCCTATCAGATTAGTCTTTTAGGGAGATTGGGCCTTTCCCTGAGTGGGTGTGCCTAAGAAAATTGTTGGTGTCCGGGCAACCTTAATTTGTTGGGCCTCGGCCAACCCCACCTGGACCGGATGCATCAGATTATAGTCTTGAGGACGACCCAGCATCAGGAAGAGGTGAGTCATTGACCTCTTATATTAGACATTTCCGATTTCTGCAGTCGACACTGACTTATCCATGAAAAATATGAATTATTTAAGAAATAAGCCATGTTTTTGAGATAACAGAATTGCTAAATTACATTTGATAGAAATATTGGACCAAAGTCTTACAGATTTCTAACGTTAGGTTAAGCTCCATGATTTGTGATTCGGCAAACTCTGGTGGGCCTTACAAACGACAGTGGAGTTAGAATTTATGTTTGGAGTTGGGTTGGGGGTTGAGAGGTGCTTTTGGGGTGGGAGAAGAGGGGTGTTTTCCTGGTTTTAGTGGGGTGCCCATGGGAACAGGCGGCGTAGAAGTGAGCGGTGGGGCAGGAGACGAGATGGTCGCGGTACCGATTAAAATGCATGATTGGCATCTGCCGATGGAACAGTATTGGCACCAAGGGTGCCAATACTAGTTAGGGGGATGGAGGGGGGCACCCAGAACCGCCAACGTTGGGAAGACAGGGGAAGAGTGGAGGGAGGGGAGAATAGTTAGTAGGGTGGGCCGCGTAGCATTACACCAGCGACGTTGGGCGATGACTCAGAAAGGTCACTCGTGCGGTCACTCTCATGAGTACATTGGTGATGCATATGCGGGCGGAGTGGGAGAAAGGGAGGTGGAGAAAAGGTTAAGTTTATTATGTGCATAAATCTCATAGCATATCCACCGGTCCAATAATCACATGACATGCATGGATTTTCTGCCAAATGTTGTATAGGCAGTCTATAGAAATATTTACTCACACATCTCAGACGATTTATTAGATAGAATATATATATATACTGTCAGAAATAATTCTGACAGTTTTTGTTTGGAAACCGTTTGAAGTAAGGACTTGTTTGGATCCAGAGATTTTTTTTTAAGTTCTTGTCACATCGGATGTTTGGGTGTCAATTAGGAGTATTAAATATAGACTAATAATAAAACTAATTGCATAAATAAAGGCTAATTCACGAGACGATTTTTTAAGCCTAATTAATCTACGATTAGTAAATGTTTACTGTAGCATCACATTCGCTAATCATGGATTAATTAGGCTCAATAGATCCATCTCGTGAAATAGTCCAAAGTATAGGGTGGGTTTTATTAATAGTCTATATTTAATACTTTTAATTAGTTTTTAAATATCCGATGAGATAGGGACTTAAAAAAAAGTCGCTGGAAAAAAAGAGGGTGTAAGTCATCGTCCAATCCCAGAATGCGGGTGTTGAAGATCTGATCGGTGCTGCGATGTAGCGCACGATAGTCACGTGGAGTGAAATTGGATCCTCTAACATGCATGGTCTAGTTTTTCATTGGGCCAATGTATTAGTGACTTTGAATGCCCTTACTCGAGGAGAAAGAGCACGTCGGTTGTTTAGGTAATCCACGCGCTTGCCTGCTTGGATCGATGCAAGTTCGTTTGCCACTCTCAACTGCACTTGACAGCTCTCTTCGATTGCCAATATTGTCCTTGGCGCGTGACGATGTTCACCGTGGCATATTATGACATTATGAGGGGGCATATATGGCTCTAGTTATTCCTGCCTTGCTTGGGCTTTCGCGATGATCTATCGTGAGTGTTGGCTCCATCAATCAGAGCACAGAAGTCAGCTACTACTCATCATCATCGTCTTATTTGCTACAATTGATGATGCATGCTAATCAGGCTTTACGCCTGTTTAGTTTCCAAATATTTTCACCCAAAAACATCACATCGAATTTTTGGACACATACATAAAGCATTAAATATATATAAAAAATAAAACTAATTACACAGTTAGGCTGTAAACGACGAGACGATTCTTTTAAGCCTAATTAGGCCATGATTAGCTATAGTCATAAATGCTACAGTAACCCATATGTGTTAATAATGGCTTAATTAGACTTAAAAAATTCGTCTCGTGATTTGCAGACTAGCAATGAAATTATTTTTTTCATTCATGTCCAAAAACCCCTCCCGACACCCGGTCAAACATTTGATGTGATGTTTTCATCAAAAAGTTTTCACCAACTAAACAAGGCCTTAATTGATTGACTTTTTATGCCAGCTACGTCAGATTTATTTGGTGTATGCTAATTTAAACCGTTAAGGTGATTATTAATCAATCTATGGGGACAAACCGGGGTTATTAAATATAATGGAATAGAATGTATATTTGGGTTCATATGTAGATCATGGCCATGCTACACTTTCGATTTTACGCAGTCTCCCTAATATTCCGTAATAAAAGTGTGATGAAGTTTAGTTAGATCGTGGCCATGATGAAGTTTAAATTTGCATATATTATCTCTAGATGATCTATATGAGGAATGATATATATTATTACATGCACCAATACACATTTTTTACTGTGATAGATGACAATGTGCTCCTTGAAACCAGAATACAATTATAGATATGAGACAACAACTATTCGATATAAAATTCTAAAACCATCAATATAAAAGTGAACAAATTTGGTTATCTATATAATGGTATGGCCATATAGGCTAATAATACAAGGCTACTGATCAGGTAGTACAACATGGTATCTATAAAATTAATCTCGATTCACAAAAAAAATATGAATCTTGAACTAATGCATTAGGGAAATAATAAAATGAAACGCAATCACAAAAACAATGATTAACATTAGTATGTTCCATATTTTCTAAAATATTTGAAAAGGCTATAATTGAGACTTCACTATAACTCAATGCTTAATAATTCTTATTTTCTCTATTATATAAAGTAAGTAAATTCAGAAAAGTACTATTTTGAGACACTGGAATGAACTAAAATTTTAGCATTGGACATTTTTAAAATATCTACAATATTAGTATGAATAGCCCATGCATTGCACGAATTGGCAACTAGGTAGTGTCACATAATCCTCTACATCAGCGATCGCGGTTTCTGGTTTCTTAAATGGGATGATAACCATGTCTTACTATCAGTATCCCAATAGGTCGAGGCTACTTGGTATATCAGAGCAACTTCAGTCTTAGGCACCGAATTGTATTGAGTGACAATTCTACACAACACAAAATTGTAACGGTTATACTGTTTTTGGTTTCCTCAAAAGAGGAAACTTTTTTGTATTTCCAAATTTCATGTTATCCTTGTGCTATGAATTATGTTTTTCTCCATTATTTCTGAAATTGGCTTTTTTTCATTATATCTAAAAAACCTAACAAAACTTTAAGAGCGTGTCTAACCTTGGCCACTTACATATGTCCTAATCCGCATAAAAATAAATAAATAAATAAATAGGGCTTTTGACAAACAGAGTGAAAAATGGTGATGGAAGAAAAATCAATAAATAAATGCAAAAAATGATTTTTAATTATCTTCATATGTTTCATCATTTGCATTTACCTCTGCCCTCAATTTGTATTAATGTGTTGATTTGAAAATTGCTCGATCTAGTGTAACAATGTTTAATTAAAGTTAGAAATAAAAATAGTAGTAAATATTAAGGATGTGAATAGGATGCTAGCCGACATAGGTCTCGAACTATCTTGCATTGAAGGCGAGAAGGGCCTCACCCTACCCTACCATCCACCCATTCTCCATCCAGTTATAAAAAGCTCACTAGAGCCAGACAAGTTCTCATACTACATGCTGCCTTCCTTAAGCTCAGTAGAGCTAAACACTGCCCCTGTGCTGGGGCCACTATTGCCACTTTGATAGCTGACTTGGCTTGGGGCAACCCAGCCTAATACAGGGATGCAATAGGTGCAAGCTTCTGAGTTATTTTAGGCCCGTTTAAGCCAAAGATATATTGTGTTCATTCATTTTTTATATTTCATTAGTCTGTTTCACCTTAGGGGTGTTAACAGAGCAAATTCAGACAAATACCGTATCCTAAACCATAATTTTTAAGCGGATTCGAAGCAAGGTGTGGATGTGGGTATGGATATTTGTGGATGCATATGCAGATTAGGATTATTACGGATGTCAGAAATGGTGCGGAGCTGGCCTGGGAAGGGATTAAAATGGTCGTATGTATTTTGTATGTATGATTGATACAATATTTAATCATCAATACAATGGACAACGATTCAATAACAATACCACAAGAACTTAATAATAACATGACATGACAACCCTGAACACACACTACAATATCATTAACACACCCCTAGTCCAAAACATGTCCGTAAAATAAGGGTCAGCAGCTCACTGCATGCATAAATAGTTGTGGCAACATGTGAAGGAGAAGCACCAAGCCAGCGGCACGCCAACATCCCAACAATTGGGATCGGGAGGACTGAATGAGTCAAGAAACAAAGATAGAGTTGATTAGATCATGAAACTAAGATACATGATTGAGAGGTTGGGATTGGATTGTTTATGGGATGGCGATCAAGTGGTCCATGAACTCAAAAGATTGGATTATATCTGCTAAATTCACGTGTGGATAATCCAATCAAAATATTTGACAATTCATATTCACAGGATATTGGGATTATCACATCCGCATTGCACTCCCTATTCTCAGTTCAAATTGTAGTAAATTGGTATTAAGTCTTGTGAGGAACAAGGTGGGAAATAGTACCAGTAACAAATTATTAAAAGATTGTTTAGTCACGTTTATGAAGCAAGATAACGCCTGCAAAGTCTAGCAGACCGACATATATAATATATACTTTTACATGTACAGGAACTCATAGAGCAGAGAAGAACTGGCTTTATAATGCTCTATTAGATAAGATATTCCATCGCTAGTTAAAACTATATTTGAAGACAAACGTCTTGTGTTGCACAATTTTGTGGTGCCTAAGAGAATCTAACAGTACATGTGGAAACAGGGATACTTTCGTGGTTGTCTTGACCGAAAATATGAAGAACTTTGTTTTAAAACGAAAACTTTTTCGTATAAAGTCCTAGAAAGACAAATTTTATATAAAACTCAGCAAGATGTACAACATCTTATTTTAAAATATTTCATTTGACTGTTTAATTGTCCAAATATGTTATAAGTTCTCAGATCTATTTGCATAAATGGATCTTAAAATTTTGAAAACATTCCTTGTGAAGACCAATTATGTATGAAAGTTGATAAGGTTTTCATTCGAACTCGTCTAGAACACCAAATATGAATTAAAATTTTAGGACAGACTAATCAATAGGAGTGCAGAGAGATTTTCAAGTTTAACTACTATATACCGCACACGCATGTATTTTGTGTAAACAATCAGGTAAAAATACCTAGTAAAATAACAATATATTCCCTTTTCTAAACCATAGAAGAATAAAAATTTGGAATGTTTTTCAAGAGGTTGTTGGTTTCCCACCTATATGAATGCACAACAATTCCACTTGTATTCGTTAACAAACATTGGCTGGACTCATGTGCAAATGCTGATTTAGCCATTTGTAAAAATATTGTTTTTTCACTAGTACATATTTGAAACTATTTGTACTAATATTTTTGCATCTTTTGAACTTCAGTGTTGATTTTGTTCAATTTACAATGTTTTGAGATAACATCATGTTATACTTATATTTTAATATTTATGTCACACTTCAAGCAAATGCTACCTACATAGAATGCATTCATGGCTCATGAAATTTAATGTGCAAAGTAGACATGCCCAATGAAAAATTCCCAAAGCACAAGTAATGAGCACGAAGCTCATGTACTCTTTTAACGTTATACCATTACATCAAGGTGATACATTACTCTAACACCACTCCCAACCACCACGTAACCAGCTATAATTACTTACAAAAATCAATGGCACAATGACATATATCATGCCACAACTACAACCACAATTCTTCATCCTCAAACACCAACATAAAAACACTTCACTATGAAAAAGACTGTTGAAAAATAACACATCTAAAAATAGAATGACATGCACGCAAATTGCTGTTGCCAAGATCCAATTACTCAATTTACTTGTGTTATTTGGGTTTGTCCTAAGTCAAACACGTGTATCTTTGACCTTCAGTTTTCAGGAATCCTTGTAATTTGTCAACATGTGAATTCATATATTATGAAAGTATTTCTCACGATAAATCTAAAAGTATAAATCTTGTGATGTCAATATGTACAAGCATATAGAAATTAGTATCAAAGATTAAAATATTTGACTTAGGAAAAACCTAAAATGAATCGTGGGAGTAGTAATGATCAAATCATAGTTTTTAACCAAGAGAGAAAAACCTCAACTCCATAATACCTTCAACAATATTAAAAAAACAAGCTATGTATAACCAACTAAGGCCAGACATAAGAAATTCACCGCCGGTACCGAGAAATTGATGTTCAAAGAGGACCATCTGATCAAAGTCCCAAATAATGCCGCGCCCTCAAACAAAGCCAGAGACTCTGTCACTCCCAGCCTTTGCCCAATTGTAGTCAGCCATAAACACTATAGCTACAACCCCTCTTTAGATATGTCACCCAGCTATGATTATGACGTGAACAAGACCATAGCCACGTGTCCACAATCGTCCATACGTAACTTCGGAAGAGTGGCTAAACTGTTGATGTTGACCATAGCGATAATCAAAGCTAAGATTACTCTTTTAATAATGCATTACATTTTTTAACCATTATTTTACAGACAAATTATTTTTGCAGATATTGATCCAAACTGCCCACCATGTGTATGCTGTGAATGCAGCTGCAGATTCTGAGTGCACGCTTCAATTGCCAACTCTGACTGGACACATCATTTACATATTAATAATCACAGTTTGCCATATCATATCCAACTTTTTTAGCCGTAATTTGCATCCATTCGCTATGAACTCCCCTTGCATTGTAATATATATAGTTGATTGCAAAAGCGAATGGTACATTTGGTAATGTGTTTGGTGAGCTAAGGTTAGCGTGACGTATATATACGGCTGTCAATCAATGAAATTCACAGCATAATATATTGTTTTTTGTCCTCATTTTGTATAAATGAGTTAACCTGCATATTATCAGGTCTGTTGTAAGTGTCTTAATATAATTCTTTGATTAGGTGTAATAATTTTTAATGATTTTTTTGTAATTCCAAAATTGAAATTTGACATTGATTTGTCACAATCTAGACAAGTATAATGTGGACTTATCACTCAACAATTTAAATCAATGCAGCTATGCCATCGAACAAACGCCAAGAGTTATTGGCGCTCTCCACCCGCTCTGACTTTACTCCTTTCATTGATGCGTGTTGTAGGCCAGCAACTCCTAGGCTCCTAGCCCATGCGTTCCTGGGCTTCCGTTCTGCATTCTCCCCAATTCCTCTTTCTCCCCTAAAACTCCTTTTAAAAACTATATCTGATCTGTGGCCTGATTGCACTGGTATATATGCGTTCTATTTAAATCTTTGCACCACTCGCATGATTAAGTTTCTGACAAAATATCTAGATTGTACTCCTAACTAAAACATAAAGAACATAAATGATAGCACAGAAACCCACATCAGTGCTACAAATTTTCAGCTCAGCCAA
This sequence comes from Leersia perrieri, assembly GCA_000325765.3. NCBI lineage: Eukaryota > Viridiplantae > Streptophyta > Magnoliopsida > Poales > Poaceae > Leersia > Leersia perrieri. The sequence continues at coordinate 4,281,473 of CM002477.1, forward strand.
TTCGGCCTAGAACCAACAAGAACCGCCACTGATGACAAATTTGAGAAGGCTAAACTGCAGTAACACAAAGACAAATTTGCAGTGACAACGCCGAAACATAGCCATGAGAGATCTACTTTTTTAAAGCACTTTTTTTCTAGCAAAGTGGTATAAATGTTTTTAAAAAATAATATATAAGGTAAGAGATAAAGTTGTTTAAAATTTGAAATCTTAAGGATGTCTATAGGATTTGTATTGTATACACTAATGCTACGACACTAATTCTGCACTAACGTTGCACCTTCTATATAATAACACGCTACGTTGCTAAAAAAACGTGCATTGTTACTGCACAATTGTAGTAACATCGTGAAATAAGTATAGTAATATGTGCATTGTTACTACACAATTGCAGTAACATCGTGATAGAATTACAGTAACATCATGATGGAACTGCAGTAACACGAGAATTACAATCTTGCAGTAACATCACAATAAAACTATAGTAACAATCGGTGTGTGACTGTATAATGTTGCTATAGTACTACTAGTGCATGTGGAGAGCTAAAAGATTATATTCCCAATCTTTATAGAGCAATATCTCTCATGTCTTATATTATTTTTTAAAACCGTTTTCACCATAATGTTTTAAAAAAGTGCTTTAAAAAACTAGATCCATCATGACTATATTTTGATGTTGTTACTAGCATAATATATGTCGTGTTACTACAGATTATACGGCGTGTTACTGCACTTTTCAGACAGGCGGGAGTGGAAAAAGGTGGGGTGTGAGGGGAAGTCAAAGGGCGGGTTTGACCGGTGGGAGAGAGGTTTGACTAGGACGGGAGGGGGGTTTTGGGCCCTTAGAGAGGGGTGAGAGATAGATTTGGGTCTTGAGAGGGGAGGGGGTATAGAATAGCTTATTTTAAGGAGGTCTAGAATAGGCACAACGTTTCGTGATGTTTTTTATGACAATTTGAAAACACTCGTTGATAAGGTATACATATTGTCTTTGAATTTGCATATAAATCAAAACGATCCGATTAAGTATGATAATGTTTGTTTCCACAGAGAAAGGGCTCAAGTGAATTACTCCATATTCAAATCTGGGGTCTTCAAGACAAATTCGCCGGTTTTCTCTACAGGAAGACAATTTCAGAGATATTAATCGGGACACACGTAGTAGACGTGAACGTGAAAGGTCCAATGGCTTGACGGTGATGTTGATTTATTATCGAACCATACAACAATGTATTAATCTTAGTGGCCTTATGCCGGCAATTAAATAAAGTTGCACTGTTTTTTATTTTATTAAAAAAACATGAGTGCGGTGTAAAAAAAAAACATGAGTGCCAGTTCTATCCAAAACCCGGTACAAATAATACCATATTAATGCCAGTTAACTTATGTTTTTAATGTTGTTTAAACACAACTGGTATTGATGTGCTCGTATGAATGCCGGTTTTACACTTATTAGTGCTGGTTGTTTGTACCAACTGGAACAAAAATGTCATTATTAGTGCAGGCTACGTAGTCCCAACCGACATTGAAAAGGGTCTGTAGTGCTGGTTTTTCTTACTAAACGGGATAATAAAATGTCCCAGAGGACCCTATTTTTGGCTTCCCCATGGTCATATGTGTCGGCTAAATAACCAACACGGATGACCACTTGTCTTTTGTCCCGCCTTCCTAGTGCTAGTTAAGTAACTGGCACAAAAGGCAGTTATCAATCGACAATAAAGTGGTCACCACTACAAACCGCTAACAGGAGACACCTCATTGGTCTCGGTACATTAATTAAAACCATCACCAATGAGACAGTTTTGGATGATGGGACCCTCCAACATGGACCCTCCCACATGTACAAGTGAAACAACATAAAACACTGAATTAACAACCCAATAATGTTGTGCACAACAATTAAAAAATCCATTCGAACAAAAAAAACATAGAGTAAGTTTCACATTGGACTATTTCTACTAACCAATGTGTCACATTGGGCTTGGGCTATACCGATCGTTTTATCCCACCCATATAATTATCATCCTTTGAACTTAATTTGGATCAGGGTTCATGAGGAGACTCCATGTCTCTTTGCACTTTCGACCGACACACCATTCATGTTGCCAGCTAGCACAACTGCACAAGGGGAGGCTCCACTATTGTTCTATTTAGAACCCTCAATTCATCCCCAATTGCAATCCCATGAGTTGCCCTGTGCATTAACACATTGAGTGAGTTATATCGGGAATGGAGTTGAGCAGCTCTAAGTGGTTGTCTGTAGGGACAAATACTCAGGCATGGTTGCTAGTATTTGGTAATATTGTGTGTGCCATGTACCGTCCATGTCTATTTATCCATGAAGAACATTTCAATCGATTCAATGATTGGACCCTGGTCCAAAGTGCAATGAAACATAACAATATGTGATGTTATGTGAAAAGACTGTCCTAACACTAGTCCAATATAGAAACTTGGTTAATAAACGGGGCCAAAGTGAAATTTACTTAAAAAACAATGTGCAACAATGTCAAATTCCATTTGAAACAGTCACCAATTACATGTGAAGGATTAATTTAAATGGTTGAAACATTTACATCTGAACTAGTAAAAAATCATAAAATCTTAAGTAGTGATGAAAGAAAAAAACTTTCTCTGCACCAGAGTGTGCCACATCATAAAAAACATAATAGCCGCTGGATTAAGGGCTTAGGCAAATAATAGCCATTGGATCAAAAGGGTATATGTTGTGAATAAAAACAACCAATAAAGTACTAATACATAAATATCTGGAGGCTTCTAGGGTATACTATTAGATGCATATGATAGAGAGAGAGAAAAAAAAGAAGAAAACAAGAGACTTCTAGTGCATCTCTTATACATCTAAAGTAAAACTTAACTAAACATATCTATTATTCACTGGGTCATTTGTGAAAACAAATTAACTCTTCTTTAAAACTTGCAAATGGAACATATCCACAAGGTTTAAAGCCACACAAAAGCGCGACTATGTGGCTAGTACTTATTGAAAAAAAGAAACAACATCATGTGCAATAGTACAAAGATTCGAGTTATAAAAGTTGAAACCATGCAATTGACGCAAATTCCAGTTGCAAGCATCACGTACGTTTCAAGCATCAAATTGATTGCGTCAAACATATACAAGTATTCTTACGACACAGATCATGTACAAATATCTATGCATTTTCAACTAATGAGATGCCTCAAAGGGAATCCAAGCAATTCAAAATTGAAAAATGTTATCACTAGGGTGGCTAATAGGAAAATCCCGTTGTTTCCATGACATCCTCCACTCTGATGTAGCAGACAACTATAGTGCTCCACCCAAGACCTTCTCCCACCATGACATCCAAGCCCCCCCCCCACCTCACCCCCTCTTAAAAAAAACCCTCCTCTCTGTACCCCTTTGTGGACATGGCACAAGAGGTTTGCCATAGGATGGATTTGATGCACATGGTGGCAGATGAAGACGGCTTGGATGCAGCGTTGGTGATGGATGTGTGCTATTTTGTGATTCTGATGCAAGAAGAGGCAGCAAATGCAGGTGGCAATGACCCAACGGATCTGATGCACAAGGTGGATTTTCATACCAAGTTGCCAACGGGGTGTCGATATTGATGGTATTCGGAGACACTCGGTGGTGGATCTATGGCAGATACTCGGGGAATGAAGAAAGAGCTTCGCCATGGCTGCTCGGGAATCTACCAATCTTTTCCGTCTCCTTTTTCGAGATGTGTTAATGATTGGTTGAAATATAACAGGATTTTTTTGGGTTTTGGTTGCTAAGATATGTAAGTTCACATTGGGTTTCTTGGAATCGTTTCATTCTGGCATTGAGGGGGTATATTTTTTTTTCCCTTATACTCTTAACACAGTTTAATATCTTATTGATTAACTTTAGAAACTGATAAAGTCAGTCCCTCAAATTTTTAAACCAGAACACATTAGCACTTGACTTATGTATGAGGGAAATGGAGTACAATCGAAAACTTACCATAATGAAATGAAAACGGAACAAGTGGCGAACTGAGGCTTTGGTGGTAGCTTCGTCAAGGCCTATCTCTGAGGTGCTAAGTGGTGTAGAATGTCTGTGTGTGCATTCATATACGTCAGTGTGTCTGTGAGTGCGGTTTGTTTCCCAAAACAAAAAAGAAAACAAAACAAGTAGAAGGCCCATATGAAAAATGGTATCCAACCAAAATCCTAAGTGGGCGTCATTTTCTATTGGGGGTCAATATTAAATCACTGTTAAACATGCTAAGGGAGTTTTATCCGGTTCGAAGGATCGAGGACATATTTATCCTGTTTTAGAACCGACGGATGGTTACACTACTGGAGAGAGGATCTTTGGCCGGAGTGCCAAAATCATCTCTAGTCCCAAATAAGTTCAACCCGGGACCAAATATGATCTTTGGTCTTAGTTTGAAACCTGACAGGCGCTGTCAGGGGTCGAGGGCCATCTTTGGCCTCGGTTGGTAACACCAACCGGGACCAAAGATGATCTTAGGCCCTGGTTCCGAACATGTCAGGAGGTGTTGGTGGGTGGGGCATCTTTAGCCCCGGTTTGTATTACAAACCGGGACCAAAGATGATATATTTAGCCCCAGTTTGTAATACCAACGGGGGCTATCATTTTAGCCCGGGTATTTAACACTAACCGGGGCCAATGTTGTCTTTATTATCTTCTTTCTCCAACGCCCGAGTTGTTCTAGCTCATTTCCTCCTCAGCGCCGGCCTCATCTTCCTCAGCGCCTCTTCAACCGGGGGCCAAAGTTCTATCAATTCATCCGTCCATTTTTGGTTGAAAGGTTCACAAATTCTTCCTCTTGTGATACACTTTTTAGTAGGGCTCATTTTATGCTGTATATTTAGAGAAATACGAGGTGGTTTACGGTGTATTAGTTGTTGAGCAAGAACTAGCTTATTCATTTGAAGTTAGAGTTTTCTTCAAGCTTAGTTTGTTGACATTGTATTGTGTATGACTTTAATCTAGTTCATACCATTTATTCAAGAAGTTTTGAATTTATTTTCTTATAGATGGCGCCATATGCTCGATAACAGTAAATATGTAGCATATAACATTCCAGTGCGTTGTTCTCGATGGAGTAGGTGGAAGTTTTGGACGAAGACTACCACCTATTCCATCGAGAACGATGCACTTGAGTGCGGCATATGCTTAGAAATTTTGGGATTTTTTATCACATTAGGGAAGTTAAATAAAAAATATCGTAGGTCATCAAGTCATCACAGAGTGCGAATTGCTTGATCATCTAGTTAGTTTGTTCGGCGTAGTGCATTCACGGAACTGTTCAAGACAACTAGATGATTTCAAGCACTTCATACTCTGTCATTTCTTGATAATAGAGGAATTTAATAGGAAAATTCTTCGTGGTGGAGGCAAATTTCCTAGTGTTGGATTATCAAGTCATCACAGAGTGTGAGGTACAGATGGTGTCACGGTTGGTTTGTTCGGGACTGTGAATGCGTGGATTTGTCCAAAACAACCGCACCCCACTTGAACCTCATACTCTGTCATTTCTTGATAATTAAGGAACCTTACACGTGTTAGAAATTTCAGGATTTTTTTATCACATTAGAAAAATTAAATTATATTTTTCGTAAGTTATCAAGTCATCATAGAGTGCGAAGTGCTTGATTTTCCGGTTGGTTTGTTCGGGGTAGTGCATGAACGAAACTGTCCAAGAGAACTTGAAGATTTGAAGCATTTCATACTCTGTCATTTCTTGATAATTAAGAAACATTAATAGAAAATTTTCTCGTGTTGGATTATCAAGTCATCACAAAGCGTAAGGTTCAGGTGGCATCGTGGTTGGTTTGTTCGGGACCGTGAATACACGGAACTGTCCAAAACAAGCACGAACCACCTGAACCTCGTACTCTGTCATTTCTTAATAATTAAGGAACCTTAAAAGAAAATTTCGTCGTGTTGGATTATCAAGTCATCATAGAGTGTGAGGTTCAGATGGTGTCATGGTTGGTTTGTTCGAGACTGTGAATGCATGGAACTGTCCAAAACAAGCACGGACCACCTGAACCTCGTACTCTATCATTTCTTGATAATTAAGGAACTTTAATAGAAAATTTTTCCATGTTAGATTATCAAGTCATCACAGAGTGGGAGGTGCAGATAGTGTCGCGGTTGGTTTGTTCGGGACTGTGAATGCACGGAACTGTCCAAAACAACTACGCACAACCTACACCTCGTACTATGTCATTTCTTGATAATTAAGGAACGTTAATAGAATGATTTTTGTAAGTGGTGCAGAGGGTATTAGTCTAGCAAATTATTAAACTAGAATAATTTTTATTTAGCCATAATTTTCATGATTTCCGTACATTATTCTTGTATATGGATCACCAATGGATGTACAATGCAGATCGACGATCAAAAGAGTTTATTGAAGGCGTGCATTATTTTTTGACTATGGCCAAGGCTAACAAACAAGCGGTCGGTTTTATTCGTTGTCCATGTAGCAAGTGCAAAAACGAGGAGTACTCGAAAACAGGAACTATTCAATTTCACTTGTTCCTATGGGGGTTCATGCTGAGCTATAATTGTTGGACCTCGCATGTAGAGCTAGGTGTTCGAATGGAAGAAGATGAAATGGAAGACGAGAACATTCCGGAATGGGGTCATTATGGTGGATTTGAGAAAGACACAACGGTGGATACGGAGGGGGGGTTTTGAAGATAACGAAGTTACGGATGATCTATATCAGATAATTCAGGATGTGCAAGAGGCCCGACAATTAGAACGTATGTTGGCACAGGAAGTCGTTGTACCCTAGTTGCGAACAGGGGCACAGAAAGCTATGCACCACGCTGGAATTCTTGCAATGGAAGGCAAAAAATGGTGTTAGCGACAAGGCATTTGGCGAGTTGTTGAAGCTCGTTAAGAACATTCTACCGAAAGGAAACAAATTGCCAAAATCAACCTATGAAGCTAAGAAGTTAGTCTGCCCTATAGGACTGGAAGTTCAGAAAATACACGCATGTCCGAATGATTGTATCCTCTATCATGGTGAGGAGTACGAAAACCTAGACACATGTCTAGTTTGCAAAGCACTACGATATAAGATTAGACGAGATGATCTAGGCGAAGTCGATGGAGAGCCTATTGGTATTTCTAACGTCCACAGATAAATCTGCAAGCGCACGGAATACCGTCGTAGCACTTCACGTTAGGGTGACCCCACCAGGATATCGAACTCAGGGAACAGGTGCAATGTACCTAAGGCTAAGTATATCCAAGGATAACAACCACCTATATGATAGGCTAGGCTAGAGGGGATTTTCTATATGTTTTAATTACTCAAGCTAAGTTAAGGTAACTTCCTATCAATTGCTTCGGGCACCGACCCCTGCTGGTCTGCCAGCGTGGTTCCGGCTATTAGCTCTATGATGTATCCGAACGTGGAGGATCGTGATGTGGACTAGGGTTCCCGATCTTCCGAAAGGTTCTGATAACCAACGATTTGGGCGGAGTCGCAACACACGTCGATCCAGCTTCTTGAGCCCTGCAATCGGTGACAGTCTTGTTGATCTCCTGTGTCATCTCTGTCTGCAGCTTGTCGAGAGCAACTTGTAGGTGCTCCTGACCCAAACATTCATTGAAGTCCTTGGGAGTGGTACTACTTCCGTCGTCACCTGGCATTGTAGACACAAAAACAGGAACAAACAGTGAAGGTTATCCCTAATAA
>CM002477.1:4289293-4309443 GCA_000325765.3 Leersia perrieri
ATTAGGTAGCAATCTATTCTCCAAATCATACAAATAAGAACATAGGAACAAACTAACCTCTAAATTTAAATGTCGTGCGCGAGCTCTAGTGATTGGACCTTGAATATCCAATGGAGGTATATTGTGTGCATCGAAAAGAGTGATGTCCTCATCAGATTGCTGGGACGGAATTCAGGGCTGTCACCACCTGCCGCCTACCTCTAACAAATCCGTGGGATACACAACAAACAAAGGTAACCTCTAACCTAAACACCACGTCTAAGTTATTAATTACTACTCTAGTACTCCTGGAGGAACTTCCTTCTTTATCAAGAGTCCTAATACTAGAGCACTCAGTACGAATACTAAGCAATGAACCCGCAACGATGGAAATATATCTTACTTAGACTAAGCAATTAAATAACATAAGAAAAGATCTCGAAAGCTTACTTTATAGAAGAAGTTGCTCCGAACCCAGAGCAGAGTGTACCGACAGCTCCGGTACTCCTCCCAAACGACTCCTAGTGAGCTTGCATCCGCCGAGGTAGAAATCCGAAGGAGCGTCAAACTTTCCGGGAACTCCTCTAGGACTTCCCCCTCACTCTCTACCTATTTCTAATGTATAAAAGATACAATAGAGCCTCTTGTAATTGAGCTCAAAATGTTGTGGTGTGTGCTCTAAGTGTGAGTGTGATTCTCCTTATATAGAGTTCTATGGCGGCAACTTCTGATGGGAAATTACCGCCATGCCCTCTGGAACCGCCTTCAGGAGTGCACGAGGAGGCGACACGTGGAAGGGCGGCGCAAACGGCCTTAACCATAGTTCGACCGAACTGGGCCGGTTCGGCCGATCCATTACTAGGCCCGATGGGCCCGGTTTTCGTCGTGGACACTCATTTTGGGCCCCTCAAAACCTGGGTAGGTGCATTGGGCCATTTTCAAGATGTTTAATTGGGTTTTTGGGCTCCAAAACTCCATTAGTTCACTTGCATACAAATATTCACCAACACTTGTGGAAATGGTTAGAAATAACCCCTACCACTATGTTGGATGTTTTATTATATCCATATTATGTAGGCGTTGTAATTAGTAGCCGTCAACATAGCCTTCGAAGAAGAGAGTTCCTGCTAAAGTGATGTGGTATTTCCCTATAATACCACGGATCAAACGTTTATTCAGAAACAAAGAGCATGCAAGAATGATGCGTTGGCACGTCAACAAGACGGGATGCTCAGACACGCTGCCGATGGTTCGCAGTGGAGAAACATCGAAAGGACATTTTAAACTATGGCGAGGATGCACGAAACATACAGTTCGGTTTAAGTATAGACGATATGAATTCATTTGGAGAGATGAGCAGCAGCCACAGCACTTAGCCTGTTACGATGTGCATCTACAACTTTCCTCCTTATCTATGCATGAAGCGAAAGTACATCATGATGCCGATTGTTATTCAAGGCCCAAAGCAACCTGGTAACGACATGGATGTATACCTAAGGCAATAAATCGAAGACCTTTTACTGTTGTGGAGAAACAAAGGTGTTCCCGTATGGGATGCATACAAAGAAGAGCAATTCAACATACGAGCGTTGTAATTCGTAACGATCAACGATTGGCCTGCACTCGCCAACCTATCCGGACAGTCAAACAAGGGGTACAAGGCTTGCACCCACTGTATGGAGGAAACTGAAAGTACCTATCTGAAGCATTGCAAGAAGGTTGTATATATGGGCCATCGTCAATTCCAATCTACAAGCCATTCTGTCCGAAAGAAAGGCAAGCATTTTGATCAGAACGGAAAAGCTGTATTTGCTATGGTGAAAGATCTGAAATTAGTATTTGGAAAATGACCCGGCAACTAACCCATAGAGAACGAAGAAGGTCATGCGGCGATGTGGAAGAAGAGAACTATTTTTTGGGAGTTACCCTATTGGGAAGTCTTGGACGTCCGCCACGCAATCGACGTGATACACCTCACTAAAAACCTTTGTGCAACCTGCTGGGATTCCTAGGTGTATATGGGAAGTCAAAAGATACAATTGAATCACGTAATAATCTCAAGAATATGAATCAATGCGACGGTCTTCACCCACAACCAAAGGACAAGGGAAGTCAGTATTTGAGTCCAGCCAGCTTCACTTTGAGCAAGACTGAGAAAGAAAGTATTTTAGATTGTTTGGAGAGCATCAAGGTCAAGGTCCCATCTGGATACTTCTTGAATATAAAGGGATTAATAAACAGGAAGGATAAGAAGTTCACAAACTTAAAGTCTCATGACTGTCACGTGCTAATGACACAGCTGTTTCCTGTTATAATGCGGGGTATCCTTCCAGACAATGTCCGGACAACAATAACAAAGCTATGTGTATTCATGAACGCAATTTCACAGAAGATTATCGATCTAGACAGATTAGAGGCCCTTCAAAATGATGTGGTTCAATGTCTTGTTAGTTTTGAGTTGATATTTCCACCTTCATTTTTTAATATAATTACACATCTTCTATGTCACCTTGTCAAAGAGATCGGTATTCTTGGGACTGTGTACCTACAAAACATGTTTCCTTTCGAGAGGTATATGGGCGTTTTAAAGAAGTACGTTCGTAACCGTTCTCGTCCGGAAGCAAGCATTGCCAAGGGGTATGGAACAGAGGAGGTCATTGAGTTCTGTGTAGACTTTATTGAAGACCTTTGTCCAATTGGGGTGCCCGAATCACGCCATGACAGGAGACTGTACCGGTTCAACCCTTTCTCAGTGATGATAAGTTGAAGACAATCGGTACACAAATGCATCGATTCCATAAGTGGTACATGAAAGCGTCAGCCGAGGGTAAAGATACAATTGGAGCGAAGATTCGCACCATGGACTATTTCACCCGTCAGGACCATTTTATATGGATCCCATTTAAGGATGTCTTCAACTTCTACCAGCTTGACGGCCTCGACGTCTCTATGCTCACCGTGTGGGTCATGTAAGTATGATTTAAATATAGTTCAATTCCTTCCTTAGCTCCTTAATTGTATATGTAATAAAGATGCAAAGGGCCATAAAAAATGGAAATAAAGACATTGGATTCATGGACCCTCGGCAAATTAACACGCTCATGGTGCAACACCAAGGGAAAAATGTCGAGGACAATATTGTCCATTTCCTGGTGCAACACCATTTTAGGAAATGGATATTTTTGCCGTACAACCACAGGTGAGTTAATTTCTATTGCCTTTCATGCGGTACAGCGTATACAGTCTCATATATATCGTCTCACGCTATTTACAACTACCACTTGATCCTCTTTGCCTTCAGCATGACCCACTCAACCCTCCTTGTCTTTGACTCAATGGATAAGGAACCTAAGTTTTTCACAGAAATTAATGAAATAATAGACAGGAACATTGTCATTACGAATGTTGCAATTGCTACTATATGGATCACGAATATTAATTAACATAGTCTGCTACTTTACATAGGGCGTGGGATCGGTTCAGACAATAGATCCATGGGACCTTTAACGAAAAACTTGAACGGATTTATAAATGAGTGCATCCTCAAAAAAAAACCATTAACTCTTTAATTTACAATATATTGAATCTCTCGTCATTTCTACTTTAGGTTGACAAGCAGGAAATCGGGACTAACTTGTGCGCCTACTTCGTATGCGACTATCTTCATAATCTCACCCCAGCACATGTTTTCCATGATTTCAGAGTATGTAAAAATCATTCATACATTAATTATGTCTCGATTTCTTGTTGATTTCATATATTTATATCTTATTCTTTTTCCAAATGGCAGTATATGGATTTGACGGGCAAAAAACCCCGTGGTGACATGATAAGGGCCGTTCAAGAACAATTGATTGGGATTATTAACGAATAAATTCTTGATCCCGCGGGAGAATTCTACGTTAACGAATAAATTCGTAGCGTCGACCCTTCTACTTTGAAGCCATAGAATATTAATTTTTATAGCGGGTCCTTCGAGATTTGTACATGTACATGTACATTTTTGTATTTGTAAAAAAATACTTAAGTGTAAATATAAATATTGGTAATATATATAGATATATATTTAGCCAAGTTCCATGAATAATATATGAATATATATTATGCATATATATGTAATTATATTATATATTTATATATAGTAGTACTACATGGCACGCTGCATGCTACCAGTTTTGGTAGCACTCCAGCATCCCTCCCACCATTCAACAATGTTCAGTAAAACTTTAACTCGACTACCCCCATCCAATTAACCACTCCCGCACAACTCAAATCTGAGTAAAATTTTAAGTCACATATGAGATGTGCGGGAGGACAGTTGAAAGTGGTGAGTAAAATTTTAACTTGTATAAGGGATGTGTGGGTGGACAGCTTAGATGTGAGGGATCAACGAGTTAAATCTCAACTCACTTTTATCATGTGCGGGAGGGGGAATAGGACTTCTGTGAGTCACGCTACTAGTTTGGTAGCACGCTGCGTGCCATCTAGTGATATATANAGAAGGATTGATCAAGATCTATATCAAGAATAAGGATTGCTTGAGCAAGGCAAGTCATTATCAACATCAAACCCCTCTCATGTTGAACCAATTATTGCAAGTGTTTTGTTTACAAATAAATGTGCATGCTTATGAATTACTTATATGCTCATATCCTATTACTATGCCAGAAATGTTGATTATCCTTAATCCTTCGTCGATATGACGAGTCCTTAGTTATTATGCCAATGCTTAGTTGCTATTATAATTATTCATACTTCAGGATAACATTGTGGTTGATATTATGTTGTGTCACTCCAGGGAGGAGTGGTCATTATGGTATGTGATGTAGAGCGCACCACATGACCATCTAGGATTGAAACCTAGGATAGTATAATCACTAATTCAACTATTAATAAGGTTAGGGCGGAAAAGTGTTTGAAAGGATGGCTTGTAGGAAGCAAGAGAGTAAGAGGGTAAGTTCTGTCCTAACCAGTTAAGGACCGAGCCTTGGTGCAAGCACATGAAACGATCCCAGTATGACCGTGTGTTTCTCGAGTGGGTATAGACATAATAAAGTAAGTGGCCAAGTGGGGACGATAACCGATCATGGTGGTGGTGGTAGTTGGGTCTGTAAGTATGAATCGCCGGGATACGGGATTTAGGACTTACAAACATGGGAGCGCCAGAACTTCTCTCACTTGCATGGAAACCGTGTGCGCCCAAAGTGCATGAGGGATAAAGTTCATGGAGCGGTCGTCGTCGCTACGCGAAAACTGAAATGTTATGCTGTGACACAATCCATTCGTTGGAATTTAGGCTCATGTGTTGGGAACGTCACATAGCACGGGTAAAGCGTACATCCACTGCAGTGTGAGTAAATCAATCTATTCGAATAGCCGTGCTCGCGGTTAAAGGAGCACCAGGACACGTGGAACTCTTGGCTAGCAAATTTGACTAAATTGATCTGGGTAAAAGAAACGGGATGGCCTGTTACTGACGACTTCTGAGGCGGTGAGAAGGGGCCGTCGTAGCAGGAATAAGGAAACCAGCATGGGTAGCCTATCTCAGGGGGCGAGATATGGTTGACAGAGCCATGTCGGAATAAAACGTGGAAATAAAACTTGATACAAATCTTGCTAGGTTTTAGGCTTTAAAATATTATTTGAGTAAAATTTTGAGCAATCGCAATACCTTTCCAATCCTTTGAAAGTCCCTATGCATATTGCAGCTGGGTGTTGGTGATGACTTGTTGAGTACTTTTTGTACTCATAATTTCATAGTTGCTCTTTCTATATTTTTAGCAGAGTATTTGAAGAGAAGCCCTTGCTAGTACGCTTGCGTATCTAACAAGATGATCGGAGTGTGGTGCTTATCTAGGTCTCGTTCCCCAGTCGACTGCTTGTGGGCATGTCAACATGGCCTTATATTATTTTTGTTCCGTTGCTATTTCTCTGATAAGTTGGTTGGTCTATTTGACCCAAATGTAAGTATTTAATTCTTTAGCCATATTTCATCCATGATATGTTGTGATTCCACTATGTATGTGTGTACCAACTACTAATCTAGGGATTGGTACTGATAAACACATAAGGTTTCCGATATCCAAAATCGAGGGCCGACAGCCTGCTAGCACATGGCAGCTCTCTAGGGTATCAAGACTTTCTGGTCGGTCACCCATCCCAAAATTGCTCTAGGTTAAGCACGTTTAACCTTAGAGTTCTCTCGAGATATGCTCATAGAAAAGCAGTTGCAATTTGTTGGTATGAGTATTCTATAATTGTTATTAATGGGTAAAACGGGTATTATCTATTGGGTAAAGGTAAAAATGGGTAATGTATATGTGGGTCCCATATTCAAAATTTGCTCAAAAGTTGTACAAATTTTCTTCTCTATAAGATAAATCGATCCTATAAAATTTAATTGAATGTGACAAAATTTTATAGTGTGAACATGAGTTTAAAAATTTTAGGGTCCGAGTACATTTAAAACTTGCTCAAAAATTGTACAAAGTTGCTTCTCTATAAGATAAATCAACACTATAAAATTTAATCGAATTTGATAAAATTTTATAATGTGAACACGAGTTTAAAAAATTTAGGATCCGAGTTTAATGCTATACAAAAAATATAAAATGAGTATGGGCAAACGGGTAATCATGGGTATTAGACTCTTATACCCAGAACTAAAATGGATAATTTTTTCCTACTCATACCCTCCACCAAATTATACGGATATGGGTATGGATTGCCCATATCCAGGTCGGTATGGGTATGGATATGAAAAGATTGATCTATATTGATCGTGACGAATTTTATAGAACATTACTAGTTAGTGGGCTAGATTGTGATGAATTTAGCGAAACACCACCATATTATAGGCCTGATATCCATACTTTAGATTCATGACGAAAAAATAGATATTGTGCATAGTTAATGACGTTTTCTGAATACGTCACCGGAAAATCCGTCATAGATTAACAAATTTCTTGTAGTGATATGAAAAAATAAAAAATATCTTTGACACTGGTTGGTAACACCAACCGGGATCAACTGTGGGGTTGCCAGCCCATGTGGCACATCCATCTTTGATTCCGGTTGGTGTTACCAACCGGAGTCAAAGATATATCTTTCGTCCTGGTTATATAACTGGGGTTAGAGATTAGGATCTCTAGTCCTGGATCGATAACCGGGGCCAGAGGGGTTACGAACCGGTGGTAAAGACCCTTGTAGTGTTACGAAATCAACAATTGAGGGGCACTTAATATATAACATTTTTTTTTATTTTTACAGTGCACAAGTTTTCAGTTATAAAATACTGTCCTAATTTGTCAGGCGTATTACCATCATACGCTGTTTTTAATACTTTATTTCCACCAATTTTTTTCACAAGATATTATCAACGGTTATAAAATTTAAATCATATAAACGCATATTAAAATACAAATTTAATGATATCACATGCATAACATTAAACAAGTATATTCTTAGCTTAACTACTACTCAAAAGTTACAAATATTGGTTCTGCAGAAAACAAAACGCTTTATTTTATATTCTAGGAAGTATTGGTCAATATGTGATAGATACTGTTAATCTGGTTGGCTATGGAGATGCGACCAATCCATCACCTACGGTGAACGTGAAATTTCATCGAAATTTCAGACCTATTGGATAGATACGTCCAACTCGTAAACCGGCATGTGGCAGAGAATTTACAAACACATAGAAAAACTTCATCTCCATGACATTGACAACCGGGAGTTCATTATTTTTTGTGTAGCATGGAACCATAGTCAAATTTATGCGTTCATATTCTGGCCACCATCCATTTCTTTTCTGTTATCAATGTTTGACATTTTGTCATTTTAAAATTAATCGATGTCACATCACATATAGGGCTTGGGGAAGGTCGTATTCACTATTCAAATATTTGCATCGTGAAGACTTTCCTGCGAATGTGTTGTTTACATCCATTATATAAAGCATGCAGATGCAAGATTGAAGAACACAAAAACCGGCCTAAGGGATACTGATAATAAACAAAAAAACTAGTTACTTTGGCTCATCATGGTTTTCAGATACCACTTGTTTCTTCTATTCGTTATGTTGGAGATCACTATACTCGTTCTGCAGAGCACGACACAAGGTGCACCAGGTGAGTGCTTAATATATACTCGTACATATCTTGGTTTTCAATACTTAATTACATGGTTTATTTGCTACAATTATCAGAATATACATTTTCATTCATGAGAAATTTTAATTGTCGACCTATTAATTGCATCCATTTTTTTCTAGTTTCACCTAACTAGCAAGTACATTCTTGTTTTGCACTTCTTAGAGTTGGTTGTTGCCCTTAATGGTATATTAAAAAAAAACAAGGAATGGGCTAAGGTATAGGCCTCTAGACCCTCTCTCCCTAAAAAAGCTAGTACATCTTGCTTCGATCCCAAGTTAAATCCACTTGGTTACAATCTTGGAACGAAATTCCAGAAATTTTGTGAATTTTAGCCCCCTGGGTAGACACGAATATTTTGGGAATTTTAGATTTTTTTTCTTTGTTTAATTTGGTCGAAATTGTTTATAAATGATTCGATGCTGAATTTTTTTTCAAAATTTCCGAGATTTTTGGTCACCAGAATAAATGTACGAAATAAAATTGCACACCCTGCACTTGACGCTTTAATTATCTTGAGTAGAGAGAAAGGGGACGATGGCTCTCACAAGTCACAGGCTCACTGCCCATACTATCTTCTAGCTAAGCTTCTTCTCGCCATGATGGAAGCCAATCCCTTGTTTAATGATATAAATTTTATTCTTATCGGCGAACGTACACTTCTTTCTCGTTTAATTTATCTTTTTTAGAAATAAAGTAGCTTAGATTTAGCAGGTTAAAGATCATGCGTGTCAACCTAGATTTGATTACATATGGCTAGAGTGGTGGATCAACGGCAAACATGGGGAAAAGAAGCTAGGAATGTTGGGGACCGTGACCCATGATTGGTGCATGACGTCAGACGAGGTCCATTAGAGAAAGAAGATAACAAATGGAGGGGCTTTCATTGAGATGGAAAAAAAAGAGAGACTATCTATTGGGCCAAGGCTTGGAGCAGTGCCACTACATATGCAACATCACACGCGAATATGTGTTCTCTAAATCACACTCAAGTAGATGAAAAAAATGGCATATTCCTAATCTCACCAAATAATTGATGAGTGTGCATGATACAACTTCGTGATATATTACAGTATAATATGTGTTCTCTTGCAACTATTTCTTGATTTCTTTTATCTGCACATGGAATCTAAGTCTATTTCCTTTTATTAATCGTTAGGGCATTTTCATGAAGATGTAAATGATTCTTGCAGGGACCAGCGGCAAATGCGATGCATGTACATGTTGCCCATGCAGATGCTGATAACTAGATGATACCCCGCATATTGGTGCTGGATTTTGTAGCTTCAATTTGTATAGAACATTAAGATATATTGGCAACCATAATAAACATACTGAACAAAACAAAATAAGCTTGTATGTTGATGATCACTGTTGATTTGATTGTGGGGAACCATAGTCAGAATTTGTAGGATAGAAGTAAATTATTTATGTGGTAACAAAGGCATATCGTAAGATTGTAATATATAAAAAATCAATAGTAAACCCGATGAAACAATAGTTGAAATGTAGGAGATAGTACTGATTCCATTCTTTTTATTAATTTTCGTCTTGAGTTAAAAAAAAATGTAGGAGATGCTGCAACTTCACTCAATGAAGCTTTAGATTGTTCCTATCTTCAGTTGGGCATGTGCTTTTGACAGTTATGGTTCATTAATTACAATATGTATCTTCTTTATATCTCATTCTAGATTGCGGATTTCTTTGTAGTTAGGCTCTATTTTTATTTGTTAAAACTTTATTTGTGTTGGTGTATTTTGGCTGTGTGCATCATAGCTATACAGAGGCCACGGATGATTTTGGATGTGTGCATCCTAGTATAGTTGTATTAGCTTGATGTAATCATGTGAGATCAATAAAAACTTCCTTTGTCCAAAAGTTATATCTCATTCATGGAACTAAGATGAAAATGAGCACCATGTCATCTCCTGGTAATTTGCCTGTAATCCTGAATGATATACTTGTGGATATTGACTAATGCTAATTAAGAACAGAAAATATGATGATACTGCAAAAGAAATAATATATAAAATGCATGCCATGAGCTAGAGGGATGCCGAGATTAATAAATAGTTAATCAATGATAATATAACCTGATTGCTGGTTTTGCAGTTGATAGATGTGGTGGTTATGGGTAGGACCGTAGGAGCAATTGAGCAGATAAGTTAGAAGTGCCCTTAGATATCATCTGTAGGGCGTATGCTGATACTGTGTCAGTCTTTTGCTTGATGGTGCCACAGAAGAAACCTGTGTTTTGTCCCTACACAATATAGTTCCATGGTAGGAATAGAAAAAAAAAGTAGTATAGATTTCAAGGACGGCAAATAAGAGAATGTAGCAATAGTAATTATGTTCTATTCCTACCGTAACAATGAGTTTACACTCAGTAGTTTCTCAGTTCGCTTGGCCTGAATGAATTTGCAGTCAGCTAGGAAGAATACAATATAACTATGCAGGGGAACGAACTCAGTTGAATTAACACTGACGAAAGATATGCCGTACATAACAGATGAAAGAGAAACATTCGACCAATTCATTAAAAAAATTAAAGGAGCCAGAGTACTGTAATACTGGATGGAGCATACTTGGCTGATTGATCTATCGTTGTTGAACGGAGCTTTGAGCCGTCGGACAGGAAGCGATGGTCCAGTTAAAATCAGCCGCTACCGAGATGAAGATCTGGTTAATAGAGGAATCGCAGAAGGTTTTACGAAGAGAATGGACACGATTAGCCATGGCCTCTCATCAGCCCATACATTTTTTTTTTTGAAATACTGCATGCTATTACCCGTGGCTTTTAAAGCCACTTGGCTAGCGGAAGGGAGGAGAATATCAAGGGGGAGGAGATGAGAATCGGAAGTCAGAAGGGGAGAGGACTGGGTGCGGAATGCAGTAGGGGAGGTTGAAGCGCCGCCGTGTTTGTGGCATGAGCACGCAGGAAGGGGAGGGGAGGCAACGGCGGCGGCGGTTGCCATTCGTGCTGCCTCTTTGCTTGAGGTTGAGGAGCGTGGAAATAGCTGATTGGGCTGGGCTTTCTGTTGTCTGTAAACATTGGGCTTCCTTCCTATTGCCTAGGCAGCTTGGCTGCCTTAGGATTGAGATCGCACAGTCTAGAATAATTAGGATGACGTGGAAGCATGAGAAGGCTGCAAAGTGTCATTAACTATACTAAATGGGATCAACTATACGGCATGGCGAGGTACGACGTAGCTGTTATTTTAGAAATAACCGTGCTTAGATGAAACTCTTAAATCCCATATCAATTAGTCTAGCATAATCACACCAAGCGAATAATCTAATGTGGAATTAGGATTAGATCACATCAATACCAGCGCTGTAGGCCCAGGGCCGAGCCCAATTAGGACTTAGGGTTGCCTACCGATCATGGCAACATAGAAATCATAGTTGGAATCGGTCACGGAGTCGGGTGCGCTAATGCGTCCCTTTTCCTTTCGCGAGTTGGTTGATCGAGGTCAACACAAATTAAACCAATAATCTCCCCCCGACCGAAGGTTAACTAACTTACTCCTAACTTAAACTTAAACTAACTATGTTCGGTCACTAAATTCCTCCTCAGTAATTATCAAGTACCATACCAATGCATCGTCAGCAGTACCACGACACAAATTACTTATTCTTGTTTTATTCATTTTATTGATCATATGTGTAAGTGGACACACATGGATCAATAATCTCCGACTTAATTGAACAATCTTAACTTTAAACTTATGTTCATACTTAAGTTCACACTTAGTACCACCACAAAACCCAGCCAATGCATCATCGGCAGACATGACAGGCATACCGGGATATCATTAACTAAAGCTCGCTATAGTACCTTGATAGAACACTTATTAATTTGTTTGGGAGCTTATTTATTCGGCCTCATCCAAAATCATATTTCAGGTTAGTCAACAAATCCATACTAATTTTACAAAAAAATAGTATAATTATCAAACCTTTCATTTAGTCATATTGCTAGCATTTCATTTAGAGCCTTAGAAATGACTCGATGCTGGGATCCTTCTTTCATAACTAATATATCAATGGGCTTGACACCATCAACTATGTCATTACTTGAAGGAATATTGTAGTTGAATACATGAATATTGATATTAAATCAATGTTAATAATACCGGAACATATCACCTATGCCTGTCTGGTTTAAAACATGCCATTCACAAAAATTAGCTTTTATGCTAACCTTGTTTTAGAGCTTTCTGCAGAATCGCTCATGTCTGCAAGAGTAAAGGACATAAACTAATTGTGCACTTTTACATCCATATACTCTTACATAAAACTTCATCTAAATGTTTCTTAACTAAACAAGCATGCTATTTGGTGCATCAATCTAATAGCACCTTCTTTCAGTGGACCTCCCCTAGATTAAGACTAATAAGTTTTTGTCAAGCATTCCGGCTTATAATGCTAAGTCAATTTCTTGTAGATCTTGGCATAAAGCTTCTAATTGAAGCATCAGGAACGTCTTCCTATTCATCTCAATTTTAACTTTACATTTATGATAAAATTTACTATTTTACACAAATGTTAAACAGGCGTAGCTATATATGCATTCATATTTTTGTCACTTCAGCAATTATCTCAACTTTTGCCCTTGTGCAACTATCCTAATACTCACTTTTGGTCCCATCTCAGTGTCATGCTCTCCCAGATATTAAGGAGAGTATTTCACTAAAATGCATCTTATGATATGATAATTTTTTTCTCCTTTCTTTGGAATGCATACTTATTTATGTTAGCTTATGGAGAAAACAATCTAAGTGTAGAGTATCAGGATAAAAACCTTTTCCACCTTAATCTTAGAACCAAAACATGGTTACCCACAATTTTAATCATGGTGAGTTATGAACTCAGCATCTCAGTTTCTGTTGGAACCACACTTAAACCTTTATACCCATTATAGCCTAATGTTGCGACTCCATCAGAAAATTGCTATCAAAAGAACTATACTTAAAGTTCACAGACTCCTCTTATAACCTCTTCATTACAATCTTAAAGTAATTGAGGCTATTGTCTTTTGTGCTCAGTTAACTTATCTTAAGCATCACATATTTTTGTTGTGGTTAGTCAACTTAATAACAATCCTTAACAGATTTTAGCAATATAGGAAGATATACTTATAGCACGAAATAAATATATGAGAAAATCATATTTTTCTTAAGTCATTGATATAGAGTAACTTATCCTATATCTCATTGAGATTTCCCTTCTTCCTTGGTGAGCTCCCATTCGAGCTTTAAAGTGTGTCGACCCTTAAACTTATTTGAGTGACTTACAATGGTAGCTCTTTGAATTCGGAGAAATTAGAAAAAAATTAGAAAATTTTAGGGTTTAGGAAAAATCAGAAAAAATGACTTAGACAAATGACTTAATTAAAAAGTATATTTGTATATACTTAGACAATTAGAAAAAATAAGAAATAAAATGACTTAATTAGAAATATGACTTAGACAATTATTGTATATAAATGAGCTATAAAAATTGTTAAATTAATTAGGAAATTGTATATTGTATATTAATTGTTGTAAATTGTTATTTGTATATGACTTAATTGTTGTATATTGTATATTAATTGTTGGAAATTGTGTATTGTATATTAATTGTTGTAAATTGTATATTGTATATGACTTAAATTAGTTAGGATATTGTATATTGTATATTGTATAATAATTGTTCTAAATTGTATATTTTTAGACAATTATGGTATATTGTGTATGACTTAGAAAATTGTATAAATTGTGTATGACTTACACAATTATTGTTGTATATTGTATATGATTTAGAAAATTTTATAAATTGTGTATGACTTGGACAATTTTTGTTGTATATCGTATATGACTTAGAAAATTGTATATTGTGTATGACTTAGAAAAATTGTTGTATATTGTATAGAATTTGAATAGAATGGTTTTTTGAACGATCTAACAGATGAATGATCGCGAAGCCGAACAGATCATCTTAGACGCGATTGCAGATGGCAGCACCAGATAATATTGGGACGATCCTAAGAGAAATGCAGACCAACACATAAATAGGAGGACGCAGGGGAGAACGAGGAGGTGCGGAACGAGGGGTCAGGCGAGGAGGACGCCGGTAATAGTAACTCGTCTGGGCAGAAGAGGCGACGCGGACAACGTGGTTGCGCAAAAAAGATCAAGGGACGACATGTAATTACCGAGGTAGCATCGGTACATGTATATATATGTATGAATAGTTCAATAACATGTCATGATCGACACTCAATTCTAATATCGACATGCATGAATTTTATTTTGATTAGGACGGCAAACCAAATGCCCCTCCCGTCAAAGCATAGTTATACACAAATCACTCCGGTTGGGTCGTCAGGGATTGCGTGCCCATCAAGATCATGCACTGGTGCAAAACAGGTAGAAACGGAAAAGGAAATGTTGTGGACCGAGTTGCTCAGAACTTTCACTATCTCGCAGGAACACAGGCCAATAGTGAAAGATTGGACTTTGAAAAAAATGGCTGAACTGTTCAACGGCTTCAAGCAAGCGCTACACAAGAACTATGTTCTCAAGGGCAAACATCCGGAGTGGAAGGAGTACCCCAAGTTACAGGCTCATTGGGAAGCTTTTGTCGAATTCAAGCAAAGCGAGCTAGCAAGAAGGAGATCGGAGCAGAACAAAGCCAATGCTGTTAACAAGAAGTACCATCACCACCTAGGGTCAGGCGGCTATAGCGCGCAGTGATGAAGTGGCAGCGCATGGAACAAGACTTAAGAGATAGAGGGATTGTTCCGGCCACAGACGGTTGGTAGAGTATAAGATCAAAACAGTGGTTTTATGCTCACGGTGGATCCCTGGACCCAAATGATGGCTCTCTGGTATGGACTCCGGAGATCAAGGATGCAGTTGCCCAGCTTGAACAGAAAAGACGTGGAGGGCAGAGGGAAAACATTCATGCCCGATAGAGAGAAAGACGAGCTCACATACGCCCGCAGAATCCGGAGCATCCTGGACGGACATGAGGAAAAGGCGTGATTCCTTGGAAATATGGATTCCAAGATGATATTGACATGTACAGAAGCCAGGAGAGGAGCAAGAGCACTACCGAGGCTAAGATTGCTGATCTTGAGTGCAGACTCACGAGCTACATGGTAAGGATGCAGGAGGAGGTGTCAAGACAAGTAGATGAATGGTTGGCTAGACATCAATCCATGGATACACAGCCAACTGTTTGCACCAACCATAAATCACAGCAGCTGCGCATCAACGGAGTAGGTTGTATCGCAAAGCACTGAGACTGTGGCGGGTGCAACCAACCCCCTGCCCCATTGATGAAATCACCTAGTTGACGCCATGTGAGCTGCATATTCCATCAAGGAACTTGTCATTCAAGGTACGCTCGTGCTTTTATGATATGTAAGTCATTTATATTTCAAAATGGGTAGATTACCAACTGACAACCTCGATTCTCGTGAAGGTGGCGTCAGGCATGGCCCTCCCTACGGACACTGCAGTGACATACCACAGCATGACGATTCCAGTTGGGTACTCTAAGGTCAAAGTCGAGCAAGTGGAAGACATGTACGAGGACCTAGAGTTGGACATTATACTATGGAGCAAAAGGCACATAGTTATTCCTAGAGCTATAGCAGCGTCTGTTCGTCCATCACCTCCGCCACGCCCTTCGCTACCTCCGTCTCCTTCGGCTCCTCCTTCTCCTTTAGCTCCTCCGCCTAGACCGTCTACTCCACCGGATGAAGCATCTCCTACACCAGCGTCAACTACTGCACCTCCTCCGTCGAAAAAGAGGATACGGGAACAAGGGTTGTGCATTGACAGGGTCCCCTCCCCGCCCAAATTCAAACAACCGAACATTCCAGCCCTCAAGAAACTATCGTACGAGAGCACTCCAGAGGAGCTGGATGAGGTCGTGAAGGGGGAAGTGCAGGAGCACTTCAAGCCAAAGGAGAAGAATTCGTTCGACATACCAATGGACAAGGGCAAGCTCAATTATTTTAAGAAGATGTCCGAAGGGGCCAAAAATATAATTGCTGAAGGGCCACCACTAAAACCAGCATCTTACTACAATAGAACATTGAAGAAGACTCGTCAAAAGACCGCACCCACAGTCAAACAAGTGCCTCAGCTTGGAGAACAACCGCAAAAGGAGCTCGACCAGGCTCCGTTCCTGTCGGCTGGTGAGGCAGAGTTGCGGTCATTCATGGAGGGCGTCGGGCTGACAAGGTCCCAAATTATGGAAGGGGAAACGATCCCAGTTGCAGAGGCTGATCCGAAACCTAGTTATGTAACGGGTGAACCATTTCTCGGTGCTGATAAGTTGAAGACAATCGGTGCATAGATGCACCGATTCCATGAGTTGTACATGAAAGCGTCAGCTGACGGTAGAGATACAATTGGAGCGAAGATTCGCACAATGGACTACTTCACCCGTCAGGACGATTATGTATGGATCCCATTTAAGGATGTCTTCGACTTGTACCAGCTTGATGCCCTCGACGTCTCTATGCTCACCGTGTGGGTCATGTAAGTATGATTTAAATATAGTTTAATTCCTTCCTTAGCTTCTTGTGTAGCTAATAAAAAATCTTCAGTTGTAGAATGGAGATGCAAAGGGCCATCAAAAATAAAAAAAAAACCAAATTGCATTCATGGACCCTCGGCAAATTAACATGGTCATGGTGCAAGCCCAAGTGCATAGTGTCGAGGACAGTATTCTCCATTTCCTGACGCAACACCATTTTAGGAAATGGATATTTTTGTCGTACAATCATAGGTGAGTTAGTTTCTATTGCCTTTCGTGCAGTACAATGTATATAGTCTCATATATATCGTCTCACGCTATTTACAGCTTCCACTGGGTCCTCTTTGCTTTCAACATGACCCACTCAACCCTTCTTGTCTTTGACTCAATGGATAAGGAACCGAAGTTTTTCACAAAAAATTAATGAAATAATAGAAATTAATAAAATAATATACATTGTCATCACGAATGTTGCTATTGCTATATATGGATCACGAATATTAATTAACATAGTCTGCTGCTACTTTACATAGGGCGTGGGATCGGCTCCGAAAATTGATCTACGGCAACTTCAAAGAAAAACTTGAACGGACTTATAATCTTAAGGTGAGTGCATCCTCCAAAATAAACGTTAACTCTTTAATTTACAATATATTGAATCTCTCGTCGTTTCTATTTTAGGTTGACAAGCAGAAAATCGGGACTAACTTGTGAGCCTACTTCGTATGCGACTATCTTCATAATCTAGCCCCAACACATGTTTTCCATGATTTCAGAGTACGTAAAAAATCATTCATACATGAATTATTGTCTCGATTTCTTGTTTATTTCATATATTTATATCTTATTTTCTTTCCAAATGATAGTATATGGATTTGGCGGGCAAAAGACCAGATGATGATATGATAAGGGCCATTCAAGAACAATTGATGGGATTTATCAACGTACAAATTCTTGATCCCGCGGGAGAATTCTCCATCGACGACTGAATTCGTAAAGTCGACCCTTCGACTTCGAAGCCGTAGAATTCTAATTTTCATAGCGATAGTCTTTCGAGATTTGTACATATATATGTTCATTTTTATATCTGTAAAAAATTTACTTAAAATTACTTTAAGTGTAAATATAAATGTTAGTAATATATATACATATATAATGCAAATATATGTATTTATATTATATATATACACATATACATAATATATATAAACTGTGCAGCACCGGTTGGTAAATATGAAAAAAAAAAGAAAAAGATCTTTGACCCCGATTGGTAACACCAACCGGGATCACTATGGGTGTGCCAGCCCCACGTGGCACATCCATCTTTAATCCCGGTTGGTGTCACCAACCAGGGTCGAACATCTATCTTTCGCCCCGGTTATATAACCGGGGTTAAAAATACGAGATCTCTAGTCCCGAATTGATAACCCCGGATCGATAACCGAGGCTAGAGGGGGTTATGAACCTAGGGGAGAGCCCCTTTCTCCAGCAGTGTTTAACTGAGTCTATGACAAGTGGGACCGATTGAGTCACTGACAGTGGATGAGTGGCAAAAGATTAATTATTCCGTTACTTAGGGTTAGACCTTTTATTGTCGATCTGAGTTTTTGAGTTGAGAGAGGGGTGTTTTTCTATATCTTATAAAACTATATCAGAGCAATTTATAAAGATTACATTCAATATTGTTCCGATCTAGTTTTGGTCTATTATGCTGAATTTTCTGATACATCTAGATTGTGAAGGTTATATCTCTTAAACCATTTATTATTTTGCAAATTCCTCCAGTGAAGTTGTCCAAACTTCGTCCAGTACAATCTATAAAAGTTTGCATTCAATTGAACAGTTAAATTTTGTGCAACCTAATTTTTACTAAAGGTTTGTCAGTCTGTTATTTAATTTCGAAAATTGACTTTCGCTGTCATTACCTACTATTCACCCTCTCTAGTAGGATAAATTTAGTTGCAAAATTCAAATTATTTGCTTATGCTGATAAGCCATGGTGCAAACAAGGGGTGCCGTAGAGAGCAGCCGGATTTCTCATGTGATCTCTTGAAATAAGATCAATTTGTCGATTGTGGTGATAGCATATCTCTAGTGTGGTTTCTTCTCACAAACAATACAGATTGCAGCTGTAATATTTGTATGGTCGATTCCAATTTTATGCTCTGTGTCCTCGCTCCAAGATTTCCCGTGTTAGATCATGCCCTGCTGTGCAGGTGTATCAAGGCCACAAAGCTCAAGGCCATTGATGGCACTCTTGAGCAACTAATAAATAGAAATTTCAATTGACGAAAGGCTAATTATTATCCCTCCCGGATCCAAACAAGCCTCAATTTCCGTCTAGAATCTTGCTATCTAGATAATAATTAGCACTTTGAAACGTGGCCGCCACCAGGAGGGTTGGGCCCATCACACTCCCCGAAGGCTAGAAGTGCTAAGGAGGGGTTTCGGGCTACCCCGAACCCCCGAACCCACGGCGCATGAAGGCACGTATAGTGCCCCACCACGTGTGCAGGCGCTGTGCGCGCCCAACCCGCAACCACCGCATTTACCGTGATGGGAGGGCGTCTAGCCTAGGCCAAATCACATTTTAATGCGATATGAGGCGCACGCCTCGCCACCATCATTTCCTCCCCTTTGTGCAGAAAGGGGGAGGGGGTAAAAGGTCTCCACTCAGTGACTGCGTGGTGACAGCGCTGTCACTGAGGGATGGCTATCATTCCGCACTGTCACGGTCGCATTTAATGCGATGGATGGCTATGTGGAAAAAACGGGCACCCCACGTTGGACCGCTAGGTCCAGGGGTTGCCTCATCGCCTGCTGACGAATGGGCCCAGTCGACGACCAGAAGACCTGGCGCCACCATGGCGTCATCAGCAGAGTGCTCTCAGTACCTGCCCCCAGCCATGGGGACGTGGGGGAGCACGCCGACGCGGCCTCACTGTACCATATGTTCCATCACATATACTTCTGAAACTACTAGTTGGGCCACTGTTGTAACCCCTTAAGCTATAAAAGGAGGCCTGGGTCGATAGGGAAAAGGGTTGCACTCCGGTAGATCGATCTCTCTCCAGTGGGTGAAAAAGGGATTGGCAGAAGAGTTAGACACAGAAAAATCACCATACTAAATTCTTTGTAACTTGGTTCTCAATTCAATCCACCAAGAATAGGAGTAGGGTGTTATGCATCCCTTGCAGCCCGAACCTGTATAAACCACTTGTCTTCCTCAAATCTCTCTCTCGCTCTCTGTGCATCCCTTGCAGGCGGCAAGGCCGGGAATGGATCCAGGGTGATGGGCGACGCTAAGGGAAGTGTTTTGCGCGGCATACAGCTGCCGGAGCAGCCTGCCGGCGGCAGCGGCGCGGCGGCGGAAGGAGGTGTGCAGCGGCCGGCGAGTTTCACGGCGGCGCCGGCGATGATGCAGTGGGTGTCAGGTCGAGGGGCCGAAAGATGAAACATGCGCAGGGAGGATGCGGATCTGAT
>CM002477.1:4309543-4329624 GCA_000325765.3 Leersia perrieri
GCGGGGTCCAGAGGACGGCGGCGACGAGGATGGTGCCACGGCGGCGGTAGGAACTCCGGTGATGATGTCGCCGGCTCGATTGGGCTAGAGAAGGAGAACAGAGAGGTTACAGGGGGTTACTGACGACCACAAGCGACCAATCGGCAGGGAACTCACCAGAGCCGAAGCATTTGCCGGCGGCGGCGGTGGATGGCCGGAAAAGGTGGCGAGCTCGACCTCCCTCGACCTTGGTGGGGACGAGGCGACGATGTTGACGAAGCGGTTCGCCCTGTCTCGGGCTCTGCCGGCGGCGGGGACGACATGCAGACGGCGGTGCTGCCGGGAGAAGAGGGAACGATGGCATCGGCCGATGCCACGTCCTGATCTACTGCAAGGATACTAGAGGAGTGTTTGGAAGGCCACGGAGATGGTTCTCGCGCGAGGAATCGGAGGGAGCTCACTGGGAACGGCGGGTTGACCACGGCGGCGACGACGGCCGGAAAAGAGGATCGGCGGTGTTCTCGGGTTTCGCGGCGTCGCAAGCCTATTCCTCCCAGCCGAACCTCAAGAAGGGCTAGGCGAGGCGGGGAGAGAAGCCCCGAGGCACATCGTTGTCGGTGGTGTCGGGGAA
This sequence comes from Leersia perrieri, assembly GCA_000325765.3. Taxonomy (NCBI): domain Eukaryota; kingdom Viridiplantae; phylum Streptophyta; class Magnoliopsida; order Poales; family Poaceae; genus Leersia; species Leersia perrieri. Next base: position 4,310,154 of record CM002477.1, read on the forward strand.
GATGAGTAGAAGGTGGCGACGCTCTCGGGAGGCCGGCGGCGAGGGGAAGGTGAGGCCGCCAAGTGCTCGATCTGCGCCATATGGGACAAGAAGGCATGGGGATGTTAGGCAAGGTGAGTAGAGCACGTTCCCGAAGAATATAAGTCGAGTGGTTCACTGGAGAAGAAATGCGGCGGCAGGGAACTCACCGGCAGGGAAGAAGAAGGGGTCCCTCTTGGTGTTCTAGGGAGCAAACGCTCTCGTTGTTAGCGGGAACACAAAGAGGGGATCAAGCCTTGCACAGGGATGCATTGGTTGAAGAAAAAGATGGCAGTGAGTTCCTCTCTCGCTTGGAGTAGAAGGAAAAGAAGAGGAAAAGTAGAGGCATGCGAGGTGGCATCGTTTTTTTGCTAGAGGAGGGTGGTGAGGAGTGCTCCTAGGCATGGTTTAGAGAATAGGAGCAGTGGGGCCCACCTTCATGGAAAGAAACTCGAAAACCACCCTTCTAGGGCAAGGAATGTTTTGGGTGCATGGTGAACTTGGGCAGCTGGTTTCTCAGGGTTAGAGAGGAGAGAAAATGGTGTTCTTGTCCTCTAGTACTTGTTTGACATGTGTCTTGAAGTGGTAGAGAGGTTCTAGTCATTAGGCTTAAGGAACAAATAAGGGGGCTAAGTATAGAGGGTTAGGGGATGCTGAAAAAAATAGGGATTCAGACTTTATAAATTTTCTAAGTGTTGGGAGAGTACTGACATTCAGTTTTGATGGCTTAGGTTTAAAGGGTTAAAGGCAGGATTTATGTTGGAAGGTGGACTTTTTGGATCGAGAATAATGGGCTCTACATTTTGTATGAAGGGAATTCCTCATAGTGGTAATGGTGTGGGCATTATGATCTACTAAAGTAGGTTATATAGCACTGATTTTAGGTTTCAGACTTGGAATATTTCTAAGTCATGATTTTCAGAAATAGGTTTCACTTTTGTGGGGCTTGGTTAGCTGTCCTAGGAACATGAGCATAGCTTGATGATGTACTTTGTAGGTAGAGGGTAAGATAGGCTACATTTTGGCTTGAAGGAATTTTAATTAGGTTCTATTGCATGGCCTTGATGATGTGGAGAAATAGGGTTTAGGATGTTGTGGGCTCCAAGTATTAATTTGTTGGATTTTGGAGAGGATGAAGGAAATAGTTAGAAATGGAGTTTGTCCAAGAAAAGGTTAGGGTTTATAGGGTGCAACATGTACTTTAGCTTCTCTGAAAAAGGTTAGGCAAGTTTGTGTTTAGACAAAATTGGAGAGAGGAGGAAAGAGGGCTATGTGGTACAAATTCAGGATTTGGCTCCAAATTATTCTAAGTCATAGAGTAGTGGTTGATGATCTAGTTTTGCTGGAAGTGATTGAAAATGAGACAAGGGCTTTATGTGCTTGATGATCAAGGAAGAAGAGCACATGAATGAGATGTGTTGTGATAAGAAGAAAGTGAGGTCGAGTAGAATGTTGGAAATGAGAGAAGAATTGGACAGAGGCAGGGTAGCTTTAGCAGAGCTCAAGGTTGGGAGAGTTCATCCCAAATTTTGTTGAAGTGGAATTCCATATTGGTCTTTGGTCGAGATATGATGAAGGGCAAAGAGATTATAGGGCCAAGGCCTTAACTTCTAGTTGGCTGATCTTGGAGCACAACAACATGGGACCAAACTAGATTATAAAACTTTTAAAAACAACTTAGGTGGTTTACTTGTGAGGTAAAACAAGTGTGTGAATTTTAGCCAGTTTAGCCATAGGAATTTAAATGATGATTACATGTGATGCATGCATATGTCCTAATTGATCATGCAAGAAGATCCAAAAACAACAAAAATAATTTGAGCACACAGGGTCATTACACATGATGCATGTGACACTTTTTATTTTATCATTTTATGTGCACAAGGTTTTATAGAGCTAGTTTTCTTATTTTCTAAACTACTTATCTAATCATGTGTGAAGTGTGCAAACTAGATGTACAAGATTAATTGTTTTTTTGTTATAAGTGAAAGTTGGTTTTAGTCAATGCTCAACTATAAGAAAAAGTTTTTATTTTTATGCAACTTTGGAAACAAGTTCATTAGCTAATGCAACACACACTTAACTTCAAAAGCTAGGTTTTAAATTCTTGGTATGTTACAGATACGTACATAGTTCCATGGTGAAATATTGTTTCACAAAATCAGGTAATATAAAAAATTTACCTATAAAATTTTTTGCCACCGTTGGCATCTAAATTTAGCACTAGAACTGATATGTAGCAAAATTAAGAGCAATTTTAAGAAAATCCCCAAATTTCCCACAAAGGCCTATCCTACCAGGCGAGAGACCACTTCCACTGGGAATTTGCAGAGGACACCCGTAGTGGCCAGTCCGACCCAAACACACACGCTAGTCAGACTTGGGGGCCTAAGTTGTAGTCTATAGTCTAATTAAGGCATATCTCATGTTGCTTTGTTGTGTACTCCCTCCGTCCCAAAATAAATCAACTTCTACTTCTAGGATTCAAATCTTATCCCAAAATAAACCAACTTGTACACTCTTACCAATACTTAATCCACAAATCAAGAATATTTATATCATCAATACCCCTTACCTACCTCTTCACTAATGCTATCTTTTCATTTATAAGGGACATTGTGGTACTTCTCTTTTATCCTTAACTTTTTCTTGGGAAGCTAGAAATCCTCTTACTTTGGGACAGAGGGAGTAGGAAATAAGTTGTCAGTGTCCAAATTGATTTCCAAGCTTAATTAGACGTGGAAAAGATTCCATATATATGATTTGAAGACCACCTCTTCTACCATTAAGCTTAAGCCATGTTTTCATATCTACCATTTACCTAGTTTTAGCTTTAGTTCGTAGATCTTCCTTAATCGTCTTTGCTTTGATGCAAAAATGCAATCTTCTTTGTATGTTTGTCCCATAAACCTTTCTACTCACCAAAGAGACATATGCTAGTTCAATCTATGTAAATTGGTCTATATTTCAATCAGCCCAGTGGGCGGTTTTGATTTAAATCCCATCTTGGTGATCAAGGTGGTAGGTGACTACATGTAATCAACACCATGAATATGAATCGACATGTTTCTCTCAACAGATGCCAACAACCAGTGATCAAGATTACTTTATGTACACAAATTGCTCGAGCCCGTGCAAATTGTCGGGCTTCATGTTGTGGAACATGTTGAATGGTCTAGAGGGGGGTGAATTGACCAGCCTATTAAAACCTGAAATCACTCGCAGCGGAAGTCAGGTCTCCGGACACTCTGGACCTATGGTCCGGACAGTCCGTTGTCTGGACACTCCAGCAGTTGCTGCCGGATGCTCTGGACCTGGAGACACGAAATTCCTCGAAGGGAATTTCCAGATGTAGATGAGTGAAAACAGATAGCAATACAGACAGGGAGAAAAAGACAACGAATTTTTACCATGGTTTGGATCCAAAGACCCTACTCCACGTTGAGGCGCTCCAGAGAGCGAGATCTAATGATCTCAAACCTTGCCATGCTATCTCCCACAAGTTGGCCTCGATCTCCAAGGAGCTCTGGGACTAGCTACTCCCCGGACGATCCCATGACCAAGTCCCAAGCCGGGAGTCCTAATCCCTTGTAGCCTCCTTGCTCTATCGATCCCTACTTCTAAGAGATAGCACGGTTGTTTACTCACTTACCTCGTTAGGGAGAGGAAATCCCGTACAAACAATCCCGGACAAACCACACAAGGTCGGAGCTCACGGGCGACACCTAGCCGTCTAGGAGATGAATATCCAAGTGTAACAAACAACCTAGCTAGATCTTGTGCCAATTCCTAGATGCTCATGAAGGATCAATCCTACACCATACTAGCAATTAATCTCACCAACTCTCACTCAAATCCCTAGAAAATTCCAAAGACAAGAGATGTAATTGAGTGCTCTAGTGCTATAGGAATAGTAGAGAATCAATGTGACAACTAACCTAGCTATGGGAGAGGAGATGGGCTTAAATAGCCCACGCTACCGGCCACTAGCCGTTGGGAAAGCAAGTCCGGACTATCCGGACATCCATGTCCGGATACTCCGAACATGCTAGCCGTTACACGTGACGTGTAACGGTGATGTTCACTGGCCGTTTGAACTGGTGGTTCCCGTGTCCGGACACACCAGGTTTGGATACTCCGGTATAAACTACCGGACAGTCCGGACCAACTGTCACAACCCAAACGTGCAAGTGTGTGAAGTACAAGTGTGCCACTCACTAGTCTAGAATTGATCATTTTTTGAGCATTTAGAGATTAACCTAAGTTCTAAATAGTAGATCCCCTTAATAGTACGGCTTTTCCTACAACTCAAAATAAAAACATCATATTTCTACTTCTTTGAGCCGCTTCGCCATTCCAAAGTATTCCATTGTATTTCTTGACGTTGTTGGGGGTTACTTGTCTTCTTGCTTACATTCACAACTCATTAAACATGATTAGTCATTTAATCTTGTTGTCATTTATCGCCAAAACCCACTAGGGGTTAATTAGTGCACTTTCACATGCTCATCCATGTTCAATTCCTATACACCTCTGTCTTGTAATATAGGAACTTATTGCTATTCGCGAAAACAATAAGGATTTTAGTAAAATATCCACAATACCCCTCACTAATACATGAGTCTTAATGTCATTTCAATTGATATATGGAAATTTAGATGGTAAATATTTAAACTATAAAAGCCGGATAACGGGATAAGCATGCAGAGAAGATAAAAAGTACAAACCGTATGTTTAGTAATATTATGTATATGGAACACAAAAATTCTTATACTATGGGACCGAATTTAAAACTCCAAAGTTTTAATATAATGCATGGGACCCGAAGCGAGTACCTCCAAATATCTTGCATTTCGTCGACTTTTCATGCAAGTGAGATACGAACGGCTGGCACTGCTACAAAATAGTCTATTCATAACAGCCTATTAGTGTCAGTTTAAGAAAATCCAGCACAAAAATAGGTTTATCTTCCCCACACCAATCTGCTTGTTATTTGTGCTGATTTTTTTAATACCTAGCATAAATAGCCATTTATTTGTGCGGGTTCACAATAGAACAAATACAAATGGAGAGTCTAAAACCAGTACAAATTTGAGGCATTATGACCTGGCAGCTTCCTGTGGTAGTGGGGTCATGTGTTGCTAGCTTTATAATCTACGTGTGATTTAGCGTACCCATGGTTTGATGTTAATAGGAGCATATGCAATATGTTGGGATCTATGCTTGTGTAGAAATAAAGTGGTTTTTGGCAAATCTCCATCAAAATCATATTTGCAGGTTCTTTTCACGGCAGCGTATTGGATTTGGTTCTGGGCAAACCTACAAGGCGTGATGATGATAAGAAATGCATTTAAGTTGTATGCAGAAAGATGGAGTTTTTGGCTATGCAAGTGTTTGCGCACTTTAGTTGGAGATTTAGCAATAGAATCCAATAAAGCTAGTCTCTTGTTAGTGCTTTCATTGTTAATGGCCTCATGTGTTATGTGACGTATTTTATTTTTAAACTCTGAAATAAGTGGTTGTAGCTTCTGTTGAAGTAAAGGTCGGATTATCCATTATCTAAGAATAATATGGGAGGGTGTGGATTTGAGTCTCCGATTTGTACTTGACAAAAAAAAATTACCCAAGTTATCTATACCATCTTAAAAAGAGGACATCGCTGCCACCACCAACCCATTCACTAGCATTTGGGCCTTATCCATAGGACCCACCATCACAACTCCTACTACAAAAGTATGGATATTTACATTATGATTGAATAATTTTATAATAAGAATAATTTTGCTAGTATGGGAAAAAAATTTGAAGAGACTGAAAAACGTTGATAGACAATAACATACCTCAAAGATTGACGCCATCATTGCAAGAAATAATGCATCTCTGCCTACAAATGATGTAGATTGGTTGCCTACTGCGATGTGGATTTGCTAGTTAATTAATTAGAACTGGTAATAAATTACACAAGTCTGCTCTGTCGATAGTTAGTCAATATAAAGTAATCAGTCTACGCTGATGTCCTTGATGTGAATAGCTTAGCCCCGACGACCTGAGCATCATGTTAACCGTCAAAAAAAATATAAAGTAATCAGTCTTCTTAATTAACAACTACTCCTACTTCTTAATCCGGAGTATATAGCAAGTGTCTACGCTGATGTCCTTGATATGTATAGCTTAGCCCCGACGACCTGAGCATCATGTTGACCTGAACATAGTATTATCTAGCTTGGCAGTTTAGCTCAGAGAAGAGAGGACAGAGCAAGAGCAAGAGGTCGTCGTAGCTCAACCCCTGAGAAGCGAAGATGAGCGATCAGAGCGCCTATCCTAACCCCGCTCAAGGTATTAGATCTTTCTCATCTTTGAATTCTCTTCCAATTCAAGGCATTATTAGTACATCAGTTCAATTGCTTTCGAGTACTTGATTTCCTTCCACGTTCATGTATAGTACAAGGATTGAATAGGTCCCGTGAAATTAATACTGGAAAATCAGTCCCCGTTTCAAAGGAGACCTTGTATGTTGTGTTCGGAAACAGGGAACGGACAAAGTCGTACACTCGTACGCAGAAGTAAAGATTTGACTGATTAATCCATTTCTTTCTCTAAATGCGTGTGCGATGCCATGATTACGCAGGATACTATCAGGGCCCTCCTGCCTCGGCGGCAGCCGGCCAAGATAACACGGCGGCCGGCGACGGCGGCGGCGGCGGCAAGCCTGTCGCATCTAAGAAAGACCCGCCGGGCTTCATGGGTAACCTGTCAGTAATCAGCAACTCCACATGCATTCCATCTGAATTAATTCAATCTCTGATACGACACAAAAATCTCTCTCGCTTTTATTTGTAATAAAGTGGTTAAGTTGCCTCTTAATCCATTGTGCAGCCTTGCCTGCCTCCCCTGCGCCGGCCCAGCCCAAGCAAAAAACGACGCGAGCTAAATCATGTTCTAGCTTTGATTCTTCGTCATCAGGCTACAAGTCTCTACTTACTTATTTACACCAGTGTTTGTTTAATTACCTATTTATAACTTTATAAGCGTGCATGTCGTTATAGCTAATTCCGATTGCTCAATTGTGTTGTGTGCTGGTGAACGATGGTGAACATGTCGTGTCCAATGCATGTAAATTTTTATTCCCCTTTGGATTCATTGTTCAGCCCATAACGTCTATTTTCTTGTCATGATTATTACGAAGAATCTGTTTTACGCTTTGTTTCAATTATATATTCCTTTAGGCCATCTACAGTATAGATGGCCATAAGGCCCGCGGCCCATGGCAAGGCCCAAGGCCCGGAGATTTGGCACGGCCCAAGCATGGCACGAGCCCGACATTAGTTGGGCCGTGTCGGCTCGGCACGACTGTCGGGCCGTGCCTGGGCCTCCCTTCAGCACGCTGGGCCGGCCCGGCACGGCCCGACAAAAATTTTAAAAAATAAAGGACAAAAAATAGACTTATTCTATACATCTTGGACCAAATTATACCTATTCTAGAGTTGAGGAACTTAAAAATAGACTTATTATATAGTTTTAGCCTAAAGTAGGCTTATTCTATACTGTGAGAGACCAAAATTAGACTTATTTTTCGAAGTTTCAGCCCATGGCACGGCGGACCGGCCGTGCATTCGGGCCGGCACGGCACGGCCCACCGTGCCATAGGTCGTGCCTGGGCCTCGCTTCCTGCTGATGGGCTGGCCCGGCATGGCACGGCCAGCCTGTCGGGCCGTGCCGTGCCGGGCGGCCCATTTGGCCATGTATAATCTACAGGATGGACGGTCGACGGACGTCCGAATTTATCTTTAACGACTTCTTTTTTCTAACCACGCTGCTTCGATGCATCCCTGCCAGTGCTGCACCATAAGTGGAGCCACCGCTGCGTTGGCCCCCAAGGGCGTTTGACGTGATGTCGACACCCCCAGCCATCCAGCAGTCTAGCTCGTTGAAGCTATGGTGATGTGCCCCCCAAAGAATTGCATGAATCTTCTAGTATATTATCAGGATATAACGGGCAGATTAAACATCAAGAACTATATAAACTGTTAACAAGCATGATTTATACTAACGGAAGTAGAGCAAGCCCCCAGTATTAAACCATAGTCGGCCTAACATCAGAAACGCTCGCACAATAGACATTGTATAAAAACATGCTCCAGGTAGTACGATAAATTGCATATAGGATATTGCGTACCTTTGTAGATACATGCCGGATCTATCTACAAAATTAGTAGATTAATTTAAAAAGCCAATCTACCAATTACCTCATAGCACGTTAGTTTCCTGTATTGATATCCTTGGCTAGTCAACAACTCTGATATCGGACTCGATATTGTCGACGGTTTTGTTGGCGAATATCCACCTGAGATAGTCGATCTGGTCGAGGCTTTACGATGGACAATTCCCCATTGCGGCGACGTCTTGAAGGTTGGTTCTGATAACTCGATCTATTGACGGCGATGGTTCTGATCACGTCGGGAAACGCACATCGTTTGGGTTGTATCACCGCACAGCCGAAGTCATCGAGTAGTTTTGTTGTTGAAGAATCTATCTTTTGAACCCATCTCATCGAAACCTTGAAGCACCAAAATCACCCTACCTGGCGTGCCACCGTCGACATGTGAGGTCGCACTACGGTATTTGCATGGTATGGGATCATCGGTACCAGGGTATATGCAAGATTGAAGCAAAAGAGACGGGGACAGAGATTTTTATTCAGATTCGGGCCCCTTATCTGGAAGGTAATAGACTTACTCTTGTTGGACGAAGCCGGTGTTGCTCTATATTCATCATCATTATACAACTACAATATTTGGCGTAATCTATCTAGCTATCATCGACTTGGCAGGTCGTCGACATGGCAACTTGTGGTCAACGATAGGGTGTTCTTCTTTTCTCTTGTCCTTGTCTTCTACATGTTTCGGGTTGTGCGTTGGTTTCTAGATCCCCTCCTCCTCCTAGGGGTCTTGTATTTATACCCGTAAATATTTCCTTGTCTAAGTAGGACTAGGAAGACCAATATGGATACTATCCGAGTAGTCCTTATAGTTTTTTTATAGAACTCTTCTCGTCCTTTCTTATTTGGAACTCCTTTTATATATGATGTATGATTCTATATAAGACATGGTATACAGTAGGCCCGATCGAGCTTAATTGATTACAATTGGGTATATGGTATTTATAATCCAGACAGAATCCATAGGAAAAACCGACACAAATGACATCACATTAGTGCTGGTTCATTTAAAAAACCGGTACTAATAGTATTAGTACTAGTTATTGATATTAAGTGAAACAAATGTGACACTGCATTATTAGTATCGGTTCATTAAAAAGCCGACATAAATGATATTAGTACATCTTCTTATTAGAATCCGGTAGAAATAATTAGTTATTTTCTTAATAAGAACTGTTATGTTACTGGTAACAATAGAAAGGTCGAGCCGATCGAGGAGAGCTGAGCCATGCGCTGCCAGCAAAGGAGAGGATAAAATTCCTCCTTATCCTCTCCTTCTCTCCCTTCATATCATTTTCTTCCTCTCTCTCATCTCTCCTCTTCTCTCATCTCCACTTTTTCCACCATCACCGGACAGCGTCGTCGCAAGCAGAGGCGACGGGAGTAGCGGTGCGACGGGTCAATGGCGGCGTGAGTGGGAGCAACGGCGGCCAGCCTACGTCGTTGCGAGCGGCGGCCGCCGTCCTACGTCGTTGCGAGCGGCGGCAGGAGCAGTGGGTCGACGGCGACCGGGGGCGCCGGGAGCAGCCGTGTCCAGTGGAGGAGGCGGGAATAGCGGCGGTCACCATCCAGCGTTGTGAGCGGCGTCGCCGAGAGCAGCGACGCAGCAGCCCAGTGGGTCGCCGTCGACCAGCGTGGCAGGAGCAGCGGCGTTTGGCCACCTCGGTGTGAGCGGCGGTGACTGGTGTTTGATGAGGATTTGCTTTTGATTTAGATTTGTGGATTATGAGGATTTGAATCTAGATGATAATGGATTGATGATGGATTTGAATTTGTTTTGGGTTAATCTTTAGGGATTAATTTTTGGGGAAGATGAGGCCGGCTCAAATAATCAAACTCGATTCTTTGAGCCAGCGTTTTGTTTTTCTCATGAATCCCTCTTTTGTGACAGTTATAGAACCGGTACTGTTAATATCTACTATTTTGTTCCCTTTCCTAGTGTCAGTTGGATAACCAGCACAAATGCCAATTACCAACCGGCACCAATCCGATTTTCCGTGGTAGTGTTTATCACTGCACTTACGGTTCCCTTGGTGGAATTCATATTGCTGATGTGATGAGGTTGAAATTTTCTGACTGTCGCATATCAATTATTTCACTCGTATTAGTGTATTTCCTTGAAATTGAGTCGATGACCAAGTTACTTGCTGGGTGCCAAATCGGTATATATAACACACTGGACAATGATATATAAGGCTTGTTTTAAAGTCAAACATTGGAAAATAGTGCACACGACCATTCAAGTAGTTAGGTTCCAAAGAATGTGGCTGCAGCAAAATGTTTTCTAACAATGATCAGGACGACTTAGTCAGAAGGACGACCATTCAACTAGTTTTTGAGCTAGTTGCTGTTTGAACCAATTTTTGTGCCAAAGTTTCACTTTCGTATCCCTCCGAAGCGGATCCTTCTTACTTTGGATCACATCTCTTCTCAAGCAAGCCAGTGGAGGACACTTGAGGTTGCAATCATCTTTCCCCATATGTCACATATACGGCTTTAGGGCCGCCTACCCCTCATGCCAGCTTTCACGTACGTACATCTGGCTTGGTAAGTAGGCACAGATGCACAACGGTGGCAGCCTAACTGGGGCATAGAGATGTCACAGTAGGATCAACTGAATAACAGAGCAAAACAGAGCAAAACAATAAAACTGAATAACAGAGCAAAACAAGTGTGAAAACATAGTCCAAAGTGAGAAGATTGGCTAGAGGGATCAGAGTAAATTATTGACAAGGCAAGACGTTCAAACTGCGAATCCGTGTTTGTTTTTATAAACTTAATATACCTGTCATATACAGGTCAGTAACATCCAAATATAAAACCTATTTGACCATTCTAATTAAGCTACACTTTTGACCAATAGTACTCGTCATATCTCTCTGATTTTCTATACTAGAAAATATAACTTATTCAGCACCATTTACAGACGCAAACATTGTGAACTCAAGGATCTGCTCTGTGTTTCCTTCTCTTCTATATATATGAGAAGCACCCAGTTGAAGAACACAAGCATGCTGGCCGAGCAACATCCTCAATAAGACTAGCCATATATGTACATGGCTTGGAGGAACCACATGGTCCTTATATGTTTAGCGGTGGTAGCTAGTATGTTAATTTGTGCGCACGCAAGTTTAGGAGAACATACTGATCCTCGTAAGTATATGCGCACACATACTCTTAATCCATCACATGTATTAATTTTGTGGTCGCCTATCTACTACCCGATTGTTAGTTTTATATTTTTATTATTTGATCGATCATCTTTTCTTCTTAAAAATTTCATATTTTTCATACCAATTAATATTTGACCATTCATTTTAGTCAGAAAATATATAAATATCTTTTACCCTTGTCATTTCGTAATGTTAGAGTTTTGACTTTCTCATAGAACGTTTAACCACTCATCTCATTTAAAAATTTAGTGTAAAATATAAAAAGATAAGTCATATTTAAGATAATTTTGATAATAAAGTAAGTCAAACAAAATGAATGATACTTCCATAATTTTTTTGAAAAAGACAAATAATCAAACGTTGCAAAATAAAACCAAAACTCTTATATTATGAAATGGATGGAGTACTTTTATGACTTGTTTCATCACTAAACGTGCTTCAGGTATATATGGCTTATATATTTGGGCAATTCGTAACCGTGTCATTATAATTTTGTAAAGTTGAAGATATGCTATTGATATCTCCTAACATATGCGTGAGTCAATGACATGTGGATCAGGATGACATATCTTTAATTTAGCAAAATTATAATGGTATGGTGTAATTTTTTCTATATTTTTACATACGATTGCACTTATGTTTTCAAAGGATGTTGGAATGGTCAAACTAACATCATGTCTAAGAGTTAACAACTTCATACCGTTAGATATGTGTCGTTCCAGACGACTCGGTAGTGCTAGTGAAAGAGTGAGAAAATTCGTGAACCCCTGTATAGTACAAATATAAATCTCGTAATTAACCGGGAGCAGATGAAGAAAAACATATAAGGAAAATTGAAGTGCAATGTTGAATTAATATTATTTGGGAATGTTAGTTATGTTTTCTTTTGCAAGTTTCAGTGAAAAATATCTGTAATACTTTCATGTGTCTGATATAATTACCTGATGGGCCATTTTACTAGCTTGTGCTTAAATAATGCGCACTTGAGATTGAAATGTTTCACTTCCTTGTTATAAATTGTGAAAATATCATTCTTGCAGATTGTCCAACATGTGTTTGCTGCAGCCCGTGCGGATGCTGATTTATGGTTACTTCGAATTCCCTCGTGCAATCTTAACAGGATGAACATGGAATTGGATAACCACTAAACAGGATGATCATGCGAATTGGGATGATCAAGAAAGGCATAGAGCCACTAAAAAGAAGGGGGCATAGAGCTGGTTAGGAAACCACAGGAGACAAGGTAGTGCTGAACCGACAACAGCTGATTGCAAAACCATCACTGATGTCCACTATCGCTGCCAATTCAAGCAACGAACAATAGCCTGTCCAGGAATTTGGATTTTGGTACAGCAAAAAAACTGTATTCTAACTTTTATATTTTACGCTGTATGTACATATATGTAGTACGGTATATAAGACTTGAACAAGGGGGCTGTCTTCATGCAAAACATTCATACCATCTCACGTACATATCTACTCCCGCCGTTTCATACTACTTGTCATTTTAACATTAATTATTTTCTAAAAGTATTATTCTTTCTCGCATCTCAATTCGGAGCTAGGAAAAATAGTCACTGGGGTCAGTACTTATTACTATCTCTATTTTATAATGTAAGATGTTTTGATATTTTTTGTTTATAATGTTTGACCATTCATCTTATTCAAAAATATACAGCAAACATAGAAAATTATAAGTCATTCTTAAAGCACTTCTGGTAATAAAGTAAGTCACAAATAAAATAAATGATGATTCCATAATTTTTTAAATAAGACGAATGGTCAAAGGTTAACAGAAAAAAATCAAAATATCTTTTCTAAGCGTTGTATAAGATGGAAACAACATCATTGTTACCTTTCACATGTTAGGAACCTCGTTGTTGCAGCAGTACAGTATTATTTGATGTATTGTCGGCTATTCTAAATTTTATCCACAGTTCTCTTCGTCACCAGCAGAGGTATTTCCCTTTTAAGAATCGTCCCAACTGACAAGTGGCTGGCCAGAGAGAGCGGCGAGGAGCTTGTTAGAGGAGACGATGAGGGAAAATGCAAGACTGTTTATCCACATAGGTTTTGGATCTAGCGTTCTTTTCACGCAATATCTGTCAGCGCGCCCGTCTTTCTCTCTGCCGTTGTCACGTAAGATGGCGTCGCATAAGTACAAAATTTGACAACTAGGTACCACATTCGATATCTAGGATACATTAAAAAAATCTGATATTTATAGATAAAAGACAAGGTACACATGGTACCAAGTCCGGTAGCTCATCGGATTGCGCCCTCGGTACCTCATCATTGTCGGATGCCTCTTCAGAGAATCATATTTTAGAGGTATCAAACGTTGAGTATGTGTTTTTCGGAGAAGCAAAATTTTGGGAGAAGCACATTTTGGACGATACACATTTTGGGCCTATAGACCACTTGCCAGACGTGCATTTTTTCTAAGTGGGCTTTTTTTTAAAGTGGGTCATTAAGGCCGATTTCTAGTGGGTGGCCTGCTAAGGTTAGCCAGGGGGCCAGGGAACATGAACCTTGTGGTACATAAATTCGTTTTGTTCTCTTTTTTTACTTGGTTTACTTAATTTGTTTTTAAATTTAATTTACAGAGAGTAAAATATTCAAAATGTTTTTATTCATAAACTGTGCAATGTTTTTATATGTATAAAGTTTGTACATTTAAAGTTACTACATTGAAATATTGAATTAGTACTTATTTGTGCCAAAAATACGGGGTTGAGAATGAACGGAAGCAAAAGCAGGTTTAGTTGAACGTGGGCTTCCAAACAAAAAAAAACAACCAGGAATAAGTTCACTTTAGGTCCCTTAACTTGTTCAGCGACTTCGGTTTTCGTCCTCCAACCAATATAACGGGCCCTCATCTATCGAAACCGGTATAATATAGGTCCCATGATAGTTTCAATGGTGGTTTTAGCTGATGTGGCACCTACTCGACCAATTTGACTTAATCTTCGTCCGATGTGACATTGACATGGCATATGAAGCAAAATTTAATAATTTAAAAATGAGTCAAAACATGTGGGCCCATATGTCAGTCAAATAAAAGTAAATGAGCCCCACTTCCTCCACCCCATCCCCTCTCTTCTCTGTCAAGTCCTCTTCTCTTTCTCCCCTTTTCCCTTCTTCTCAGATGCGGCCGGCACGGGCGCTGGCACGCCAGCATGCGCGGCAGAAGCCGAATCGACGGAGGCGACGAGCACGCACGGCGCACGGAGGCAACTAGCACGCGTGGCGCTCGGCAGCGACGAGCACGCAGCGCACGGCGCCCCGGGCACACGGTGGATGGGCGCGCGCCGGTGACAACCCCGCTCAGCTCACGAGCTCACGATTCAGCGCATGCCTCCGCCGACAGGCTCATCCTCCTCCCTGATCTAAGGCTGCTACCGCAGCCCGCAGCCAACCTCCTTGTCGGCAACTTCTTCCCCGATCCAGTAAGATATCCTCTTTTTCTTCTTGATTTATTTGATTTTTTTCCCAATTTATTGATTCTATAGCCTATTTCAGACTCCTGGGAACAGCAGCAAGCGGCTTAAAACTACTCCAGCGGCAGGCAGCGGCCAACAACATGAATAAGGCTCACATGCCTCTGCTCCTATTGTGGTAAAATCTGAAGATGCAACCGAAATAGAAGAACAAGCTGAAGTAAATAAGATTTTAGAACTTCGTTATGATACTGTGTTGAACATTTTAAGAGAAGAGGGGAGGAGGAGAAAAGGAGAAAGAGAACAGAGGGCTGAGGTGGGAAGTGGGTCTTACTGACACGTGGATCTTACTATTTTTTAATATTATTATTTGACTGACATATGGACCATTATATTCTTATTTATTTTTAAATTATTAAATTTTGCTTCACATTTCACGTCAATGCCACATCCAATAAAGACCAAGTCAAATTAGCCATATAGACGCCACGTCAGCTAAAACCACCATCCAAACCACCATATGACCTATATATACCGGTTTGAATGTTTTGGAACCTTTTTTATTTTGTTTTTTTGGTTGAACGACAAAAAATCAAATTCCGTGACGAGTCAAGGTACCTCAAGTGAACTTATTATAAAAAATAAAGCCAACACGTTGCAGTGGACTCCTCGCGTCTTAACATGGGCTTAGCCTTTTTGCGTGGGTAGAGGCGCGCACTACTATACTATTTGTCCTCTAGAAAAATAGTTTGGTAGTTTAGGACAAACTAAAATATAGTACTTCGGTTGTTACTTGTCCTATATATGTAGTAATGAAGCCTGAAAGTAACCATTTCTACTTACTTCACTGCGGCACAGTATAAATGAGATGTCCATGAATGACCATTATTAATTAAACAAAATTAATACGTGCACGTTGAATGGCATTGGCAGTAATTTGTATGTGTACGTCCTGCATGTACGAAGAAAATAGATGGGCATGAGCATGCTAGCACAGCTGTATATCCATTAACTGGATAATTGTTTGTATTCGCACCTTCGCATCCACAGAATCGCGCGCTATCTCTGGCCATATACAACAATTTCGTTCGTATCCTGTATCCATATTTGTTTGGAGCACAGTAGATAGAGTAGTGTACAGTCACACTCTCCTTACAACTACGAACAACAACAACACAAAATGTTCCTCGCTCTTGCATTTATCCTCCTCGCCGTGCCGGCGACGTGCCAACCGGCGACCTCCACGCCGGCGCCGGCGCCGGCCGCAGGACGGGACGACGAGGCGTTCGTCCGCGGCTGCTGCGCGCGCACGCTGTACCCGCGCGTGTGCACCGCGTCGCTCGCGCCGTACGCCGCCGCGGTCAACTCCAGCAACGCCCGCCTCGCCGTCGCCTCGGCCAACCTCACCTTCGACACGATCACCAGCCTCGGGGGCCGGATTCCATCATCGTCCACCGCCGTGTCGTCCTCCACCGGCGCGCTCCAAGACTGCGTGGAGGCCGTCGCGTCGGCGGCCGGCCTCGCGGCGCGCGCGGCGGAGCGGCTGGGCGGCGTCGAGCGGGCCGTGGGGCCCGAAGTGGCATGGCGCGTGAGCGACGCGCGGACGTGGCTCAGCGCCGCGATGACGTACGAGGACACGTGCGCCGACGCGCTCCGGCCGGCGAGGTCGGTGCCGTCGCCGGTGAGGGCCGAGCTGCGCGCCGGGGTGCGCCGCGCCATGCAGCACACCAGCATTGCGCTGGCGCTCGTCCACATGCTTGTCCGTACTGGTGCCTGACATAGTTGTATGTATTCACCATACCGGTTTGTCTTCTTTGATGAAATACCAAACTGTTTTGTTGAGTGTTCTCTCAAGGAGTTTGTGAGGTGAGTGTAGTTTGAATGGTTTAATGTCCCTGCAGGGAAACCCGCGCGCCATCCGTGTTTAAGTCTAGTTACATTTTTTGAGGGTCTACCTAAAAATATGGCGACATATTTCTAAAAATGTAATTCAAGTATAAATATGATGTAATTACATTGTAACTCACTTGTATTTTGTATTTACAATGTAACTTATATAAAATTTGCATGTAACAACTGTAAATGGGTTATAGTGCCTTGGTTGGATGTCTGTTCATGCAAACTTGAGGTCCAGGTTTCGAATCCCTTTGCCCTCTCATGCATTTTTTCCAATCCGTCTCCACACGAATCTTATAGCAAAATTTGACAGATTTTCTCCCAAATTTCTGTCAGACAGAAATCAAGCAAATCCGTTTAGTCTTTTTACGGTATATGGCGTACTCGTCGTCAGCGAAAAGTCTATGTGCATTCATATAGATTCATGTCTGCATAATTATTGTTGCCTAGTAATGTTTTTTAAAAAGCTACCGTTCTCTTGGTTTTTGTTTGGCAGCTACGACCCCGTTCTAGTTTTATAAAGAGAATTTTTATTTTTAAAACTACAATTATATTATTTATTAGTACATAAAATTTGTACCAATAAATTAGTACAATATCGATCGGTTTTGCAATCATCAGTTATATTTATTTGCATATATAAAATTTGTATCAATATGTTCGTAAATATTTCAACAAGCCTTCAAAAATAATATTAGATATATAACTATTAAGAGTGTACATTTAATGGAGACTTAGTGCAATTATTGTGGAATATTATCTATTAAGAGGTTAGGCACAATTTCAAACATATTATTCATCGAATTATTGTGGAATATTATCTATTTAATTATATTAATAATTAAATATTTTTAAATAAACACATAATACTACACTAGAAGAAATGGTATAACCAATACAATACACTAGAAGAACATCTTTTGAAAAATAAACCATGATAATAATTCTATGAAACAGGTTAAAAGAACTGGACCTAACTTGAAATTGAAATGACTTAGTGAAATTAACATTTGTTCATCGTATTCTAAAAGATGACAAGGGGGAAAAGAAAAGAAGAGAGAGGGCGACTGATTGCTACTACATGAATTTGCATCGGTACTAACACGTATAAGTATAACGTACAACTTATAAATCGTTCACTCAGGTCAACTTGGTTAGTCCACATTACTACACACACCAGAAAAAATAATTGTAGATAGGGTCTCAAGTCCCATTTATCTATCTCTAGAGTTGATGCTGAGCACCAGGCGGATCATCAACCAAAGGATGTGCGCTAGAGACAACAGCCATGACATGAAGAGTGCAGTTGGAAGCTATAGTAGAAAGAAAGAGTACTAACACGATCACGAACATTGTTCTGCTTATTCCGTTTGATTTATTGATTCTTAGGTGAGAATTGTAGAGACGGCAGGACTTGTTAATTTCTTTGATGGCTTTTCTCGTGAAAAACGACACGATTGGATCGGAATTTCTCTGCAAGTATTTAATTACAAAGAGTAGAAGCCGACTGGTTATCTTATGAGTGTCGTGGCTGGGTTGGTCATAGGCCACGCCCACGGCCCACAGGCACTTTCCTAACTCACTCAGCACCCGTGGTGATCCACAAGATTAAAATATAGAGGGTAGACTGGACTCAAAAGCCACTTTCATGTCTAACAATAAAAATAATTATATAAATACTCATAATAGACCCATAAAAATGGAGTATTTTCATAATTGAGAATAGAAATTGATTGATTGAAGAAGTCAGTAAGGACCAAGAATTGTTAGTCGCCAGTTTAGAATAGAGAGCAGCAGATCTCTAGAGTTAATACTCCAGTCGCCCGCTCCCAGCCCACCACCTTGCTGGCACCGGTGCAGCCGCCTGCGACGTCACACTAGATGTGCCCAAGTGGCCTAGCCGCCACGTCCACACGCGAGCGCGGAAACTATGTACTGCGCCACTGCCGCTGAGGTTCAGATGTTAAGGATCAGTTTGGTTGATCACAAACTTTGCCAAAGCCATACTTTGGTCAAATTATGGCTTGTCACAAGGTGTGTGGCTAAGAAAATGTTAGTCCCAGCCTAGACAAACTTAGTCAAGAAATTGAGTCACTGACATATGGGATCACACGAGTAAAAAGTGTGGCAAATCAAAATTATGACACTGGACAAAAGAGCTTCCTAATAAAATTGTGGCATGACGGTTAGGTGAGGCAAAGTTTGGGCATAAACCAAACATCCCCTATGAAGACCGAGATTTTTTTTAAAATAACCAAAATAAAAAGGTAATTATAAAAAAAAAATGGCCGCAACTTTATTTGCGCCAGGTAACCCTTTTCGCTAAGCCAAAACGGGCGGCGCGACGAAACAACTGTGCCGCGCCACTGCAGCGTGCCACCGTGAACCACGCCGGCTCGCCCGCCAGCGTGGCATCGGCGCTGTCGCGCCACATGCTCTGGCGCAACAACCTTGCCACGCCAGGCGGGGTGGCGCGATAAGCACAGCATATTGCCGCACCCTGGCCTCCTCTCCCTCTCTGCTCTAGACCAAGAAAGCCCGAGCTAGCTCCCGAAGATCATGCGCCGCCACCCCCAACTCGATAGCCAAATCCATCGTTTTGAGGTGCGAAAATTGGGGGGAATCGATCCCAGTGTCATCCCTAAGGTATTTCTCCATTTTTTGTCTTGTTGCACCATTGGATTTGAGATATATTTAGTTCTTTTGGTGACTTAGGGTTAGGATTA
>CM002477.1:4338267-4348432 GCA_000325765.3 Leersia perrieri
GTGGAGTCCGATTCGGGCATGCAAGCACTTGATGCAAAGCATATGAAGTCTATTTTCATATGGATCCGGAATCACGGTCATATCTTCTCTGGATCGGCCGCAATAGTCATTTTAGTCGGAACACCTTTTGTCTGAGTTGGTGCTGCGTCACTTTATTTGGGCCCAACGGGCCGTGTATCCAGTTGAGTCCATTAGGGATGCGTTTTAGGGTTAGAGTACGCCCCCTTAACCCTTGTGGACGTCTTCTATCCTTTTATATACCTTTAGCCGCCGTCAAAAACAGTTGGGTTTTTTTTGTAAGTTTAGTTTTTAGCTACTTCGTTATAGGTGCGCGTGTTGGCTAAACCGCCCGGCTACTTGTTTGGGAACCCCACTTTTAATTGAGATTCATCGTTTGTTCTTCATCTACATCTCGCAAATCAGTGCTTGTTTCTACTTGTTCTCGCTAGTTCTTCAATTGCTTGCAGGATCGAGTGCCCTAGTGGCTGGCGTCGCGCACCGCAAGTTCGCGGCGACCATTGGAGGTGGTGTATCGGTTGCTAAGGCACAGCGTCCTTGAATAGCTGTAGTCGAGCCGTGAACGTCATCCCCACTTCAATCGAGTTATCCCTCTCATCGAAAGATCGGGCACAAAACCCTCGCGGAATTCTATCATCAAGGTTCAAATTATCAGGCTGTCCCCATGGAATCATAACTTAGAACCTGTCCAAAGAGAAGTTATTGGTTGGTGGCACCCTCCATATAGGTACGTAGGCCAAAGGAGTTGTTATATCAGAATCTGATGTTTGTATTCTCCATGTCTTTCTAATTCAATGTTGGCCGTATGCTGAGAATAGAAACATAAAGTTGTTGAAAACCATAAATAAGGAGAACAAATTCACCAAATTTTTGGTGTTCTTTCTATTAACTACTTAGATTAACAAAGCTTCATATTCCTACCGGGAAGCAATTGCTCATAAGATATAGTAGTTGTTGAATATGTGTGTGTATATGCTACATGTGGAAGGTATACCTTGTTTTTGTTTATCATTGATGGTCTACACTGAATTTTCATCTTTCATATTCTTTCCGGTAACTATTAGTTATTTACTATAGTCTTCTCATGTTTTTAGTTTTGCAATACTGTATCCTTGTTGCCCTCAAAAAAAAAAAAACTGTATCCTTGTTACTGATTTTCTTTTTTTTTTCTGTCCGCAGACCAAAAGGTATCCACATATTACAACTTTAAGGTGACATACAGACACAAATAGGTAATAGTGACCCTTGTGGTGATGGTTTGCTTCATGTTTACCTTGAAATACGCCGGTGCTTAAAGCAACTGTTCACTTTTGCAAGCAGGCAGTCATTTTCAGGTACTTAAGATGTCTTTCTTCTTGTCTTAGAAGACTTCAACAAATGTATGACAGATTTGCATCGAAGGAACAGGGAGATGGTCTGATGGAACTCTCTAGTGCAGAAAAGGAGTTCTTGAATAGGACAGCAGACCAAAGAAATCATAAAATGTAAGATGTTTCTTCCCGGATTTGAAATGAAAAAAAAAACAGTAAGAATTGCTGGCCTGAATATGTATTTTTCCACGACTGCATGTAGTCATACTGGAGGAATAATGTTCCATTATGTGCCTTAGAAGCAGTACTTGTATTAGGTGGCCTTCTCAATTTAACATCTGCTACTTTAGTAAAAAAATAAATATGCTACTAGATTTTGACCTAATCATGTGTGGAATCTGTTAATACGTTCTACTTTGGTGCACACACTGATGTCTGTCTTGCCAACAACCGTATAGGTTGGTACATTTGGTGATTTGTCCCTGTTGCTTTTCAGACACGGGCATTTGCCAACAACCGTAAGCTGTGTGTCTCGGGCGATATACAGCAAATTAGCTTGACTTTGTCTCTCATATTATTTTACTGCACATCAAGTCCACACTTATTCAACGCTTTTCAAACAAACATTCGGATCAATTGACTCTTGAGAAATTTATGTATTTGATTGGTTAGTTCGTCCTGGGCTATCAGAAGAACATAAACCTGAGCATTTTCTTTGGAAAACTAATACTCCATCCGTTTTTAAATAACTGACCCAAACTGTGGATCCTTAAATGTTAACTTCCTGTCTTTGTACAAAACTTTTAAAAACAGGCCCGGGGGACAGGGCCCAGGAATTGCTCATGAAGAAATACAGCTTGTGCGTGAGGGTGATCGTCTAGGAGAGGACGCCAAGAGCAAGTACGCCGAGATCTACAAGAACCACCTGACACCAGAGGTCATTGAGGGCTGACGCATTTCCAGCCTTGTTCGCCAAGCGTATGTAGGGCTTGCAAGCCGCCCCTTGATGTTGCGTGCCAATGCTAGGAACTCTGTTCTTGTTCGTTTTTCAATGTTCTGTTATGGGGAAAAACCTGGCAATTACTAGTGGGTAGTTGTAGGTAGTATGCACCCGTAGTATAGTATAGTATAGGGTATTTTGGGAAAGAAAATATAGTGGATTTACATGTAATTTGTTTGATTATTTAGAGAAGTGCTGAAAAACGGAATTATTTAGTTGCAATCGTCGCTCCTGCTGTTGTACCTCACCGCTACTCTATTGCTCTACGCCGCCAGAGGTCGACGCGATGACGATCTTCGCCAGATCTCTGTGATCAGATGAAAAATGGATTCACTAGATCCAATTCTGTCCTGATAGGCAGACAGTCAGTACGACATATGGTATTCGTATTGGTTCCCGGCAATCTGTATGGAGTGAGGACGAACCACCTCACCCAACATCAATTAGGGTAGGTTTGGAGCATGGGCAATTCCCGGCGATCCACTGTTGATGTGACCATCAAGTATATGCATATAACCAAGCATGAGAGATATAAACCATCCCAAGACCATCCTCGACTATTTCTCAAAGTCACCACATCGACCAGAACCCACAATATACCAATGAATTTTGAAACCCGGTTTGGCCTCCCGAGACACATCTGGCTTCAAATGGTTGCCATTTATTCGTGCCAACTCCGATTTGAGTGATCTTGGACTTGATGGAAAGCTTATTGCATCACTTTTCCAATGCAACTGATCCTATGTCAAAATTCATCCTGAGTCAACAGGAAACGTCAAAACAAGATAGTGCTGTTGCTGAATTTCGATCCAAACTTGGGCCTCGGGCCTTGTAATAGATTAGGCCCATCTCAGGAGTGGATCTCTCCACCTCCACGAATAGAACTGATCCCTAGATCTAGTTTCATCTATAAATAGCAATGTACACCTCCTAAAACAATTAGGTTTTGTTTAGTTGAATTTTGGCCTGTACCGTTCATCTTGTCTCTAGTCCTCGGTCGTTTAGTCGACGATTATAGATTCAGAGCCCCTAATAGTTGGTGTGTTGACTTGCTGGGTCGATTAGATCTACCACTTCAATCGCAACTATTACTTTATGCTTAATTACCTATCCACAATATTTAGATTGCATATTACCTTGTTCTTGTAGTGTTTTCTCGTTTGCACTATAGAAATCACCAACTGTGCATCACGGTTGGTACAACATCGCTTATGGTATAGCGATAGCACGGCATCCTGGACTTGTTCTGGTTGGTAGCCACATCGTCAACGCCGTATTTGATCAAAGCGAGAGTTATCCCTCTCACTAGAAGATCGGGCCACGAGAGAGAGCGTCATCAGTTGGTATGAGAGCTTCAGTTGCCTGGTGAGAATTTTAGTTTTGTAAATAATTTTCATCTACCTATCGTCCACCATACAGCCGCATCACTTTTCCCTTCACCTAAAATTTAGATTTGTGCTTCACAATTTTTATTGAGTTTTGCTTTATTGAGTTTTGGTCCATAGTCGTGTCGAGTGTTGGTTTTAATCTAGGTCTTAGTTGGTTTGAGTTTTGCTTTTGATTTTGCGTTGGTCTAGTGGAGAAAGGAGATTAGTATCCATCTGTGTGTCAAAGACATCTGAGATCAGATCGATCATTTTCGTTGGGTCCAATCGTGTAGTAACAAATCCCTGGTATCTATCTGTTTCCGTTGTGAAGCCATAAAAACAGGAGATAGTTAGATTTGTTTTCGTCGTTATTCTCTTTGCTAGCTGATTTGTATGAACTGCCTTTGCACGTATGCTAATTAATCTGCCCGGTCGGATTAGTTAGGAGAGAGAAGGAAAGACCCAGGCCAATTTCTTAATTTTGTGAGAGAAAAAGTTGCTAAAATTTACGGAGTGCTAAATCATACGTGAGATTTCAGTTGGTTCACTCCTGCATGTGTACGGTTCTGGTTGGTTAGATAACTTGCATGAAAATCTTTCTAGCCGGCTAGCTAGCCTCTGTGCTTCAACGTGCACCAACATTGTTCAGTTGAGTTAGTTTTTTTATTTAATATTTGAGTCCTTTGAGTCTGTAATTTCATTAACCGGCTGTTGGCTTTCCCCTTTATACACAGCCGCCGTTTGTTAAAAAAAGTTTAAAAAAATATAAAAAAAGGCAAAAGGTGCTTGAAAAAAAAAGAAAAAAAAGCCGCACCAAAAAAAATATTCAAAGAAAAGAGAGAAGAAAATGGAAAAAAAAGATCTGGAATATTTTGAGAAGTTTGGATTTCTTGGTGAGCTCGATTTGCTTGTGGAGTTGGTTTTATTCCGAGTGTATCATTTGCTTGCTTAAACTAAGATTGAGTTTAGGTTAGGCCAACAACTTTAACTAGTACTTTGGACCACTATTCAATTTCGCATCTCTGTTTGATTATTGTTATTCCTTATGATATAGTTGAGCCTACCAAGATTCACAAACTACCAATTGAGAATATTATAAGAACTTGTATATGTTAGAGTGTTGAGTGACTTGCAGCCCCACGAGCAAAAAAAATGGTAATTGATACGAAGTTACATGTTTTTCTTGTTTTTCTCTAACGATGAGTACACGATCCTAGAAGGAAAATGGAATTAGATTTTTGAAGAATTGGCTTTCACATCAACAGATGGTATATGATGATGAGGTTTGTGAAAGTAAAATTTTCTTGCCTTCATTTGCTGCTAAATTTGACCCAAGAGATTATATTGATTGGGAGTTAGCAGTACATGATGAATTAGAATTTTATGAATTGTCCGAGCAAGAAAAGATTAAGGCTGCCACTAATTCATTTACTTCCTTTGCATCTCTTTTGTGGAGCGATATTTGCATGTTTGGTAATAAACCTAGTTCTTGGAATGATTTAAAAACAATAATGAGAGCTAGATTTGTACCTGCCTACTATATTCGTGATTTACAAGAGAAAATGCATTTTTTAAAACAAGGGAATCAAACTGTAAGAGAGTATCACCCTGAATTTAAAATTTGTATTGTGTATGGTAGCATAAAGGAATCTAAAGAAGATATAATTAAAATGTTTTTGCAATGACTGGATTTTAAAATACAACATAGGCTTGTTAATGTAGCCGTTAGTCATCTTTTTCAATTACTTTTGCTTGCTTGCGATATTGAAAGTCAAACTGAGAAAGAAATAGAAGTGTATAATAATGTTGCAAGGATATGTTAGTGTCTTATTTTGTATCTAACGTTTTGCAGGGTGTGAAAGATAACTTGAAGGAAGATAGGAAGGCATCACCAACATTAGTTGAAGAGGGTGGTTCTTAATTCTATCAAGACAATTGCAACAAGAAACTGAGGACGGTTTCCAAACAAGAAGGGGAGGATGATGTGACCATCAAGTATATACATGCAACCAAGCATGAGAAATATAAACCATCCTGGACTATTTCTCAAAGTCACCACGTCAACTGGAACCCACAACATACCAACATTCAAGTCCAACGAATTTTGGAATCCGGTTCGGCCTCCCGAGACAGGTCTGGCTTCAAATGGATGCCATTTATTCATGCCAACTCCGATTTAAGTGAACTTGGACTTTTTGGAAAGCTTATTTCATCACTTTTATAACGCAACTGGTCCTATGTCAAAATTCATTTTGAGTCAACGAGAATCATCAAAACAAGATGGTGCTGTTGCTGAATTCCGAACCAAATTGGGCCTCGGGCCTTGTAATAAATTAGGCTCATCTCAGGAGTGGATCTCTCTACCTCCACGAATTAGAACTGATCCCTAGCTCTATTTTCATCTATAAATAGCTATGTACACCTCCTAAAACAATTGGGTTTTGTTTAGTTGATTTTTGGCCTGTGCCATTCATCTTGTCTCTAGTCCTCGGTCGTTTAGTCGACGATTATAGATTCAGAACCTCTAATAGTTGGTGTGTTGACTTGTCGGGTCGATTAGATCTACCACTTCAATCACAACTATTACTTTATGCTTAATTACCTATCCACAATATTTAGATTGCATATTACCTTGTAGTGTTCTTTCGTTTGCACTGCAGGAATCATCAACTGTGCATCACGGTTGGTACGACATCACTTGTGGTGTAGCGATTGCACGGCGTCCAAGACTTGTTCTGGTTGGTAGCCACATCGTCAATGTCGCATTCGATCAAAGCGAGTGGTATCCCCCTCACCAGAAGATCGGGCCACGAGACAGAGCGTGATCAACTGTGGCATCCAGTTTTTTGTTGGTTAGCGGCGCACGCCAATGGTTATGATTAATCATCTCACCCAGAACCGTATTGGAATCGTCGTCTAGGAGAACTAAATTTATTTACACAGCTAGGACCGTCCAAGTCTGTATAGGATGGTCCTAACTGTGTGACTCGATTATGGAAGAAACAGACACTACTGAAAAATCCCTTTTTTATCCCGGTTCGTAACCCCCTTTTGGTCCCGGTTATACAACCGGGACTTTCAATTCGGGACTACCGGGACTAAAAAAAGATGGTGGCGCTAGTGTGGTTGGGCACCATTTTTTCTGTTTTTTTATTTTCCAAATTCAGTTGCTCCTTCCCAAATTTCTCCCAAATCAAATCTTCAATCTCATCACCATATCATCTCATTACAAATCAAGACATTCGCATTACAAATTCTAACAAGAATGCATCACAGATCCAATTTTTTAAAAAATTACATTACAGATCACAGATCCAGTCACAAATAACAAATGTATCAAAAATCTTTTAAAAAATTACAGATCCAATTAGAGGGGAGGAGCCACCGGCCATCGGCTCCCGCTGTCACGCTCTCCGCGCGCCCGCCGCCGGCGGCCGTGCGCTCGTCGCGGGCCTCCGCACACCCGCATGGCCACCACCACCTGGTTTTACCTCAAATCGGGACTAATGTGGATTTTGCTCCTCTAACCAAAGTTTCTTCAGTAGTGAGATTACTGACTATCCCCTCTCGTGCGTGCGGCACCACAACCCTCCCGTACGTGACCGACTGCGGGTTAAGCGGATGGCATGGGGTAATTACTCAAATTACATGATCAATTACTATAATACCTTTTACAATTAACGGTTGGATTTCATCCATCACTACACCATGTCCTAGATGTAGCAACACCCTGTCTGGGGGCAAAAGTGCCCTTCAACGTCAGTTTGTCTGTGGGGAAATACCTTTACTGACAGATTTCGTGTGTCGCTGAAAAGCCTATCGCTAAAGGGCTTTGGCGACAGACAACATTGCCCACAGACAATTTGACGAGAAATGTTTGTTTTAGCGGTAGACAAAATCTTCTGTGATAGACCAACTTCTACCCACAAAGAACTATTGCCAACAGACAATCTGCTGAAAAAAGTTTCATCTGCCGACAGACAGTTAGACACCAGGTTTAAATACCATTGAAATATGATTAAATACTTGAAATACAATGCATTTTACACACATTAAGCAAAAGGCAAATTTTAAACATTACTAAAGGATTTGCATTGATCACTCTGGAATACATTCGTTTAATACATGAAGAGAATACAAATATTATCATACAAAAGGATACAGCAATACATAAGGTCACAAGCATTAAACATGTCACAAGGTTCATGCAATTTATATTACAAAACGACAAATGAGATGGTTACAAAAAATGCTCTGCCATCTTATTCTAACAGCGGCGTCCATCTCATTGGCCATGCATGAACAGAACATCAATTTGCACCTGCCACCATTCGGGGAGGTCACAAATTGGTCTTGTTGGTTCAAATTAATTATTCCAGCACAACACCTGTACAATAGTAGGAAGAATTATAGTCATAAGCAACTGTTTGAGCTCTTATGATCATTATACCTTAACAGAATATAATGCTGTATGAGAAAGTGCCAAAATGCCAAAAAATTAAGTTAAGCTCCCATACTAATGATTGTGAAAGCTTACCATTCATCATGTGCATCTTTGATGTCACTTGTAAAGCAGCAGTTCTTTAAAAAAACTATACAAGAGCCACTGTGATATCAGCAGCAGTTTTTCAGTGTTACTTCAACCAGCATTCAAAAAAGCCATGGGAAGTTAATTGGGCAATTAAATTCATCAAAGGAACTTGCTGTTTGGATTTCTTATAACCAGACCCTATGCATCCACATTCTAGGCACACCCTGCCCTTTTAACTTGGAAAACACTAAGTGCTTCATTTATAACAATGGCATCATGGAATACGATTAAAGGATTATAAATCTTCAAAGGCAACCATAGAAAGCAGTCCATTTTCACCTCTAGATGATGTTTAAGTAGAAAATTTTTACACTGTGAGAATTAAACTTAGTCCCAACGTCTAATATATGTGCCTGCAGAAGACTAGCTTGGAACTGTAAGCCATATTTCTAACTAATTTTGAATGTGCAGATATCTGAGTACAAAAACCTATATCAGAAAACACTATATGGAGCAACACCCTATCTTTTGCTTGGTCCTTTGATCTCCCTAGGCAGTTTGCTAATACTGAAAATCTTCACCATCCTATCACCAAATGCACAGACTTAAATCCTCCTTACCTTCGTGCAGAAGCATGAGCAGCTTCGGCTGGTAATGAAGCTGTGGGTGCTTCATCCTCCTATCAATCCTGATCAGCATGCTAGTACATCACAGGGATATAGTAACACCAACTTGTGCTACTGTAGGTTGGAAAAAGTGTTACTAGCTTTCTTAGTAACACATGCTTGTTTGTGTTCCAATAGGCTATGTTACAATAGACTGGTTTATTGTAACAACATTTATTTTTTTGTAGGAACATTTGTTTAGTGTTACAATGATTTTTGCGGTAATACTTATTTTTGATCCAGTAACACTTCACATTATGGTAGAACATAGAGTTTGTAACATATTTATTTGTCTTTCGTAACACTTGCCTAGTGTTACAATGATTCTCCATTGTAACACTTTTTTAGTTCTAGTAACACTTCTACATTGTTGTAGAGCACGGTATGAAACAAAGGAACACATGGCTTGTAACACTTATTTATATCTATTGTTACATATTCAGATTATGAAACAAATATTTATTATGCTCACCCTGATTCAGAGGTTTGGAAAATCACTGATTCCCTCCACACTAACATCGCATCAGATTCTCAAACATGAGGTTTGGATTAGCAACAGATGGTTTTAACCCATATGGGAAGTGCAATTCTACCCATAGTTATTGGCCAGTTGTATTAGTACCATACAACCTTCCACCATGGTTATGCATGAAAGCTTCTTCTCTTATGCTCACCGAATAATTCCTGGTTACCCTGAAAAGGACTTCCATACATTTATGCAACCAGTTTATGATGAGCTAAATGAGTTGGTTGACATTGGTATGTCTACATATGATGCATCTCGAGATGAGAGATTTCAACTTTATGCTACAGTATTGCATATTGTGAGTGACTACCCTGGGACTGGGATACTAGCAATGTACAATGTTATGGGATAGTTGTGTTGTGTGTCTTGTGATGATGAAACAAGTTCAAGGCGCCTAAAACATGGCCTCAAGCAATGTTTCATGGGACACCGACGATTTCTACCTGCTAGCCATGAGTTCCGTTATGATGCTAGTTCATTTGATGGAACCGAAGAGCATCGGCCTAGACCTATTTCTTATTCAGGAGAATCTCTGTGGAAAAAGATAAAATCAATTAGTAACTTTGAGAAGTCTAAAACTTGGAAGGGTGTTAGTGGCCTATTTTGTTTGTCTTACTGGAAGTATAATCTGCTACGGCACAATCTTGACTTTATGCACATAGAGAAGAATGTGTGTGAAAATATATTTGGGACACTTTTAGAAATGGATTCCAAATCAAAGGACAATCTAAAGGCAAGGAAAGACTTG
>CM002477.1:4348532-4360920 GCA_000325765.3 Leersia perrieri
ATCAGGCCAGATCTACATCCTCAAGAAAAGGCTAATGGTAAGTATTACTTGCCTCCTGCTTTGTACAACATGTCTGAAGAGGAGAAGCAACAATTCTATAAAGTCCCTCGTGATATAAAAGTTCCAGATGGTTATTCTAGTAACATCTCTAGATGTGTAAATGTTGGGCAAGCAAAAATTTCAGGCCTGAAAAGTCATGACTGCCACATTCTAATGCAACGACTTATGCCACTTGCTTTGAGAGGTCTTCTTCCAGATGAAGTTAGATCTGTCTTATTTGATCTATGTGGATATTTTAGAGAATTGAATGCAAAAGTTCTCCACATTAATGAACTTGAGAAGTTAGAGGAATGGATCATAATGACATTATGTCAGATGGAGATGATATTCCCACCTGGGTTTTTCACTATCATGGTGCATCTAGTTCTTCACTTAGCAACAGAGGCAAAAATAGGTGGCCATGTATGTTATCGGTCAATGTATTTTGTGGAAAGGTATGTTTTCCTTATAAAAAATTAAGAGCCATGTTTGGTACCTTCACTTTGCATGCAAAATTATAGTTTTTATTAATTTATACTAGCTTGTGCAGGTATCTTGGTGTTTTGAAGTCAACCATGAGAAATAAAGCTCGTCCAGAGGGCTGCATTGCAGAATCAGTTCTAGCAAATGAGGCTATGCACTTTTGTTCAACATTTCTTGATGGTTTTCATACCCTGTCTAATAGGCTTTCGCAAAATGATGACAGCAATGATGAGTCACTTGGATGCTCTACTAGACATTCATCAACTCTTTTTCCTCATCCTGGGAAACCACTTGGAAAACCTAGTAGTTATGTCCTGAGAGATTTGGCTAAAGTACAAGCACATAGATATTGCTATTCAATTGTTCTGAAGTTGATCCATACCTTAGGTAATATCTCAAAATTCTAAACATATGTTTATTTTAAGCCTCCCATAAATTTTTCTACATGTAAATTGTAGAGCTCATGCTAAAGAGATCATCGGAAAAGGTACTAAACGTAGAGCCTGTCAAAGAGATCTTGAGAAAATCCAAAATGAGAAGTTCTATAAATGCTTTACATGTAGCACTAACGTGCCAAACTGAACTTGTGTATAATTGTACAGATAATGCAATTAGAGAGTGAAAATGGCATTCATGGTGTTAAAGATGACATTAGATGGCTAGCTCGTGGCCTAGTTGAAGCTGCAAGAAGGTACCGTGCTTTCAACAGTCGAGGTTTCCATTTTAGGCCTAAACGGTTGGATGGGGTGACACAAAATAGTGGTGTAGTGCTAACTGCAAAAACATCAAGTTATACTAGTGCAAGTGATGGCAAGCCAGTTTTGGGTGATGTGACTTACTATGGGAGGATAATTGATATTATTGAGCTAAACTACTCTGGGAAATTTTCTGTGGTACTTTTTAAATGTGAATGGGTTGATGTTCTTTCCAAAAGAGGAATAAAGAAGGACAAGGATGGCTACACACTGGTTAATTTCTCACATCTTATACATACAGGAGAAAAGATTGGTCATGAACCGTATATTTTTCCTAACCAAGCTGACCAGGTGTTTTATTCTGAAGACCAAGACAAAGAAAACCCTGGGTGGTCTGTAGTCATGAAGATGAAACCAAGAGATATATATGATACAGGTTGTGATGAATGGGAAGATGATGTAGAAAATGAGCCATTCCATGTCACATACCTTGGAGATATGTTCAATACTGCAAATGTAAGACATCGATGGTCTAGAAGTGACATTGAAGAAACCACGGTGGATGCTAGTGATGTTGTGGATGCTAGTGTCAATGGATTGAATGACCAATCTTAGTTTTGTTCCATTAAAGGTGCAAAGTGGTTTGCATTTCCATTAGTTTTGTTCCATTAAATGGTGCATTAACAACTGTGTTTGTCGGACTAAATATAGTGGCATGATCCTATTCATGGCTGCTGATATGCAGGTTCTTTTCCTTATCAGAATCTCGGCTTCATGATATTGGTTGCCCATTGTAAGGTATCATGTTTCTTTGATATTAATTTCTTACGGTTTATGCTCATTTTGTTTTTTAGTAACCTCACATAGAGTCGCATTATCCTTTTGATGAACAAGTGATCTGCTAGTTTGAGTTTTTCAATGGTTTTTATAGAAACATACCCTGTCACAATTTTTTGAATGGATCGTTCCCCACAATATGATAGTATTTCTTGTAATCATGTAGTCATCATAAATATATTTTTTTCTTACTTGTTTTAGTTTGGAAATATTGTTTCAGGCTTGCTGGAAGGTGGTTGTTCACCTGTTGACGTGACCTGTTGCTGGAAGCCTGAAATTGTGTGTTTGTGTGCTGACGTGTGCTGGTATATGTGTTGCAGCATGAGCTGTCAACCTGTCATTGTGTGCATGTGTGCACTATGCTGGAGAGTGGAGACATGGAATGTTGGACAATTTGTTTTGTTACTGCTTGTGAATTGTTGTTTGTTTTCCTTTGAATTTGAGAGAACAATAACATTTATGTGTTCTATTGTTTGTTTTATGTTGCATTGCTCTTTAAAATATCTTTGTTGGATACATGAAAATCAGGCAAAATACTGCCCAAATTGTAATTGAAGGGGCTGTTTATTGGTTTCTGTTCTACTATTTGTTTTATGTTGTATTGCTCTTTAAAATGTCTCTGTTGGATACATGAAAATCAGGCAAAATGCTGCCCAAATTTGCAATTTAAGGGGCTGCTTATTGGTTTCTATAAGGTTCGGTTCCTTCGGTTAGAACCGGAACCAAACTGAATTACCTCGGTTCCGATCTTTCATAGGAACCAAACGGTTCTATCTAACTAGGTAACCGAATTGGCCAAGAACCGAAGAACCGAACCGATCGGTTTTGGTTAACCGAACGCCTAGGGTGATGTGTGGCTATCTATTTCAATACTTAGAACAATACTTATTTGTTGTTATAATGATATTATACCATGGACCAGATTAAAATCCTTTCCGTCTGGTTACAATCTTTTTAGCTTGGGGTGTTGTTCTGTTTCCCTGTACTTTCTTTTTGGATATATATAAAATTGTATAACTGCTGAGTCTAACCTGGCAGCGATTCCTTTCAAAAAAATCCTTGTCGTCGTGCCTTGTCTCAGGTTCCTCAGATTTTCAACTGCACGAGCGCGCGAAGGCGCGTACCTCGTCACTAGTCATTTTTGTTCATTATTCCATATTTTATATGCCCAATTATGGCAGGCAGCAAGCGTGCTCGCTGCAAGCCCAGGCAGCAGAAACTGACCTATTTGCCAGCTTCCCCATACATTTCATGATAATAAGAGGCTAGCATGAGTACCTCACATGCAAAAAAAGCCAAAGATATCAATTCATTGTGCCAAATACATGGATAATACTAAAAAATGAAAATATACGTTATGGTAACAAAATCAAGTGTCCAACGTTTTGAATCCTATTTTTTAAGTAGATGATTACAGTCTCAAAACTACAGAGTGTGACGATTGCAGTCCGAGACAACAAATCTTATGCTGGGGAAAGCAAGCGAGCGGGAGCGTGATTTGAGGGCGTCTAGATCCATCACGAGGGGACACGTGTGTGCGAGTGTGAGGAAGTGAAGAGAGGGGACACGTGTGTGCGAGTGTGAGGAAGTGAAGTCTATCGGACGATTGCTCTATAAATCTTTGTAACACTTGAACTGTAACACTATTTTGTGTTACTACAAGGCAAATACTTGTAACATTTTTTATCTGTTCTATTTATGTGTTACAAAGTAGTGCTCATTTGTAACATTTTGCCTGTAACTCTAATTTTGTGTTACTAAAAAGTATTGTCGGTGACACTTTTTTATTAAAAAATGTTTTGTGTTACAACCGAAGTGTGTAACACACTATTTTGTGTTACTATGAAATTTCATTGGAACACATTGATGAGTGTGTTACAGGAAAGTGTTACAATATCCTTCATGTCTAAATGGTTCCCTTATAACTAGATTGACAATATTATATTAGTATGTCTTCACCAACATTTTAAAAGAAACATTTTGCTACACTGTGCATCCAATTGTCTTATGGTAAATGACAGATTTGATAATTACGCCCTGTAGGAACTCATACTCAACTAATTCATTAAAAATGGAAGACGGAATCAATAGTTCAATACCAATATGGCGGTAAATTCCCCTTCACTGTGCAATCTACAAACTAACAGAAATTTTCTTTATTTTTATCAAGTAACTTTGGTTTGTTACGTTATATATTTAGAGGGGTTGCCTATTCAGATTTTGCAAATAGTGGTCATGTCGCTACTTCAGCTACTGATTATTTTCTGTATATGTGAAGCTAACTGAGAAAAGCCATGCGAAGTTCATTGGGAACATATTATAGAGGAAAGAGAAATGCATTAGCTCACCGTTGAAGCCTTCTCAAGTCAGCCGACAGTAGAGGATGAGCTAATGCAACGCATTCAACGGGGGAGGATGCGGTGGCGGTTGAAGCTGTGCCCCGCTACTCTTCCCTCTCATTGAGCTAGAGGCCGCATGGTCTAGACTCCGGAGCGCTTTTGCTCGATGTGGCCCGGATCTGGCGCTGCACGAGCTGACGGCGGCTGGATCGGAAGCTCTTGAGCTCGAGGAGGACTGGATCTGGTGCTCCCCGCTGCTTCGCCTTAGTTCCCGGCCAACCAGCCCCGTGTGTCCTTAACCAAGCCGCTGGCTCTGCTCTTCGCGCTCGGCGTCGCCGCCTTCCGCCATGCCCATCGCTGGAAGACGAGGGAACATTGAGGGGAGGTCGACGGCTGCGGCAGTGGGGCGGCAGCAACCGGCAAGAATGGGGGAGGGGATAGGGGCCAGAATGGGGGAGAGGGCAAAGGCCGGGTGGCGGCAGGATGGGGGAGGGGAGAGGATTCGTTCTAGGGTTGTGGGTGGAGGTAACACATTATATAGTATAGTTGGCAACAAATCCGGGACGTCCGATTTGGATCCAACGGATAGAACCTTTGCCCACAGATGGTCTGTGCCTAATTTTTGGCGACAGACAATCTGTGTTGAATTAGACAACTAGCGACAGATAGTTTGTTCCTAGAACATCTGTACAATTTACGACAGATGGTCTGTCTCCTGTCAGAGTATTCCCAACAGACAATATGTCGTGAACCTTTAGCGACAGATAGTTAGACGTTGATTTTGTATTTTTGCTAACACACATCTATGGCTAATTCTTGACCAAGGTGTAGTGCATACTACTCCACCTATCATTGTATTGGATACCGTAAGGGAGCCCATTGTTGAAGTAGTTCTTCTACGTCCATTATTGACTATGGCATCATCATGTATGCCCTTTGTTGTTTTTTTTCTCGGAAGTTATTACTTATTAGCAATGGAAGGTTGGTGGTGTTACTGTTTCCATACCAAGCATCACTTTTCAACTTGAAGGTTACACATGTTTCCTCTTACGTGACTGCGTCAGTGATCCGCCAAGTCAAAAATGAATTTCCTCTGTGCTAAACTGGAATGTTTGAGAGGGGTGAAACGCTGAAGTGAACACACCTGCTGGTCCGCACGCCAGACTGTACAAGCACGATATAGACATAAGGGGGGCTAACTGAGTACCAACCATAAAAAAACATATATAGCATATTGATATAGCGCTTTTGAAGCACAAAAGTATTTCCCAATGACAGTGGCGGACCCAGGATTTTTATCCTGTGTGCGCCTATGAAAACCTCAAGAAGCAAATCAAAGCCTTCATGTAGATAAACATATTCAAGGTCTTAATCTATCAGCACTACAAAACAACACCAATAATAACAAATTTGTACTCTTGTTCAGGAATTTCTGTTTTTCTCATTTTGAAATCCATCTTGTTCTATTATTTCCCCAACGCCATTCAAAAAAAAAATGTGAATCCCTTGCATGGCCTAAGGTGATGGAGAATCAAAATTCTTAATTTGGTTCCATGTCAAAGGAAAAAAAATAATGACATTGTTCCTCCTAATAGTTGAATGATTCAATTTAAAATTAGCATTTAGAGAAAGAGATCGCATATATGAACAAAATAAAATCGTTCACAAGTGAAAGACTACTTGTTATCTTTTTTTTTTTGAACTGCCTAGAGAACATTCGAGTGATTTTCTGTTATACATCACACGATTTTTCTACTATAGGATTTAATAAGCAACATGCAGGATTAAAGGCAAAACTAATTAACCCAATGAACACATGACTATCTATATATCAAACAATATGTTTTTAATTAAAATCACACTAATGTAAATATATTATAACTAGTATGTAATTACACTATGATTGGCATGCAATTACAATGTAAATAGTATGTAAACAGAATGTAAGTTTCTTGTATATACACAAAAATACTTGTAATACCGTGGAGAGCTTGTGTGTGCAGCATAAGGATCATAGGATTGAGTCATGTCATACCAGCAAGTCGAGGGAAAAATTTCACATGGCTATCCTATAGCAAATTTTTTGTGAACTAAATCATATTTAGTGCTCCTATTTAGTCACACTATCAACTCTTGGCAGTTCTTAAAAGTTACACAGTAATTACACCGTAATTACAGTGTAATTAGGTTCTAACTACAGTGTAAGTATGCTGTAACTGCACTGTAACTTGCATTATAGTACGTTTGCATACATAACTGAACAAAGTACTATTTGCTTGGGTGGGTTAGGCATTTGCGTGCGAAGTAGAGGTCGGCAGATCGATTCCTGGCGTTCAATTGCGCTTGTTATTTTATGAAAAAGAAACGTAGCACGAATCTTGGTGAGACTGTATGGTCCAAAATTTGACTACTTTTTAAGAGAAAAACATGCGACAGTTTTTTTTTAGCAATTCCTTTTTTTTGGCAAATCGACTGGAGTACTTGTTATCTAGTCTTGTTGCCATCAACAAGGCTACAAGCACCATTTGCTCGTCGCTGCCAACGACACAAAGGCGTCCGGCTGCGGCGTGCCTCCGGCGTCAGCCTCATGTCTAGGGGCAGGTATATTTCCCAGAATCGCAGGTGCTCAGCCTATCCAGATGAGGTGGCGTGCTATGAGCTACGAATCCAACTCACCGACTGCCGCACTCCGCCGTCGCACTTGCCGCTTCGTCCACGCCGTCATCAAAAGAAGCGAGATGAGAAAACCGTGTATCGCCTAAACACGCACTACCTTCTGCACGCTGAAAGCCTAGCTGCCTGAGCCTCTTAGGCTTTGATTTGTTCACATATCCATCATATAGACCCATCATTGCATACTATATGTTAAAATTTTCTCAAAATTTCTGGGTATGCCGGTGCACATGCACCCTGCTAGGTCCGCTTGGTAAATTTGCGAGGCAAAATTTTCAATATAAGACAATCAAATTTCTAATTGAATACATATTGTACGTGTAAATTGGCAACCACATAAAAATATTTTTTGACACACCCAATAAAATATGTACCTTTTAAATATATTAGTAGTAAAAACATAGTACAAGTACAACTAGATTTTAAAAATCTCAAAATCAAGTTTTGATTTTCATTTTTTGCCCCTCGATTTATTGGCTCAAGTTTGAAACCATATTTAGTTGAGGTTTGAAAGAGATCGATATAGGTCAATAATTGCACAAAGATGTGCAGTCACGCATGAAGTGGAACAGAAAGATACAAGAACTTGCACCATCAGCGACGAACGGCTGAAAGAAATAATCACACAAAAGCACTGATTAATTGAATTGGAGGCAACGTAAACTTTTGTATATGTTGCATAGGGGCCCAATAATTTTAATCGTAAGATTAATAGGCCACAATAGATTCATAAAACCAACATAATTACGTGATTAATAGCTAATGGGAGCAGTAAATCGTAAACATAATTACGTGATTAATAGCATATGACTGAGCGAAGCATTTTTGTTGGGGGAGGCCTGCCTCCCTCCTCCCCTCCCTGTGTTCGCCCCTAGTTCACTCCTAAGCTTGGCAACACGCCTCTAACGAATGGGTCAGGGGAGGTTTTTCAACCGAGGGTATCAGGGCCGGGGACTGTCATTTTCGGGGACAGGGGTGGGGAGTGTTTTCCTCCCATAGGAATCAGCAGGCCCCAAGGTAGAAGCATTCTATTCTTAAAAATACAAAATTTTTAGCCCATATGGCCCAACAGCCCAGCAATTGCAGGCAACTCTCTATTCATATATAAGTGAAATCCTTAGTTTTTCCACCTCTCACCACCACTCCCTCCGCAGCTGCAGTGTTTCAGTTTGCATCCATCGACACAAGCGACAACCAGAACACACAGCGGTGCACTGATCATCAATTCCCCCATCACCCTCGTCGGCGGGAGCACCCTCAAATTCATCTCATGCCTCACTGCCTCGTCGTCCAGAACCGGTGCTTGTTGCCTAGCTGGCGAATGCAGCCACGCTGGTTCTCATCACCCTCTCCCCTGTTGTCACTGTCGGCTTCCACTTGGCCACTCCATCGCTGACACCACCACCACTCTGTTGTTATTACCGGTGCCTCCGCCACATTGTCGCCCTCGACCTCGCATCCGCCTCACAGTGTCTGACACTGCCACCACTCCGTCACCGTCGCCATCACCATGCTATCGTCGTCGGCCATAGCTGCACTACCTCAAATTGATTGGAGAAGAAAAGGCCCTTGTTGTAATTTCAAAAATAAGTCAGGATTCAACATGCAAAATCAACACCTAAAATAAATTAGAATTTCATAGAAAAATCATTTATTAACTCATTATGAGGTAAAATAAATTTCTGTGAATTCATAAAACTGTTCTCTTTATTGTTGTAGAATAAACAGTGCCAACTTCTATATAGGTTTTTTGTCCAGAATTATTTTAACTTGAATGTAAACTTTGGAAAACCCTATTTAAATTCATACAATCTGACAAAACTATGAAACCAACTTCGCCCAACTTCTAAAATAGTACTCTTCAGTTCTGTACTAAAGATTTTGACAAAACCACCTCTTAAAGCATGCATATAGTGTTATGAACCTTTCTTCTAGTTAAATTTGTGAAAATGATAAATAAATCATCCCAACAATTCTTAATGTGAAATTTTTTTCGTAGTACTGCCAAAAATTACACTTCAATCTAAAAATAACTACACGTTTGAAATATTATAGAAAATGAAAATTACTTATATTGGCCTTAGGACGGTACAAAATTAGTTGCAGAACTGCCACTTTCAGCTTCTATAACATATATTTTTTTTAGACAATAGAATTAATTCTAGCCTTTACTTCAGAGAAGCTATAGCTAATAAGTGCAAATTACAATAAAACAAAGTTTGATTATAAACAAGAAGACTAATTAAAATACCACCCTAAAATAGATATCACCATTTATAGTTGGCCGAAATGCAAAAAAAATCCTTGTCTTCCTCAAACCGCAGAACTAATCTCCAAAACTAGCATTTGATCAAATGTCAATCAAGTTATCCTCTTATCACCGTTGGCAAGTAGAGTCGAACAAAAAATGGAAGAAATGCCAGAGATTAGAGATGCTGTAAACAGCCGCCATTAGCCCAAAACTTGCTCTGATCCAACTGGGCACTGATGGACTCCAATACGATGCCTTCAAGAAGGTTGTGACATCTGGAATGTCGTCGTCGCTAGGTTTTCACCCAGAGTCCACCTTAAGAAACGGAAGGAAAAGATACACTAGATTGACGATAGAAGCATTTCAACATCGCCTTCATCAAGGTAAGTGGTGTTCACAGGCATTACCGATGTCCCCAGATCCAACCATTACGGCCAAATTTGGAGCCGAGCCGCCAACGGGGTCATCGCCAGCGCCACCATCAGTGTCGTCGCGCTGAGCCGCCTAGGCCGTCGCTAAGCCATCCAGGCCATGCGAGGCCCTCGGACTAGACGACATCGTCATCGCCGCCGCCGTGGGCATCGAGCTGCACGCCACCCGACACCATCGTCGGCGCCATCCACGCCGGGGTGCACCCTCGCGTTGCCACCGATTTGGCTGTGACCGCCGTTGCGGCACCGTCGCCAACGCAATCGCCAGCGGCTCTGCTTTCATGTAACACCAATGCCTCGTCCCCATCCGCTGTCGTGCCAACGTAGCTAAGTACTAGTCGTCGCTACCGCCATGCATCCCCGCCACTGCCTTCCCAGCTTGCCGCTCCGGCGGCTTGCTCCAGCAGTAGTGAGGCAAGATCCAGATCGTGGTGACGCTCCGTTGTTGGTATTTCTTATGATCACAGAATACATCCGCAAGCGCATGGAATACCGTTGTAGCACTTCACCTACGGGTGACCTCAAAAGGATATCGAGCTCAGGGAACAGGTGTAATCTACCTAAGGCTAAGACTATCCAAGGACAACAACCACTAGTAGGATAGTTAGGTTGGATAGGACTTCCTATATGTTTTAATTACCCAAACTAAGTTAAAGGTAATTTCCTATCTGTTGCTTCGGGCACCGACCCTACTGATCTGCCATCGTGGTTCCGGCAATAGCTCTATAATGTACCCTAACATGGAGGATTACTAGGACGGTATTCAGGGCAGAGTAATTAAATAACATAAGAAAGGATCTCGAATGCTTACTTTATAGAAGAAGTCGTCTCCGAACCCGGAGCAGAGTGTACCGACAGCTCCGATACTCTAGAACTACTCCGAGAGAGCAGCATCTGCCGAGGTAGAAGTCGGAGGGAGCACCAAACTTCCGGGCACTCCTCTAGAGCTTCCCCTCACTCTCTACCTATTCTAAGCTACATGAGAGCCTCTTGTAATTCAGCTCAAGTGTGTTGTGGTGTGTGAAGTTGCAAGTTGCAAGTGAGGTGACCTCCTCCTTATATAGGCTCCAAACGTCGGTTGTACCCATGATAAATGACCAGCGCACCCCTCCACCGCCATTGGGACGCAATCAGGGAGCTACACGTGGAAGGCCATGATGAGAGGCGCCGGTGGCGGTTCGGCCGAACGACAGGGTTCGGCCGAACGGCAGGGTTCGGCCGAACCCTGGGTCCCACCTCCTGGCCTCTCCTTTGGCTGGGATACTGGCTGGTGGACCCTGATGGCGGTTATGGTTGCGAGGCGGTTTCCTTGACGGTTACACCTCACTTGTGGGCCCTCTAATCTGTGTACTCGCGCCTGATTGGCCAGAGATGTATTTTCTCGCATGACAGGTGTGTTTTCCCCTTAAATACCTGTATATAGTGTTGGGCTCCAAAACTCCATAAATCACCTGCATACAAATATTCACCAACACTTGTGGAAATGATTAGAAATCAATCGTACCACTAGGTTGGATGTTTTATTATGTTATTTTATGCAGGAGTTGACGTTGTTAATTTTGTATTAACAGCCATCAACAACACCCCCACACTCATCTCTTTACTCGTCCCGAGTAAAGGTTATGGACTCTACAACAGGGGTCATGACTTCCGTACTAATATTCATGCAATCAAATTATTCAAAGCCATACATGTACTTGTGGGCCTTTGTAGTGTCTACCATACGATTTTGGGCAATTGAGAAATGGAACAATCTTGACTCAAGTCATCCTAACTTTTCATGAAGAACAACTTGGGTTTTTTTTAAGTAATACAAAATTATAACTTTGCTTTGCTCCTCAATTGATTCTCTCGATCACTGAAGGTGTATGATTTCGCACAAAGGCATATGATTGTGTCTTTTCTTTTCCTACCATCTAATAAGGCTTATGTGGAGCTCAGGGTATGGAAAAGAATAGAGCATTACTTGCATCACACATATTACAAAGTCAAATAATGGATCCATGGAAATGCACGACATACTTTCTGGTCAAGAATGTGCATGTGTATGTGTATGGAAAATTTGTAGATGGAAAAAGGAAAAAGAAAAAATATTACTCCTTTGCTATGCCTCTTCTCTTTTTTCTTTTTGAAATTTTTTTAGAGGGAGTCTCTTTGGCTATTTTCAATGGGGGTATTTTGAGGGAGTTCATACTCATATGAGCACAAATTCCCCCCCCCCTTTTTTTTTGTCAGCCACTCTCCTCTTTTTGGTTTTGTGGAGAAAGAGACATAGATAATTCTGGAGCATTTATTTGGATGAACTATGGTGGAATATGGTGGATGGAATGTATGCTTACTTCCAGTGTAGAAGTTTAGCATATGTGTGTGTGATCTCGACCATAAAAGTGTGAAAAGCATCTCATAAGGGTTACAATATTTGACAATGTTCAATGTAATGACAAGCAGCGTATGTAGCAAGCTAATCATGAATGATCAACCTATGGCTCTAGTGGGAATAAAAATATCAAAGAGGAGTTTAGCATCGTTATTATTTTTTTTATAAAATTCCCAAGTGTGCAACACAAAGAGAAGGATTTCTATCATCAGACTATATCTCGTTCATCAATTACCTAGATAGCATGGGGTCCCTATTGGATA
>CM002477.1:4377463-4410638 GCA_000325765.3 Leersia perrieri
TAATCTGTAGAGTCCACATATTATGCCCCTACTAATGGTGCAGTCACAAAGTTTCATGAAAAATAGGACCAATGGGGATATAAGTTTTGTTCTCATCTTTTTCCCTTCCCCATATTTGTCCATCTTTATTGAGGTAAATGGGTACAACGTTGTTTCAACACCTATTTTTTAAGTGATGAAAAAGAATAATAAGGTTTATGGTTGGACCATCTGCTCTATCCATTCGATTTGAGCTTCTCCAGAGAAGATGTGATGCTAAAAATGAAAGTGTTCGCAATGAATACGGAATAAGGGTACCTATGTTGCCGACCATCAATGACTAGTTCGAAGACTAGGAGCAGGGGCATGTGCCAAGAAAGATTTGGTACTTTCCCTATGGTTTTCGAACGTTTTCAATAAAACCTTCTCGTAGAAGTATTTTCACAAAGTTTTCGATAATATCAGTAGATGCTATTCGAAGCCTTCAGTTTTTATAAGAAAAATGGATGCTGAGATTTGCTTAGGCAATAACTTAATAGATGAATCCCCAACCCAACCAAACGCACCCGTAGTGTATAAATGGAACATACAATCAATCAGAATATTGTACCCGCCAATAATGTTTTTAGGAGGAAAAACATGATATATGCTGCCCCAAATATACTCAAGATTCGGTTTCCCAAGTCAATTGTTGTTAATAATAATGACTTTTGGTTATGCTTTCTATGGACCATTACGTAAATTCCATATTTGTAGTCTAACAGTACTGTAACGATGCTACATCATGAATTTTCCTTGTATAAGATTCACTGCCAAGAAAGGCCCAGCATTTAGACTAGATTAAATTATAAAGAAAGGAAACACAAGTTCTGTACAATTAAGACAATTACAAAGATTGTAACAGGAATAAAACAGAACTAGAAAGGCTATTGTTCATCTATATCTATACTCCTATAAAAACTAATAGTGCTAGTGGGTGGTGGCATTGAATCAGTCACCACCTACTCTCATTGCATTTCTAAAACTTAACCCCTCAACTTACAAATATAAAAAATTGATTAAATCTTGAATCTAGATAATATACATGTGTAAAATCAAATTGAGGTGAATATTTCCTATAGAAAAAGATAATAAAAAATTTCATGAAAAATACATTTATTTAGGAAATTTACAATACGATTTTTATCCATAGTAAAGCACGGGCATTCAGCTAGTTCTACAACAATGCAGAACATTGTCCTTCCGAAAAGCTGAAAACCCGCAACGAACTGAAGGTATAATTCACTGAAAGATGAGACAATATATTTGCTTCCAAATATTCCAGCAAGATATGAAAATAATTTTCATTAATCCCTTCGTAGCAAAATTGTATCTTCCATGAGCAATCATTTGAGAGAAATTTTCTACTTTTATTCCATTGAATTTCTGCTTTTGATTTTGACTGCACTACATGTCAAATTCTACTTGTCTGTGTGTGTGTGACTACTATGTGCATACTAAGAGGGTCACATGTTAGGACTATATAGATATTCTTCCTCTTACATATCAACTGTGTAATAATTTGTTGCTTATGACTTCTACACATGAAAAAATTATCGTTAAAAAAATACCCTTTGGCAGTTGATGTGGAATATGTCACCTAGTTTGAAACCTCGCAGATGGAAAGACAAAATGTCTATACCAGATGGTTGGACATACAACTTTTCGAAATTTTAGTTGCAAAATATTCTGACCTATAGTAAGCTCACGGTAGACAGAATAGATAGATCTGAATATAATAATAGGAAGCATTTTAAAATCAATAAATTACTGTGATAGCAACCGTCAAGAAATATATATGAATGTGGAATATAATATGGGTGGATGCCATAAGATAATGTGTGTATGCCAATAATACAATATGTGTGTATGACATGCATATTCATGTGTAATCCCCATGAGTATAATGTGTGCATGCCATGCAAATATATATAACTAGCCATGACTTGAACTTGCGAGAGTAGTCTGTTTCATTTAGGTCTTTTACATGTTTGTCTATTTGTCACGATTGAGGAAAATAGGACGTAAACACTGAAAACCAAAAGAGACATCATAACGGTTTTATATGTCATTTAGTTTTATTGAGGGAAAAGTGCCGGAGGAGGTCAATTCCTAAGATCAAAAGATATCAGGAACAAAGTTGTACTGCAAATCTCAAACTTCCACTTAATACCGATCAGTACATAATCAATAAATGCATGAATATATTCACGGTGCCAAAGACAGTTGTCAGGTTCAGTCGCTAATCACGCAGCAAGAATACCACCACACGATTGATCACCAATTCAGTATGAAACAAAGCATATAAAAATCACACAAAAAATGTGAACTTCCGTGCTATTCCTTGAGAGAAAAGTGATCCTGCAATCCTTAACCTTTTCTCTAGGTTTGCCAGGTGGTCATTCGAGTCGTCAAAATCACTATGTAATCCAATGTAACTATGTACAAATATGGCCTCATAAGTCACAAAATAATAATGTAATTAGTCACATAT
Source organism: Leersia perrieri (assembly GCA_000325765.3). Taxonomy (NCBI): domain Eukaryota; kingdom Viridiplantae; phylum Streptophyta; class Magnoliopsida; order Poales; family Poaceae; genus Leersia; species Leersia perrieri. The sequence continues at coordinate 4,379,976 of CM002477.1, forward strand.
ACACACACACAACACACAGCAAAATTTACATTTATGAACAAGGACCCAGGTTTAGATACATACAACAGAGAGCAACTCAAGGCGATGGAATACAAAAAGGAAAAAAGAAACTATATTCAGTCGCCTTTTGTTACTACATTGGGTACCTAAACTCCTCTGGATCTGATGTATAATCACTATTTTTCAAAATATACCCTAAGACTGTACAAATTTTTGTATCTGTATGCACGCAAGTATTGGACACTTTTGGCTAGGGTGTCCGAGGGGTACGCGGAGAACAAGGCATTCTTACAGGGGAGAACACCACAGTGAGGGGAGCATGATCTGAAAGGCTATAGTTCTCTGGCCACGTGCCCTTCTCTACTTCTGGGGGAAAGAGAACAGCTTCCTTCACAGTAAAGCCAAAGGCTTCGTCGTTCGCCTCACACGTGACAATGCTTCCATCGGAGATGTCAATCTCGGTATCATCATCCTCCTCTTGGCTGCAGCAAGTAGGGCTCCAGATGCACCGCTACAGAATTCAAGAAACATTGTTACATGCAAATTTCCAAAGTAAACTCTCAGAAATTATTATAGATCAGCCATTTGGAAATTCATGGATATGGATATTTTGAGTTATTCAGAGTTTCAGACTTGAGGAAATCAAAGGGAAAAAAATTGCACCTGCAGGTTTATTTGTTATATGAAACTGAGGCAAATAAGACCAATTATTTTACCAGGTAACACTCAGGTAACGAGAAGTGTCAAACACGACAATTTACCGATGAAGGGGGCCTTAAATATACCATTTATGACGTCTTCAATTAAAATTTTGATTAGCCCTTCGTTATAGAGCTTAAATCAACTGTCGCATCTGGCCTTATGAAACTTATAATAAATTGTTGACTTATTGTTTTGATTTCACAGCACATACTGCTATGAGCTATTAATTAATTCACATTTTCTATGTTCTACCTGTCCTTAGATCTTGTTGACCTCCTTTCTTACTTAATTAAGGGCACCAAATTATTGTTTAGTTTAAGCCGGAATCTCCGGCGAAATATTACAATCGGAATTACCTGAAATTCTTTGTAGTCAACAACACCATCCCCATCATGGTCAGCTTCACTCCACAGATCTTCAATTTCTTCAGAGTTTAGGCGATCAGGATGGACCATTCCTAGCTGCATTCACGGTAACATCAGCAGTTCAGCACTTTGTACTGTCTGAAGGTTTTCAGTTACGCATAGTCATACATTATAAGTTATTACCTGACAAAGTGCCTGGCAGAAGCTTGAATATGTGATGTGATCATCGGGACTGTCAGCCCTGAGGAGTGCAAATGCATTCTCCTCTGAAAGGGATGCTACTTGGAGGAGAAGATACTGGAGCAAAAAAGGTATTTCTTAGATCATGGTGACAATAAAATAAGAGATCACCAGACTCTATTCTTAATGGCCTAGCATGTTCTTCAAGGTCAACTTCTATTTTCTATTAGAAGTAACATGCATATTTTTTTAATGAGGCAGTGGTGATCATGTTGCTTACCTTGATGATACCAAAGACAGCTTCATTCCAGCTAGTTTTCAGGGGCTTCCTCAACTTATTTGGATTGAGAAGCCATATGAAATCAACTCCACAAATGTTCCCTCTATGGTTCCGATGACTCACCCACTATGGACATGGAGGTGCAAATGGAGAAAAATATTAGGATCGAGCAAAATCATCAATTTGTGGGCTAAACCAAAATTCCATGAAACGTTGGTAACATAAGATAATTCTAAGGTTTACCTTGTGTGCATCTTCTTCGCTATCACTGTATTGATGAGCAGTGTCGTATGATGAAACAAAGCCCTGTGAACGGAGGAACTTGTAAACTTGCCCACGTTTACTTCCATTCCAGTCACTGTAACAGATGTGTCAGGATCAAATGTTAACATTCATTTCTATTGCTAACATTAAAAGGATCTATAAATTAGTGTGTATACTGCATACTCACCCACATAGGATGATTGGCATAGGACCAAGTTTATGTTCTTCCTGATAAGCTTCTATGTTCTGAAGGATCTTATATACCTAACATTCACAAAATTTTTCAGTTGTTAGAATTCAGACTGAATTTTCCATTAGTGCTCGTTTGAACAACCAGCATAATGATTCAAACCTGCTTCAGGCGAACTATTGAAAGGCTGTGGTCATGAGGGAACAACAAATGAGTGTTCACAATGAGGCTCTGCTGCTGGACACAGCTGCTGCTTCGGTTCTGCCAGAAAGGCGTGGCTGATTCGACATGCAACAGCTGTGCAACTCGATCTCCAAAATCATTGAAGAGCAGCTCCCGGTAGTTGAGGACACGGAAGTAATTTTTGTTTACAGCAGTCAGAAGACCTGAGTAGAAAAAGACATTTTTTCAGAGGAAAGTTAATAAGAAGGACCATTTCACAAACTTTAAGAGGTCTGAGCAATGTTCAAATACAAGGTTACCAACTCAAATTTGCCAATCTGCTTGCTCAAATAATTCAAGAAATAAAACACCCGCTTGTGTCTAATGACAACTATTAGATGCATCAACATCAGGCACATTCAACATGATGATTATCAGAATTTTTGACACATTACTTATATATTAAAATATGGAAAAAGGAAACAAGATGCTTCGCAACGTAATGATAATCCTCAGAGACATCGACATCAAAGGGCATTCGGCACAAGAAATAATCAACGTCGACATGGATGCACTTTAGGTTATGATGACAAGAACTGAAAGGGACAGGCACAAAAGCCGATTTGGAGTAGCCTTTGTTCATATAGACATCCTTTTAACTAATTTCTATCCTAAGTTATGGTTTGGTTCGATTGGTTTTTCCTGTGGCACAGAATACGGAGATTATTTATATTGATATCCACCTCACAACAACCATTTGGACGGAGAAGCGCAGATACACAATGGCAGGACGACAACAACACACATTTCCCTACTACCACATGGTCCATACAGCAAGATCTTTTTTCTCCACCTCATTATGCCAAAGCTGAAATGGGTAAACGGAACTCACCGTCTCCACGATTGTTGGTGCGTGCGAGCTTGAACAGACTGTAATTCGCGTCCCCCAGCCGTTTCTCATACATGTCGACCAGCTCATCGTTTCCCAACCATACCTCCTGTAGCAAAGTCAAAACAATCACATCCATATATTGTTTCCACTGTGAGCACATCGCAAACTCCCAATGGGCAAATTGCTGCAGAAATTGATTGGTTCCCCTCACCTGGAGGCAGATGATGGAGGAGCGATCGGCGAGGAGACGGTCGATGATCTTCTCGTTCCGGCTGAACCAGTAAGCCCTGTACTGGCTCTCCCTGCAATTCTGCCCCCAATGTGAACACTAACCACAGTCAGTCCACCAATCCAACAAACCCCCAATCTGAGGCTGAATTCAGCATATAGTGGAGTACTATATAGAACAGGGGAAGGGGGAATTAGTATGTAGTAGAGATCCAGCTGACCTCGGAGGAGTCCATGCGCTTGTAGATCGGGGCGAGGATGTTGAACGTGGTGCAGGACACGCACCGCTCGTCCCGCGGATGCAGCGGGGGCGGCCGCCGCCGGTGGTGGTGGTGGTGGTGGTGATGATGATGCTGCCGTTGCTCCCGCCCCTGCTGCTCCGTCCGTCGCCTCGCCGCCGCCTCCCTCCTCTGCTTCTTCGCCTGCGCCAACCACCCACCAAACAAAACAAATCAAAATCAACACCCCGAACTGACAAAACAACAAACACCTCGCGGACGCATTTGCCACAACCGATCAACCCCTCACCATTGCTTACGATTCCGAGCTGGAATTAGTCGGAGACCTCAACGAGGGATGGATTGGTAGGAACACGACGATGGCAGAGTGCGTGATCCCGGTTGCTTCCCGCTTGCTGTCGCTGCGATTTGGCGGCTACTAAGGAATAAATTGCTCTCTCTCTCTCTCTTCTATGGTTGCCTCGGCGTCGGCGTCCTCCGCCTTGCCCTTTATATAGAGACCTGCTTTGGCTGGCTGCCTCCAAGAAAGCATAAAAATAAAATGAAAAGTGTTTTTCCGAGTCCGTAAAAGACGCAACCCACCCAGAGAAAGGGAGTGGGGCCCATCCAAAACCAGCGGGCGGTGACCTGACAGGTCCACGTCACGTGCATGGGACCCGCATGTCGGTGCGAAAGTCTCCCAGCGCTGAATGTGACCGTTTGGGGATTCGTCCGGTCGTTATTAGGCTGGTGTTTTTTATTATGCTCTCAATTTTACTTGGTTGTATGTTTACTGGTTTAGTGGTTCACTTTTCTTTTTTTGAAAAAAGAACATTTTAATCCTTTTCTACACTCTTTTTTGACTGGCAGGAAAAGATACTTTCGGTCTAATCAAAGGGGTCGTTTGCTTTTCTTCTGTGGTTCCTAATAATAGACCAAACGGCAAGCTATTAAAATGAGATTTGCCCAAAACAGGTGATGGAAAAATTAGAAGCCAGGGAAAAACGTGAGAACAACCATGGATGCGCTAATGAACAGGCTGTTGTTTCTCAGGTGAATAATTACGAATGAATGCTCTGTAATTTTCTCTCATGCATATCACATTCAACACGTTTTAATTAAGTACAAGCAAATTAATTACCTGACATAATAAGCAGACAATTTTATCGTGCAGTCCATTTAAAAGTATGCTAGAAAGTATTTTTTTTTCAGACTGCTAACACATGATTGATGCGATGAAAACTAATTTCAGGCCACACTTTTCCACTTCTACGAGCTGAATTAAGCAAGCATAAAATTCAAACTAAGATATAAAATTAAAAATTGGCTAGCTTTAGTTATATGCTCGCCAAGACAAATTTTTTCAAGATCAAATTACAATCAATTTACTGTTTAACCAAAACCGTGAAAAACAGCTGGAAGGATAATAAAAGGACACAATTTGCCCCAAAACACCCTAAATTCGTTGCATTTGCTTTTAAAATATTCTAGTTTGTGGCTTGTAACATGGCAGGGTGTGTGATCATTATTTTGATATATTCTCTTCCACCTCCTAAGATTTAAATATGAACAAATATTAGCTACATGTACATATTTTGCAAAACTCAGAACATACCCAAATCGTGGAAATAAAGATCTGTTTAAAAACCAAGACATGAAAGGGGGAGATTCTCTTTTAGTTTTCATATATTTTCATGTAAGTTTTAAATCTATCCATTGAAAAATAATTTTTAGGTAATATCATTTTCGTAATTTGAGATGTTCTCTAAATTTTGCAGAATATATTTACATGGCAAAATTCTGAAGACCGACGGAATGTTTTGGTCTTCAGAGCTATTCCAAATACATCTCAAATTAATTCATGAATGAATTAAATAGTTTGGGCCAACCGGTCTCTGCATAACGCTGAAAACCGAGACGGAATGTTTTGGTCAGACCAAATGCCCACTCATAATCAAGATTGATATCGTTAATATTGCGACAAGATTACAGTTTCTCTTTTTTAAGTTCTCTTGTATAATTGTATATGCAAGAATTCATGTATCATATCTACAACAATTAAAAAAAAATCACCGAAGCAACAATAGAATGATTAATTGCATATACATTCATATATCATGCCTTTCACCTTCAACAATAAAGACAAAAAAAAAAATCACTGTCCTATATAAAGTGAGTGTCCTGCACGTACAAACATTTCACGGTAGTAGAAGTAATCTTCTTCGATACCTTAATTTATTGCCAGTGGATTTTCCGCGAAGCTGGTCATCCAAGGCTGCTCACCTTTCTGTGGAGAAAATTTTTGATTCCAGAAGATAATTTCTGCACAAATAATCATCTTTTTTAAGCTTTCGGCACGTCAGGAGCTAGCTTGATAGTAAAATACTAGCAAGAATCCAATTCATCCAAACTAAGCATCTGATGCTGAGCAGTTCGTATCTGAACTCATATCGCCATATGGCATATTCAGTTCTCCCCCACGTAAAATTCTCTGATTCTCTCGTAGCAACTTGCTACGTCATCAGCACTCAAAAGATTTGGTCCGATTCATCGCATCTTGCCAAGTGTCAAGCTAAGCAGTCTTAATACAAAATGAACTGGATTTATTTATTTTTTTTCACTTAAGGAAAAGTCTTTCACGCAGCACGCTGCAAAGCCTGCAAGCTAGTGCGTGTCCAGGTTACAGTGGTTGCTTTCTTTCTGGCGGCGGGGATGCAACACGCACTGATTGAAAATTCGCCTAGCGCCGAAAACAATCGGTAAGGGGTCTAAAACAAACACTTGGTAACGGAGTTACCGAGTGCACACACTCGGTATTTTTCACCGGCGAAGTCACACCTCAACCGATAGTTTTTTACCGTGTGATAGCACATATACACTCGGTAAGGGGTCTTGTTACCGAGTGGCCAAATACTCTCGATAAGTTTTTTTATGACGGAAACCGTCAACGGAACAAGCGTGATAGGACGGAACGGTGTTCTTACCGAGTGAAAGCAAACACACGGGAAGATTTAAATGTTACCGAGTGCAAGCAAAACTCACGGTAGCCTTAGAATTGTTACCGAGAGCTGTATACACAGTAAGTTACCGAGTGTTTGCAAAAACACTCGGTAACGAAAAAAAGCACTCGGTGGATTTCCATTCTCTGGTAGTGATGGAGTTAGGCAACGCACGAGGATAGGGTCACCGGAGCTGAGGATAAAAAAACAGTATACTCTCTTCGTTCCAAATTCATAGTCTCGAATCCTTACTAGCTTACGCTGAGTACCATAGGAAGTCATAGAAGGTGCCGAGCAGCCGAGGTGGTAGCGCCATTAACATGTTCTAAGCATTTTTGTTTAGTAGAGATTGGTGAAGCAGCGAATCTGTCAAGCCCGACTAATTAATAGCGTGATATATCAAATAATGATCATAGAAGAAGAGCATCTTTCATCTCTATCCATGACTCACTGACTCGGCAATTGGGCGCTAAAGGCGCCGCCTAAGAAAGATTTAATTCCTCAATTTGCTCATCTTTCCTTCAGAGCAACATCAATAGTAGAATTGATTGCTTACTCTAAAATTAAAATATTGATTAGAGCCAACCTAATAATCTATTTATACAATAGTTGGCTATATATAGATATCATATCATTAATACATGTCTCACACCTCTCTCTCATAAATTTTTTTGAAGCTTGTGCTGCAGCTAGCTCTAAATCTAGAGCTCACTTCTTCTCTTTTTCTCTTCTCTCTCCTCCAACTAAACACAAAAATTTTTTGAAGCCAGTTTAAATTAGCTATTGTAACCGCTCTCACAGAGAAGGACACAAAGGTCCGAAATAGCGGGGGACACAACGTATGCTGCCGATCGACGAGCATTGCAAGTGTGTAAAGTTAAGGGAAAGCAGATGCTCCAAAAGATGAGCGCCAAAAAAGTAGCGCGAGAATGTCGATAAAGTACATACCACAATTAACTCGGCAGCGCATACACTAGCATGATGGGCACAAAATGGGAGCATGTTCGTTCGTTTAGTTCGTTGTTGTCAGCCACTAAATTAAGCATCACGAGGCGTGTAGGATTCACATGGTCAGGTATTGTCTGTCTCATGGACGGACAAAATAAGCTGGCGAGAAATAAAGGTAATCTTTCACTAATAATCAATCCTATATGCGTCTCTTCCTCCACTTTAAAAAGCTTCTGACAGTTTCAATTATAACTATTCCCACTAAGTTGAAATCCTTTGCACGTGGGGCTAGCGAACGGCTAATGATGGTGTCAACAAGCTAAATGCAGAACCGATTGGTTAAATTTATGCATCACTATGACACTATTATCAGGGGATGGACCACTAATGTCGAGGACTGTCATCGTTAATGCATCAATTCACCATGTCTTTGTAGAATATCAGAAAGCAAACGGACCTGTAGCCTAGTGGTTACAAGAGCCTCAGTAGCACCTGAGGTTCTGGGTTTGATTCCCCGTGGGAACGAATTTTGCAGGATTTGAAGGTTTTGTGCTTTTAGTGGTAGCAACGTACCCGTCGACAGCGAGGCTGTGCGTGATACCGTGTAATTTAAAAAAAAAAGAATATTCATAGGATGTGGAACAGCATAGGCTGTCATTGCGAGTTGCGAGGCCAAGAAGTTTTTATCGAATTTGAATATAATATTTTCCATAGTCTATTCTTTATCGGCTCTTGCTTTTCTTAGTAGGTTATTCGGCTGTAGAGAAAAAAAACAGTGCTGGCAAATTTCTATATGGTTTTTACTCTCTTTTTTTTGCAATTTTTTAAATTGCTAAACGATATGTTTTTGAAAAAAATCTACACAAAAGTTTTTAAAAATAAAATTAAACCTTTTCATGTTTAAAATAGCGAATTGTAAAATAATCACGTATTTATTTCTTGTTTTGTGTACTCTACTTTTTTTTTTTTTGCCAATTTGCAACATACACATTCAAACGCCCCAGGCCTAGCACAAAACTTCTAACATTCAAACACCACTGGGGTAGCATTAAGCTTCTTTAGGTAGCGTCTAGCACAAAACAAGGACAAATTAATAGATAAGAGTGAGAAAGAAGGATAATGAATTTGTTATAATTCCACGTGTATAAATTATGCATTGCGCAAATAGTTTTAAGGGAAACGTATGTACTGCTCTTGCACATACCCTTTCTTTGTTTCGGTTTATAAGTCGGTTTATAAGCCAAAAGTCTAATCATAAATAAATAGAGAGACAACTTTTCTGTTAGACTTTTTTTTTAACTTGTTAGACTTTCTTAAAGTCATAATTCATTAATATTACACTATTAAATTAGAAACTAGGTTAGGTTGGGAATAGTTTTTTTTTTTGTTACTTCAAGTGAAAGTAGGATTTTGCTACTACACTTCACGCTTAAAAGCCAACAATTTATAAACTATATAAGCCAAAAAAAAAAATCAGCTTAAAAACCTAATCAAGCATCCTAACTTTAGTATAGGGAGTGCCCTAAATTTCTATGAAGGGATATTTTAGTGTGTGTTTGCGTACGTGATATACTGATATGATGTGTACGTACTAAAGCCAGTGGTGGAACGGAAGTGATTAGGGGAAGAAAGGAAATGTAAAGAAAGACATTTGAAGTTCTGAACGTGTGTGTGAAATCTGGAAAGAAAACGAACCCGAGACATTTTTCCGAGCAAAGGATTAAGACATTTTTACGTGCACAAGGCGAAGTAATAAGAGTGCCAGGCACGACCATGGCAGAACAAAAGCGGTGGCCGCTCAGCTTTCCGAAAGGTAGACAAGCAACCCACCGACCCGAAAATCAAAAGACTAGAAAGGTGCCGCTTTTGAGGCCCGGAAACCGGTGATCCCTCAATTCTTTCGTTCCCCGAGTCCGTCGCGTAAACAACGAGAAAGCCGAAAGACGGCTCTTCGGTCCCGGGAGCACGGGGATCCCATGACCCGGAGCTGGTCTGGTCTCTGGCCGGCCCGCCACTCTCCTCCCCCACACACGCGCTCACCAACGCATGCCCAACTGCCCGACGCGTGTGCCGGTCCTTCCTTCGTCAGGTCGTCCGGCCGACCATGCCATGCCTGCTGAAACGGGGCCGGGCTGCCGCTGTTGACGGCTCGGTTTCTTCTTCCAGTTTCCTGGGGAAAAAAAAACGGCGCTGGGGCCACGGGTTTAGGGAGGAGGCGCCGCCCGGCGAGCCGAAGAGGATTGCGTCTGCGCGTGCGCGTACGCGTCGCGTCCGACGCACGCACGTCTGCTTCCGCCGCCACTGCACAGCGAGGCGGCGCGGGGCTTTCGCATTGGACACGCCTGGTTACCATTACTGGTAATCCTGGATCGATCGCGACCTTCTCTGTCTTCATGTACTTCGAGGAATGTTCGAGCTCGATCCTTTGTGGAAATTATGGAGTACAGCCGCAGGATAAACAACTTGTTTAGTTCTCTCTCTCTAACGACAAGAAACGGATTGTTCTTTGAGGAGAAATTAACAAGAATTTAATTCGCTTCCAGAATACTACCACTCCATAAAGGACAAGGAGGAAGATTAGCACGAAGTGAAATCTGTGGAAATGAAAAAACCAGGTAGCTCTCGGACGGACCGCAGCTAGCCAGCGACCATTGTTTCGACTCGTGGGCTCCACTGCCTCAACTGCGGCTGGATCAGTGGGGCCCACATATGTGCTGCTCCTAGAGCCCAAGGCTGGGACAGGGTGGGGCCCAGGCGCAATCAGTGCGTGATGCGGATTTGCGGGCCTCCCGAGCCGACATGGCATGCGACAGCGACGCTCTGTGAAAATCTTCGTTGGCCGACGACTCTCAGAGTATGGGCCACATGTATGTGCGCCAACTGACGCTGTGTGGCCCAGCCAAGATGCCTGGAGATTCGCGTGAACTGGTTGTAGCCTTGTAGGAATAGGATTGCTTGTTATATGAGAAAAAAAATAATCTTGGCCATTTGCTGATGATAATACTACTCCGTAGTACATTGCTATGACGTATGCCTGACGTGCCCACGTTCAAATCTATATATGTCATATGGTTGCATGAGAAAAAAAAATATGTGCATGGTAAGAGAGTTATTGTACATGTTGTCTTAAACGATGTATACATTATGGAAGAATTTGTGTAAGCTATACATGACATCTTAATCAACATGGTTCAATTTATTCTTGATTTTGATGCACAAATTGATGTCAAAAGTGAATGGAGGAAGTATTATCTAAAAAATGTTAAAATGAGGAGTGAGTAAATTGCACTTTACACAACACACATGTAATACGTATAATATATCTATTTATTTTGTACAAGGTGTATTGCATATTTTCACTTTACCGAAATAAATTTCACTTGGCATCAGTTTGTATCATTTAATTGAAAACTTTATAACATTTTTGAATTGATGTTTCATGATGTTTTTGTTTAGATTATATGAAATTCGATATCCATATATATGATGTATTATGTACTAAACTGGTAAAAAGTGAAATAAGGTGTGCTTTACTTGATGCAAATCGGTACAAATTGCAATTAACTAAAAAATGATTATTTTCTAATAATTAACTCAATGTTCATGGGAAAGGAACTACAAGATAATTAATATAATTAAGGTCACATCGTATTTGGTTCGGCGTTGGTGTATCTTTTGTTAGTTATATAAGTTATATAGTTGTACTGGTTATGCAGATTATAAAACATCAGCTGTTGGACCAGTTAAACAATCGTCCAAATTATAGAAGAGCACTAATTGACAATTGACAGGGACTCATGCATGTGCCCTGCAACCCACAAAACCTGCACCCAGGTGAGACCATCATGACTAAATTTGGGATTAATCAAATTCCAACTAAACCTGCACCCAGGTGAGACCATGATTAAAATTGGTATTAATTAAATTCGTACTAGTAACAGGTGAAACGGACATTAACCGTCATTGTCGTCGTCTAACCATTTTCTTAATTATAACACTGACACTGCCAGGTTTACACCCACGGGAAGCCGGAAAACAGTGGTCGTCACTTGTCAAAATTAGTTCTATAGACACTGTCAATGTTTTACACCGACAATAAAACTTCTAGGGCTACGCACGAACTCGAAAAACAAGATGGCAACGGGTGACAAAGTTTATATAGGTTCAGGCATTCTTGATGAGAAATAATACCCTACTTCCTGTCTTCGGTGGTTGTATCCCCTGGGTGTGGATTATGAGTATGAGTAGATGTTTTTCTCGATGCCCTCGGTTCCTATTATATAGAGGTAAGGAACCGAGTCATCCAAGGTAACCCTAGCTCTATGCGGCTTAGGGTTTCTTAATCTGTTACAAGATCTTATCCGTCTGGTCGCCGTAGAATACAAGGCAAAGCCTAGCCGAGTCTTTATCTCTTTACAAAGATAACTTTCGAGTCATATTTGACTCGGGGTATTTCATATCTAGGACCTTTGATCATATCTTCTGTAAACTTGCCGTAGGAAGCAAGGTATTGCTGGGCCGGGCTTTAATACTTCCCATATTATATGCTTCTATAACACCTTCTCTTCGTAGGCTCACATTCATCCGACTGGATACCTGGTACCCGTATCCTCCACAGTAGCCCCCGAGTCATTCATAGTCGAGTTGCAGCTTTTCTTCGCGATCCTTGATCAATGCCGAGTGCTTTTTTTCATCATGTGATAATTCGCGAGTGCTTCATCATTTGGCTCTCGTTCAATATCTTACAAAGAGACTGTGAAGAGCTCAAAATAAAGCCAGAAAAAATAGGGGGCGTCGAAAATACGCACCTATCAGGTGTAGCCTCCGACTATATGATTAGTTGAGAAACAACTAAACTTAGAGTCTATTAGGACTTAAACATTATCTCCGAAGAAAAATATTTAGGGGGTAGGCGCACCTAATAGGTGTAGCCCCCCAGATCTATACTTAGATGAGAAAAAACTAAGGTTAGAGTCAAGTCTATGTAATCCTTTCCAGATCAAACAACCACACCACAGGTTCAGCGTAGCATCAATTATCCAAGTGAATCACTCGAACAATAGGCCATAGGCTTTATATTATACGCATAGCTAGAACCAAATGTGTTTTTTATTCGGACATACATGCATCCTCATCTTGATTATGTCAAGGAAAATAACAGCTTAGCATCGATCATCCATATAATTTGGACAATAAGCCAGAGGCTTAATATCTCATTGATGGGCTTTTATCATAGTGGATTTGTTTGAGAAGTAACAATTTGCACATTAATTTTAATAATGACAAGCAGACCCTATAGGTAGTTACTCTCTTGTGTTGCATAATCATCGTTCGGCAAATACCGAAGAGCTTATTGCGATTAGCACCGAGTAAACTGCATGTGATTTTCCATCACCTTATAGCACAAAAAGGCATGCTTAAAATTGACCAGGCTATAGAAAGTTCAGCTTAGCATCGATCACCCGAGTGATAGGCCAGAGGCTTTTGATCATCTTGAATTATGACAATAACCAAGTCATCTAGTTGTTTCAGCAGTTTGTCGGAGCGTGTGCTCGACACGCGAGAACCCGTGGGACCCTTTTTGGTTCGGCATAGGGTGCGGTGCGAAAGCTTGAGGCAAAAAAAAGAAGAAGGTGGGGAGGATGGCAAACAGTCAATCAACGCATAGACACAGGTGGTTTATACAGGTTTGGGCCACCGGGGAGGCGTAATACCCTACTCCTGTTCTTGTTCTTGATGTGGAGGTTGTAATACAATATTTGGTGTGGTGATTTTTGTGCAACAATCAGAGTATCTAACTCTTCTGCCTATTCCTTTTCTAACTACTAGAATGGAGTCTGCCTATTCCTTCTCTAACTACTAGAATGGAGTTCTTCCCTAGGGGACTGAGTGGATGATTGGAGTGAGCAATAGCCAATCTTTTCTAAGATGGACTTGGGCCTCCTTTTATAGGGCAAGGAGACACCACAGTAGTCCTGGGTTTTCCTACTCCCATGCCGATGCCGTGGGAGCAGCTTCTGCTTTGTCTTGTTAGGAGTTGTGTCCCGTTCCTACTCCCGTCGCCACGTCACAGGAGTTGGTGAAGAAAAACGGGCGGCGAGGCCATCATACTGCTGACGAGTGCCGTGGTCAACCTACCTACCACCAACGGGGCCTACCAGTTAGGGGCCACCAACTGGGTCAGGGGTGACGTCAATCACCCATCCCTCGTCCTCTCTCTCCACACGGCCATCCAACGCATTAAATGCGACGGTGACCGGGCATGGAGAGGGGCGTGGGTATGTGACCATGCGATCAGCTCGCGGCCACTCACCGAAGACTTTCTCACCCTCTCCCCACGAAACGGGCAAAAAGGATGACGATGGGCTGACAACCACGCCTCACATCACATTAAATGCGACGGGGCAGTGTCAGTCCTCTCCCATCGCATTAATGGGATAGTTGGCGGTTGAGTGCGTTCTCGCGCGTCCCTCAGCTGAGAGGAGTGCGGGTTGGGGGAGCGGGAGGTCCGGGTGCCTCGAACCCTTGTGACACAGAGGGAGGGCCCTCGGGCGGCACCCGGGCCATACCCCCTCGGGGTGGCCACGTGGCCGCCTGTGACCCGAGCCCCTGTTGTCTCTATACAACGTGGTTTTAGGCGCAAAAGGACGGTGGAGGCGCACTCCCTCACCCATATATCATGTCCCTGCTATACCCCCGTGCCCATATCACCGACAACAGTCAGCTACTATTTATTAACAACATTCAAGATTCCATCCATCCAAGTAGAAGATTCTTCCAGATTATTATCATCCTACGAGCTCCAAAACTTAATACCCGAGTGAATTTCCTGAGTGCTTCTCCGTTGACTGATACCACCTGAAAATCTAGGCCTCTATCAACGGCTCCGTAACTAACGCCGTTAGTTTCGGACGCCCAAAACCACTCCTCCGAGATGTCACGCCCGGAATTTCTATCCGAAATTCCGCACGCTTATAATGTGTGTTAATCCTCGTCCAAGAATCAGCCGAGGCACAGAAAAGACAATATTGATAAACAAAGTACTTTATTGAATTTAATCAACATCAAATTACAATATTTATTACAAAGGTGGATAGGACCTCTCAAACAGAAAATTCTACGCAGCGAAAAAACAGACTAGTGGGGTTTCAGCTCCACTCCACAGGCACTCGACCGAGCCTTCAGCTCAACTCTCCTGGAAACCATCCTCGGCATAGAACTTCTCTGGTGATGTAGAGCAAGGTGAGTATACAACATACTCCGCAAGTCACACAAGCAAATAGGAAAATATGCAAAAATGCACAGTATATTCAAAGGATGGCATAATAGGGTTCATGCAGGCAGCATTCATTAATTAATAAAGAAATTAATTAAGAAAACTGTAGAGATTTAATAATCAATAATTAACCACTCACGGTACAACCTATCCTGGTTGCACCGGCCCAACCATAACTCCAAACCAGGAATTATTCATTACTCCAACAGAGGCCAACCATAACTCCATACCCGGAGCTAATCATCACCCGATAATCCTAACCCCAAACCAGGAGTTATCCCATTTATCAAAATTTTAACCAAATTATTAATTATTAAGTGATAGTGGGAGTAATCACGAAAAATAATGATCAACTCGCCCATAACTGTGGGCACAGCTATTCGAATAATTTTACTCTGATCAGAGGTGTAACAATTTAGCTTTAGGACACGCTCCCCGAAGGGATCGTGACATGGCCCGCTCTGCAACGAGAAACAATACGAGAACACCCACCAGGTTCCTAGTCCCACCAAAACTAGGCTGACTCCCCTGGCGATCCCATGTGGGCTTATCCTTGCCACAACAAGCCGGTGAATCGCACTGCCCCCGCTACATCACGAAACCAAGCCGTTGCCCATGCTGGCCTAAGGGTAGTACGGTGAATGCTTCGCAAAGATAGCTCGCGAACCGGTCCTTAATTGTCATGAGCACGACCAACCAAATCCACGTGCTCACGACCCACCATTAAGTCAAATTTTAGTTGGTAGCATTTTATTTAAATATTCAATATCCAACATGATAGATCACATGTATAAGGTGTGAAACATAGTCTATCCCATAGTGTGCCTAAATTATTCTAAGCATGGCTAAGCAACATCTAAAATTCTAGCTAAAACATGTATAAGTTATAACTAGTCAAAATTAAGTAATTAAGTAACCCAGGCTAACAATATAAAGGTAATCAAATTCAAATGGGCTGTACAAAGGAATATAGGAATTTCCACCCAATTCATTCTAA
The DNA here is from genome assembly GCA_000325765.3 of Leersia perrieri. Classification (NCBI taxonomy): domain Eukaryota; kingdom Viridiplantae; phylum Streptophyta; class Magnoliopsida; order Poales; family Poaceae; genus Leersia; species Leersia perrieri. The sequence goes on from CM002477.1 coordinate 4,395,677, forward strand.
AATAATATGCATAAGTTGAAGTAACTGCGAGAGAGAAAGGTTCAACATGCTTAAAGAGGTTTGTTCTGTATGACTTGCCTTTAGACACGGTCTTGGGATCCTCCTTGCAGACGAGCAGACGAACGCAAACTCCTCACACACGTCGGGGACTAAGCAAAAGAACAAAACGAACAAAAACAGTACATAAGAACACAAAAAAGCTACTGTTTGATATTTTGATTTGAATCACCCGAATCAGAGTTCAGATGAATTAGTTATGATTTTTCTAAGCTTTAAGTCGATTTATTCCATTTCAGAAAAGACCAAAGGAATTATGATGCAATATATGATTTTAATTTAAAATTTAAAACAGGAATATTGCATCATCAGGAAATCCGACGGTCGATATAGATCGGGATCGATCCAACGGCCGGGATTAGAGTTGACCGTGTCGCCCGGTCAACAGCCATGCGGGACGCCACGTGGCGTGGTCCCGGCTGACATGGCCAACACGTGGCCCTGCCACGTCAACGGCGGCGGGGTGGCTCTGCACGTCGCCGGCGATGGCGAACGGAGGCACGGCGAAGCTGGCCAAGGGCAAGAGAAGGAAGAGGAGGACGCAGCGAACTCACTGGAACGAACAACGACGATCGACGACAGGAGGCTGCCGGCGTCGAGGAAGAAGGCGTCGACGTTGCGGGTCGACGACGACAGCAATTCTCCAGTGGGTTCCAGCGGGAACGGACTATGGGACGGCGATCTTATCCTCCTTTCGGTCCAGGTGGTGGTGGCGGTGAACATCAAAGACATAGGATGGCAGCCAGCTCCGTTGCCGAAGAGGGAGGCTCGGGTTGACGACAACGACGAGGTTCCGGCTATGGATGGTGGCGACGAGGTGGTGGACGGCCTTCTTCTCCTCCTTGCGAACACTGCGGTGGTGGTGGCGACCTAAGAGGACGTTGAACGCGGTGGCAAAACTCCGTCGGAGTTGGTCCGACGAGGTGGAAAGAGAAGGCGACGTGGAGAGCTCTGTGTAGAGGGAGAGAGGATGATTGGTGGGGTGGACGAGCCAAAGGAGGCCGAAGGCGAGCTCGGGAAGGGGTTTTTATAGGGCCAGAGACCGAGAAAGGAGAGGGAAACGACCACCAGATGTGGTCGCCGGAGTTATCACCAGAGTTAAAAGAGAGAAAGGGAGATAAAAGATAATTAAATCCGATAGTTTAAGATGTTTATTTATTGGGGAAACGGGTGGGATTTTTTTTTTGAAAGCAAAACGGGTGGGAATTGAAGAGGAGTAAGTGGGGATGAATACCGCTCACTCAATTGGGTACCACGGCAGCGGAAGAGGGAGATCCACACTGGTAATGCCAATTATGGCTGGAATCAAAGAGGATTAAATTCGTCGGTTTAGGGACGAATTGAAAAGGGATTTTATGGGGGAATTGATGAGGATGAAGTGGCCATTCCGTTTTTGTGTTCTGTTCGAAGAAGAACGTTGCGGGGAAGGAGATCGGGAGGCGGCGGCGGCTCTAGGGTTGCCGGCAGCCATGGCAACGTTCATGGGAGGAAGAAGACGACGCGCACGTGCGTGCCTCTCGGCCAGGCCAAAATTGGGCCGGCCCAGGAGGGAGGTGGGGAGCGGCATCCGGCCAGTTGGGACTCAGCCCAACCGGGAAAGGAAGGGATGGAGAAGAAGAGAGGGAGTGGGCCGCCGGGGAGAAAAAGAGAGAGGGATGGGACGGATTCGGTCCAAGGACTAGGAAGGACTTTTAAAACCATTTTTTATTTAAGTTATTGCTGAAATGTAGTTTCATTGATTAAAAATACTTCTAAGGCTCAAATAAATCCCAGAAAAATCTAAAAAATACTTGAGCACTCAAATTATTTAAATAAATTTTATCTTGGCCATTTTTCTGTAGAATTTTTTCGTAAATTTTAACCTAGTCTTTGTTTTGAATTTTAACTTATTCTCAAAAATGCATTAAACAAACGATTTATTTAATTAACGATTTACTGGGCTGTTACACGAGATACGTGGATCTGACATGTGTCTAATGGTAACTTTTTCTCCTTTATCTCTTCGTCTTCTCTGGCGAAATTCTCTCATTCCGCCAATCCAGCTTCTGCTCTATTCTCCTCCGCGCACCGCGAAAGCCAGGGTTAGCCACTTTCACTCTCAATCCACTTGAAATTCATCTCTGATCTTCACCAAGGCAATGGATGAAAGTAGCTCCCCTAAGGCCACCGCCGATGTGCTCAGACGAAGAGCACGGATGGTCGCCAAGCTCCGTCGACCTTGACAAGCTTCAGACGCTTGTCAAAGACGGCGTTCACCCCTCCCAAGTCCCAAGAGGTCTTGGGTTGGCGTCCGGCGAGGTTCGATTTTCTATCCCTCTCCTCACACCGGTGAAGCCGTCGTTTTTACCTCTTTTTTCTATCGTGGCTTTTCCTTGCCGTCTTCCCCTTTCTTCAAAGGCCTTCTTGAGTTTTATGGAATCAAGCTCCACCACCTGAACCCAAATTCCATTCCACATTTCCATCTTCATTCACCTTTGCAAAGCTTTCTTGGGCATCTATCCCCATTTCAATCTTTTTCGACACATATTCTACCTCAAACCCTAGCCAAGCAGAGCCGAGATTAGCAATGTTGGTGGCACTGGGTTCCAGGCTCGATCCACTCAGCGCTACTTCAACATGTCTTTGAGAACATCAAATAGGGGGTGGCACGATGAGCTGTTCTATTGCCCTGACACCGAGGGTTCACTCGACGAGTATTCTGCCACCTTCATGACCCAAACGACTCGTGGAATTCCAAACTCACCAAAGAAGAAAACGTTAAAATTTCTCCCTTCATGGAGAAGATTGCGGAAATGAAGAATGACGGTTTGACTGGGACCTGGGTGACTTGACATCCTCCGCTTCTGAGTGAATCCGATCAAGGAAAGAGTGCACCCAGCATTCGAGTACAGCGGCCAAGAAGACCCTACTCGTGAGAACAATATTTCTCTTCAAGACAAAGCTTTACAAGCCAAATTGAAAGAGCTCTTCTCCGGTGATACTCACATCCCCAACGCACTTGATAAGCCAAACGTCAAGGCTTACAATATACTCAGGCCAGTTCCTGAGGTAATCACTCGTCATACTTGATATTAATTTCCGAAGCTTGCTTTTATTAACCACTCATACTGATCTCTAGGAAAATTATCAGATTGACTCCAGGCCACCAAGTGTGGCCACTCTTGCACATCCAACCAGGGCAACTGCTCCAAACGGCCCTGCCGTTGACTTCGACGAAGATGACATAATCTCACCGGATGAATCTTCAGCTACGGCTGAAGATACAACTGACAAGGAGGACTCAAATGTCCTTTTGAAAAGGAAGCGTAAAGCACTCATCGTGAGTGATTTGGATGACGAGGAAGCATCTCAGTCGGATCCTGCCTCATCTCCTTTAGTCCCTGCTTAGAGTCATTCCAGGAGTGATAAGCCTGCTCCACGACCAGTCATCTGTTAAGTATATAAAGGCCCATATATTCCTAAGGCCCATTGGCCCATATGGACATAGCTCCTATATATATCCCTAAGGGACAGATGCAACGTGATTTAATCCATCTCTTATTCTATTGTAAGTAACATGGTATCAGAGCGGGATCAACATCGCTGGCGACGGGGTTAGCGCCTCTCATCGCGGTTTCCATCGCCACGTTCTTTCTCTCGTGGTGCCGCCTGTCGTGGCCGTCGTCGCTGCCGTCGCAGCCCTTCTTCAAGTCACTGCCCTTCTTCACGCCGCTGCCCTTCGCAGCCCTTCGTCAAGCCATCTCATCGTGGAGTTCATCTGTTCCTGGAGGCCGTGATCTGCATCAAGATCCAAGTTCTTGACCTGGAAACTGATTTCTGCTTTGTGGCTTGTCCTCTACTCGTCGTGGAGGTTCCGTTTTCGAGTCTTCTCGCTGCAGTTGATCAAGTTCTTGCTGTCAGATCAGGTGCTATCTGCTGCTCTATTCTTGTTATTGAGGTGGTCTGCTCACTGCCTTGGTCAGCAATAGTTGTAATTACTCCCTGATTCTTTTGGTCCTTAGTACTTGCCATGTCTCAGATCAATGCAATTGCTTTGAATATCACACTTGATGGTCAGAATTATAGGGAGTGGGCCTTTTGTGTAGAGACTGCATTGAGGGGTCATGGTCTAGCTTTTCATTTAACTGATGATGCTCCTGTGCCTAAGAAAGATGGTAGCAATGCTGAGGAAATAAAAAAAATGGCAGATTAATGATGGGAAAGTGATGGCTGCCATGGTCAATAGTGTTAAGCAATCTTTGATTATGAGTCTTTGCAAGTTTCAAACAGCTAAGGCTATATGGTCCTCTTTGAAGCAACGCTATGTTCAGGACAGTGGTGCTCTTTTGCATACTCTCATGCAGCAAACTCATGCAATTGAGCAGAATGAGATGTCAATTGATGAGTACTACTCTGCTTTTGATCGTCTGATCGGATCATTGACTTCCATGGTGCCTGCGTGTACTGCTGTTGCATGCCCTGCGCACCAATTTTTTGAAAAGTTTCTTACATATCGATTTGTCATGGGAGTGCGGGCAGAATTTGACTCCATTCGTACACGGTTGCTTCATAGTTCCTCTACTCTCACCATGGCACAGGCTTTGTCTGACTTACTTGCTGAAGAGACACGTATCAAGTCCCTCCCTACTTCTGTTGTGTTATCTAACAGTGTGCTGGCAGTTTCTCAGAGGTTTAGTGCACCAAAAGGCACCTCTTCAGCGCCTTGTAAGCATTGTGGCAAGACTGGTCATAGTGCAGATAATTGCTTTGCTCAACATCCAGAGAAGTTGGCTGAGTATCGTGCACACCATGCTTCTCGTGGCCGTGGTACAACTCCAGTTACTAGAGGATCTGTGTCTGTTGCTGCTGCCTCACCTATTGGTGCTCCTCAGTCATCTTGGGTTCATGATTCCGGGGCTGCTTTTCATGTGACATCTGACCAATCTCAGTTGGTAGCTTGCAAGCCGATCACTGATGGTGCTTCTGTTCAGACAGCTGATGGTACATCTTGTCATATTACTCATCAGGGTTCACTTTGCAATTCTCATTTTTCTGTACCCAATGTTTCTTTTGTACCTCAATTGTCCATGAATCTTCTTTCAGTAGGTCAGGTCACCGATCGGAATTGCTTTGTTGGATTTGATGACTCATCTTTCTTTATTGAGGACCGTCGAACCGGAGATGTGATTGCTCCTAGTCTTCCTACTTCCGCTGCCGCCTCTCTTGCCCATGTGTCATCCGTTGCATCGTCCTCTGCCTCGTTCGCCTAATAGCATCATCGTCTTGGTCATCTATGTGGATCTCGCTTGTCTACATTAATAAATAAAGGTTGTTTAGGCTCTACATCTATCGAGTCTAGTTTTCATTGTAAGGGTTGCAAACTTGGAAAACAGATACAACTTCCATATTCCTCTAGTGTTTCTCGCTCTATTAGACCTTTTGATCTTGTTCATTCAGATGTATGGGGTCCCGCACCTTTTGCTACAAAGGGTGATCATAAATATTATGTGATTTTTATTGATGATTACTCTCGATACACTTAGGATCTATTTCATGAAACATCCTTCCCAGTTGTGTTCCATTTATCAAAATTTTACTCACATGGTTCATACTCAGTTTTCTACTCCCATTAGAGTTTTTCGTTCTGACTCCGGTGGTGAGTATTTGTCTGCCACATTTCGCCAATTTCTGGCCACTGAGGGCACTCTTGCTCAGTTGTCATGTCCTGGAGCTCATGCACAGAATGGTATCGCTGAACGCAAACATCGCCATCTCATAGAGACTGCCCGAACACTCTTGATTTCCTCTTTTGTCCTTTCTCATTTTTGGGGCGAAGCTGTGTCTACTGCAGTTTATCTCATCAATAGACAACCATCATCTAAGTTGTGTGGCAAGTGTCCTGGTGAAGTATTACATGGTTCTCCTCCTAGCTATGATCATCTTCGGGTTTTTGGATGCACATGTTATGTTCTACTTGCACCTCGTGAGCGAACTAAGTTGACTACACAATCGGTTGAGTGTGTCTTCTTAGGGTATAGTTCTGAGCATAAGGGCTATAGGTGTTATGATCCTTCCTCCCATCGCATGCGTATCTCTCGTGATGTCACCTTTGTTGAGAACCGCCCTTTCTTTTATAACTCATCCACTTAACCCATATATTCTCCCACTGAGTCCACATCCTTTTTGTGTTTTCCTCCAGTTTCACATGACGATGCCTCTCCACCACTCAATTCTGATTCTAATATTTTCATCACACCTCCTGATCAGCATCCTCCACCCACTTCTACTTCACCTCCACTCACTATAACACCATTCACCCATGTCTACACTCGTCATGATCCTACAGAACATCCTCCTAGTCCTACCTCATCGACCTGTCCTGATGCTCCTATTTTTGATGAATCACAGAGTGGTGATGAATCACAAAGTGCTCCTAGATATAATTTACAGGATCGCACTGCTATTGAGCCTCCTGACAAGTTGGGCTTTCCTCATGTGAGTGTTGTTCTGGATGAACCCTTAACTTATCTGGAAGCTTCTAGTGTTCCAGAATGGCGGCTTGCGATGTCCGAGGAGCTTGCTGCTCTTGATCGTACAGGTACTTGGGATCTTGTTCCTTTACCGTCAAATGCAGTACCTATTACATCTAAGTGGGTTTTTAAATTAAGACCAAGTCAGATGATTCTATCGAAAGATATAAAGCACGCCTTGTTGCTCGAGGTTTTCAGCAGACTCAGGGATGAGATTACGATGAGACATTTGCTCCTGTTGCTCATATGACTACAGTTCGTACTCTAATTGCAGTGGCCGCTACTTCTTCTTGGACTATATCTCAAATGGATATTAAGAATGCCCACACAATGGTACACACACAATGGTAATCATGTTTGCTCATATGACTACAGTTCGTACTCTAATTGCAGAGAATTTTTTTTTCTTTTTGAAAGCATATTTTGTTATGAGAAACTTGTGTTACCAAGATTAAGGTTTGCAGGATGCACTTTGATTTCACTTGGGAAGCTAAGTAGTGCCATTACACCACCAACTTTTAAAAGCGAGAGATACGGATCAAATGGGTGATCACCAGAGGCAGTGTCAATAATGAAGTGCAGGGAACTTTTGAGGGACTGCAGCAATGAAGAATTTGTCGTTATGATTCAGGATGTAAGATGAATGAGAAGAAGCAGAAGTTAGCTATTACTTTCCCAAATGGCATTGGCTGATAAAACATATAGGTGGTCATAGAAGATTACTATGAACCAATGGGGTGAAACATATTGAAGAATGTGTAGTACCTCCATCTGATTTTCATCTGATGATATCACGAAATTATCTGCACCAAGAAGACCAACAGCTTCTTCTCTCTTTGATTCACTAGTACTAATTACTGTGACTTTCAGTCCAAAGGCTTTCCCAAATTTTACTGCCATGTGACCCAAACCACCTAGTCCAATGACACCAAGTGACTTCCCTGGTTGGTTCATGTTATGCCGCATCATCGGAGTGTATACAGTAATGCCAGCACAAAGTAAAGGGGCTGCCTTTTCCAAAGGGTAGCCATCAGGTATTTTAAAGCAGTACCTGCCATTTCGAAGGGAGATGCAATGTCATGGGTTGTTGTTGAATTAAGTAAAATTGAATCACTAATATCTTTTCTTTTCTAAATCATCATCAGAGAAGTATTAGCAGAACTATGATGAGGTGTATGCCATATGATACTACTTAAATTGTTGACAAGCCATATTTTCGTGCTTTTGTTTCATACATATAAGTTACAAGGCAGAATGTATGATTGTTTTGCTATAATATTACTGAGTAACCATTCAACATGAGTACATTAAATTATTGGTTAATACTTTGCTTTGTCAGAAAAGTTTCTGGACAATCCTCGCAAAAAAGAAAAAAAACTTTGAGAACAAGACATGGTCAAAATCCATACCTCTCATGTACTACTATGTGAATAGAATATCCTCCCTTTGTGACAGTCCCATCAGTGTTGACACCATTGAAAGTGAAGACGTGTTTTGAGCAGTAGTTCTCGAGAGAGCTATTACAGTTCTCACGTATGTTCCAACACCTACATGGTCACCCACTTTGAAGTTCCTGACGTCTGCACCAACCTCAGTTACAACTCCAGCTATCTCATGCCTACTCATATTGGAATTTAGACACAAAATTCATAAACTTTTATCTTTACAACAAATAAAGTAGCTAAATGGATCAACTCATAGTCAGTGACATAAAAATTCCAGAATATCCTTTCCCACACTATTCGGAAATTTCAAGTAACAAATGGAGATGGCAATCTTACCCAGGGACTAAAGGGTACATCGAATTATTGAGTATATTCCGTGTCCATGCAACATCAGCATAGTCACCACAGTGTGTGATCCTCGAAGAAACATCATCACTCTGCACAGTCCTGGTAATAAACCAGGTTACAGACAATTCATATGAACTGGAATTAAAAATGGAATCAACCAGTTCAGTTCTAATCCTGTATATTTGTGCACATATTATTTTAGTATATTGGGTGCAGGTAGTATTTAATAAAATACTGTAGCATTTTTGCAACCCAGTTTGTCATGTTGCGCAAGAAGAAGAATCAACTCATCGAAGTGAACAAGTTCACATCCCCGCTCCAAATAAGTATGCAACTAACTGAACATTGAATCAGTGTGATTCTAGTTGTTGTGCATTATGCAGTAATGTAAACATATGGAAACTAGGAAAAATTCTTAACAGTGCTGGGATAACATTCATATTGAGGAAATATGGGAAATCAATACACATTGGGGCGGTGTGTGATTAAACCTGCGGTCGAATTTGTACGGGGAGAGGATCCCACAAGGATCTCTCGCTGCCCAAGCATCACAGTTGCCGCTTCCATATTCAGCAGTCATGTCACTCCTACTGCAGATAGGAAAAAAGTCAATTCAGATCAATCCATCACAATGTCATGTCACTACACACTTATATATCAACAATGAACAACGTCAAATATACCCAGTTTCTTATAATACTGAAAAACAAACACAATCATCTATTCCTTTAGAAATGAAAAGTCTAGCAATTTGGGATCAGGATAGGACCAATCTAACTGAAGACACCGTCGGTCACAACCACACTATCCGCACTGCCGAAGATCACCGCCACCGTGAGCTTGGCATGGATTAGGTACTCGCCGTGTGGATCTCAAATGGGACAGAGTGAGAGATGGAGGTTGGAGATGGGAATCTTTGTGGATGTGTTTGGTTCTAGGATTACGACAGATGGGTTCAACCCATCCCTGTTTTGAGGATGGAATGGTTCCAGATTTCTGTTTGGTTAGAGTGATAGGTTGAACTCAGTTTTTTGTTTGGTTGGAGAAATAGAATGAGTTGGAGTGATCCTGTCACATGTTTGGATGGAGGGATAGAGCTAGGATGGCTGGACATAGATACCTCCCCACAGAGATACCGCCCACATATATTTGTAGAACAATATTATGGCGTAAGCCGGCCTTTTCTTCAAAATTTGCAATTACATTATCTACACCTTGAATTTTCTTTTATAATATCGCTTCCCTCTGCGGTATCCATAAGTGAAAGTTCATTCACTTTTATATCCTTTGTTTTTCTGGTGAAAAAAAATGGGCAGCCTATGTATATGAATTTACCATCACCACACTAAGCAATTACACAAAGTTCAACGATTAATTAAATTAGCTCTCAAGCACAGACCATACTGTGAAAAAATCATCCGAAATTGATCTACTATGAATAACTTTACAACAAATACCACATCCAAGGACAATCATTTGTATATGAATCTATCACCACCCACGCATCTTAAGCACACAAAGATCAGTGGGCACACTTCGTTTTAACAATTAATCTACAATATGCTCATCATCACCGGGGTTTACCTAGCAAAACGGGGGAAGTACCTGCCGGCGGAACAAGAGGCCTCGAGTCACCGTTTCTGCACGCCGACGAGCCGACGTGTCCTTCCTCACCTGCAGAAATCGGCATCAGACACCGGAGAGGGAGAAAAAGGGAGGGGGGCACAAGATTCGCACGACCTAGCCGCTGCGCGCGCACACCGTCGCCGGCAGGAGATGCACCCACTCGCCGCTGATTTTTTTTTGCTGTGGCCGTGATGAGGACATGACCACCATAGATACAACCACAACGATATTTTATGCAGTAGAGAGGCTGGACAAGAGGGTGTCTGCGCTAACTGATCGGGTTATTGCGTTGGAGACACGACAACCATCCAATGAAGAAGTGAGCAGCAACAATGCCGGTGGTCATCCAGACGACACGGTGTATGATTCCAGTGGCAATATTGATGAACAAGCTACAAGGGAAGCACAACTACAACGTCAACTTTGCACAAACAATACAAGTATGGAGGGCGTTGAAAATCAACAACACCAACAAGGTAACAATAATCATGTGTCCGATGATCCTTATTCTAAGGTTGAGTTTAAAATACCATCTTTTCCGGGTTATTATGATGCTGAGAAATACTTTGATTGGGAGATGACAGTATTGCGAAAGCTTAGTGCCCATCTTGTGCCTGAGCAACATAGAGTTCTACAAGCTACTAATGAGTTTAAAGATGTTGTTTCTATTTGGTGGACTGGGTTAGCTGCCGAAGGTGTTTTACCTACTACATGACAAGAACTTAAGTTACTTATACGCGATAGATTTGTTCCTCCATCTTATTATAGAGATTTATGCCAGAAAATGATGTGTTTAGAATAAGGTAGATCCATCATTGCAGCAGTGCCGTCACCATCGCCTATTACACGAGTCTTGGATTGCGGTATTAACATTTTGCAGGTATATGAGAACAACCAAGGTAATAAGGTAGAGACGAAAGAAGACAATCATCTACTTCAAGAAAATTCAGTTGCTGACACCCATCCATCATCTGAGGAGAGCGTCATAGGTAAATTCAATGTTGTTGAAATTATGCAAGGTAGGATTTCTCATGGTGCTATAGAATTGTCCAAACTCATGCTAATTTAGAGCAATCATTTGTGGAAACTTCTGCTGAAATTCCGTTGTTACAAGAAGATTTGACTGCTATTTCTTGTGACAAAGAAGAGTTGTGCAATGCTTCACTTGTATCTATGTCACAACTATTGAATGAACATGTCATCAACGTTATTCACATTGCTAGCGATAATGATGAGCTTAAATTGTTGTGTTCTTTAAATACTTTTGGGTATATAGATTTTCATGATCTTCGTCCTATCAACTGTTTGGAGAAGAAATTGTTTCCTAGATTTGATTTGCCATGTCCTTCTCATATGGTTTTTCATATTATTGGCAATTTTGATAAAAAGGGAGAGTATCTTGTGCATCGAGTATATATTTGTTCCAATTTGACTAAACCTCCTTTTCATGATAAGATGCATTGTCTAGAGGATCGCATATGTAAAAGTAATTCTCTATCTAGTTCCTCTAGCTGTATAAATGAGTTACAGATTGGTTTGCAAGAAGGGGAGTGTTGTGGTTTTTCGACCACAAAGATTTCATGATCCAACCATAAGGCCATCAAGAAATGTTCCGCACGAAATAGTGTAATAAATAAAGATAAGTTCAATGACAAGATGAAACCGAGGACGGTTTCCAATCAAGAAGGAGAGAATGATGAGGACATGACCACCGTAGATACAACCACAATGATATTTTATGCAGTAGAACCAAAGGTGCAAGCTTCTTATGTTCGATTTACCTATTATATATTTGAATAAACGTTGCTACACAATGGGTTTCGTGTGTCATCGTTTGCAGAGGTACTTGCTTGGGAGAAGAAAAAGAATCCGGGCATGAGGAATGCATGGATGATCAAAGAAGTTGACTGGGGGCAAAAACAAGACCTTCTCTAAGTCCACTCTTACCTCATAACGTCACTTTTGGTCTACAGAAGACAAGAGATAAACTTCTACACGTTTTGGATTCGGATTCGGGCCTCCTGACAGCATCAACTTAAAACGGACATTGCCGATGATCTAGAAGGCTTCTTGGGGCTCATGAGTACTTGTTGGAAAGCTTATGGAGTATACTTTCAGATGGCTTTGGTTTCATGTTAAAATTCGTCCTGATTCAATGGGAATCTTTGAAACAAGTCACATACCTCATCTAGTCCGAATCTGATTTGGATCTTCGGTCTTGTAATTATGTTGTGGGCTTAGGCCCATTAGGAGGACGCCCTCCCTGGTTCTTTTGTAACCCTAGGATGTCTCTAACCTTTATATATCAGTAGCCGTCGCCTAGGTTAGGGTTGGGTTTTGCTTAGATTATTCTGCCGTTGTAGTTTTCGTCGTTTAGTCGGTTTGTGGAACCCCAACTGTGAGCTTCATCTATATTTGCAATATATTGGGATTGCGTCTACCTTGTTCTTGCTTGTGTTCTTCGATTCGCATGCAGGGATTAGCCTTCTCGGCGAGGTCAACCGGGTTTTGGCACGGTTGATAACCAGAGGAGACATGGTGCTGCGATTGCGGGGCTCAAGAGCGTGTTCGTTCAAAAAGTCGGATCGACGTATGTTGCGACTCCGCCCAAATCGTTGTTTATCTTTACCTATCGGAAGATCGGGAACCCTAGTCCTCATCAGGCCGCCACCCGCTTTCCGCTCTCTAGGCGTGCAATCCGCAAGAGGAAGACGAAGCAGGCATCCAATAGACTAGGCGTGCGGTGCAGGTGGGGCACGAAGCGGAGAGTGCTGCCGTCCGATGAGACCGGAGGAGGCCGCCTGGTCCGTCGGATTCTTTGAGTCCTTGTTCGGTTGGGCTGGGAAAGGCAGGGGTCGGGATGCAATCCCTCTCAAAAAGCCCAGCGAGGAAAAGTTCCTGGCCCACCAAAAAATATGCGTTCGTTTAAGCCCCGTGAGGAGAATTTCCCGGCCCATCCCGGCCCGGGAAAAAATTGTCGTGGCAAGTGGGGTGGAAAGTTTCCTCGAGCAAGGACGACGCTGCAAGGCAAGCGACATATCGTCGTTGTGGCTGAGCGACGGGAGGTGGAGCCGCTCCGACGAGTGTACGTTTTCTCGCTGGTGAGTTTCTCACCCTCCCTCCCTCTCTCCCGTGTCCTCGCCATCTCTCTCGCGTGTCCTAGGTTAGGGTTTCTAAATCTACCCCTCGTACGCCGACAACGGCGACGGGGATGCTATGTATTGGAGGCAGCGAGGCTCGATTTGCAGTTCTTGGTGCTGTTGTCTCTCTCTCTTTTTTTTCTTTTTTTTTTGCTTGTAGCGTAGCATATTTCTCTCTTGATCAAGGTTTCGTGGGTGAAATTTTGTGGTCTTTTAATCATGTATTTATTTGACTGTGATGATCGATGGGACGTGAGTTAGGTGAAATTGGTCCTTGATAGTCCGGATTATAGACAATGATATGCGTCAATGCGTGAGTGGCCATAACTTAGCTCAAATGAGGATATGTCAATATTTGGGGTGAAGCAGAGTTGCAGACCCACAGCTGATTGGTTCTACTTTGTGTCGATCCATCGTGGAGGCAAATAACAAGGGTTAACTTACAGGGAGACAGGCAGGCAGCAATGTGCTGCTACCTTCCCTTTCTCATAAACAACACTCTGCCTTCCATATTGCCATTTAGGCATGTCCTGATAGGCTGATTCTCTCTTGACCTTCTGTTTTGCTGTCCCTGATATTTTTGCATAGTTAGTTCTTGGTCTATTTCCATATGAAGTGATGTGATTAATGATTAATCTTGTGAGCTTGTCTAATTCCCTAGACCCTAGGTATCATGCTTTTCTGTGCTGTACAAAAAGGTCCTTACATATTCATGGATAATACATATAGCCTGAAACCTTGTTGTATTCCTATTTTCAGTTTAGAACAAGTCATCCTATATAAAGAACAAGATTTTCTTTAGAGTAAGATTTAAGTTTTCGAAATTAAAGAAAAATCTGGTCTAGCTGAATAATCAACTGTGAACTTGTTGATAATTTTTCCCTGGACGACTGAAGACAAATGTTTTCAGCAATGAGATAAAGTATTAGACTTACAACAGTGTTTTAATGATCCATGTGCAATTGTTTGATTTTCTCGGTCATTGTAAGTTTGTGAATGCAATCCTGGAAGCATGGGGTGTGTGTTTGACTTTACTTGTCTAGTTTATGATTGCTTGCGGACTGAATTATGTGCTTGAGGAGAAATTTAAACTGGAACATGCCTTTTAATTTAATCATTTATCCTTTTATGCTTGTCGAGTTAGGATTTTAGGATTTGTCCAAACAATATGGTAGAAAACTATTTGAGGCATCAATTGAAAATTATATGCACTTTGAGACTTTGGAGAAGTAGCTAAATTTATCTGAATATTATAGGTAAGCTGAACTTTTTCGTCACACCTAAAATTGGATGGTCTAAAGGCATAAGAAGCCTTTATTATCTGCTATATAATGGACAATAAATTTAACTTCTTCTGAAAATGATCATGCCAATAGTTTAGTGTTAAATTATTATTTAACCTGAAGATTTACTCGCACTACTTTTTACTTCTTGTGTATCACATTTTTTCAGCAGACGCTTGTATATCACGCTATCTAACTTTATCATTTCTTTGCTACGCCTGCAGCGCATGATACAATGATCTTCCCAGAAATGATGCACTTATCTGAGGAAGAAGATCCGGTGATTCAGTGAATCATTTTGTGCTGAACTTCTAACAGGCTCACAGAAATTGACAGAAGATCAATGTGTTGCTTATAGACATATAGAGTGGAAGTTTCAATTCAGCTGATGCTGGAATATATAGTTGTATGTTTGCTGTTAGCTGTAGAGTGACTGAAATCCTGAAATTAAGTGTATGCTGGTCGAATTTCCATGGTTCTATGTAGCACGTACTCTGACAAAAATATGGTTTGCAGGGACATCTTGATGAGGACATCACTCTTTCCGATGCACA
>CM002477.1:4410738-4469127 GCA_000325765.3 Leersia perrieri
GCCATCTGTGATCCGGCACGGGTGGTAACCAGAGGAGACGTGGTGCTGCGATTGCGGGGCTCAAGAAGCCGGATCGACGTGTGTTGCGACTCCGCCCAAATCGTTGGTTATCAGAACCTTTCGGAAGATCGGGAACCCTAGTCTACATCACATCTGATATTCATATCTTCTATAGACCTGATGGATTTGATGATTGAGACAAGAACACGCTTAACTTTAACTCCCTGTGTTGTCGTGATAAGAATGTTTTTTTGAAGGGAAGTGATAAGAATGTTTCAACCAGTGTATAATCGTATGATCTTTATTTTCCTGCATATGGCTGACAGTGTTCGAAGTTTTAATCCAATGGTACATTCCCTGCCTAAACCGAACACACTGATCCAGAGAGGGGGATTAGGAAAGCAAGGGATTCATCTCCGACAGGGATTGAGTGACATGGGAGGTATTCACCCTATTCCTGTCTGGATAGATTCCCTTTGGGGATTAAAACCCCAACAACCGAACAAAGCTTGATGGGGACAAACTAGGTTAGGTTGCACAACGGTCACAGATCATCATTCGTCTTTCATTTCAAGTTTGCACACGTAGGTGTACCACGGCGTGCCAATTCCACGCGAAACGCAAGCCTATGCTCACAAAGGTGGAAGCGTGGATGACTTCGGTTCAGTCGTAGCCTTTTAGGGCCTATTTGTTTTTTTGAGGAAAAACAAAGAATTGAGATGTAAAAGGAATAATTCCTAGGAGTGCCATTCGTTTCATAGGAATTGAACGTAGGAAAACAAAGGAAAGTTTCCATTCCTACAAGTTGTATAGGCAAAACATAGGAATTTTTCTATCCACTCCAATCTCATGAAAAAAAATTCCTATGGATTAATGTGTGCATGCATGTTTATTACTTCACCTTTTCTATTCTTATGAGCTAAAATTCCTTCAAACTGAGTAAGCCCTTAATGGATCCAATCCAAATCCAACCCACACTGCCCCTTCACATGGCAGCCGGTCCACCTGCGCTGACTTGACATATCATTTGGCCTTCTCTATGTATAACCTCACTACACAACACACAAGTTTATATACATATGTTATTTTTATAAAAGTTTTCCTCTCTACAATATGAGAGAGCCTGTTTGGTATAGCGCTAAAATATTTGCACGGAATATGAAAGATGGGCCTGTTTGGTATATCTATTACTTCGAGAGTGGAGTAGAGTTGAGGAGTTAGAGAAATACATCTATCTTTGTAGTGTAATTTTTAGAAGCGGGGCTATTATATATTTTGCAAGATCTCTTAAGCGTTTGGTACAGTTCTAGCTCTAGCTGTACCAAATGGGGCCATTTTATTAACAGTTAGTAACATACAAAGGACATCCTCAATATATACTCACCAAAGTACGTAGTAAGGTGGGACATAGATAACCATGTTGTAGTTGTTTTGTTATTTACAATGTGTACAAGGCATTAAGCTAAGACCCACATTTGATAGCAATGGTTGGGTGGAGGAGAGAAGAGGGAGTTTTTTTTTTTCTTAGTGCTTGTTAACAGATAGTAAAGATATTGCCTGGTATTACTTACTACCACCTCTTCAACTCACCCCATAATGGTAAACTAGGTAATAAGTGTCCTTACTACCCACTTTTTATACACATTGTGGATGTCCTAGACATTTAATTACAGATTGAATCTTATATTTCTTCTAGGAGATATATACAACCAAAATTTATGGTTATCCTAGCAGTTACAGTGCTCAAGTAGCACCACCAGGTCATGGGTTCAACTCCCAACGGGAGCGAATTCTGAATAAAGATAAAAAAAAGTACCTATATCATGGGACCCTCTCCTACTGTTTCCTGGAAAAAAAACTTATGGTTACACTTTAATAACACAGAAAGTTTCCATATTTCAAGTTTATACATTCCATTTCCTTCCGTCAATTGTTTTTTATTTACTTTGCTGCCAAAATATAGGAGACCCATATTCCTAATCAAGATCAAGTGGTCTTCTTCCTTGTGCAGCCACCCGTTTCAACCTATTCATCGTTTCCTCACAGGAACTATCCTTACTGCCTCCCTCATGGCACCTTCCATTACCAGTTCCACTACCATGGTACTAGTATCACTGTAAGACAGAGGCTCAATGGTAAAAATCAGAGATAAGGTCTTGGTAAATTGACTTCGTAGTGCTCATGGATGGAAATTAACACCAAATGTGGAGCTGCAGAATCTAAATGATTGACAAATGAACTAAGACAAAAAAAACTCAAGGCTGACAGGGCCGTGGCCCAAGCTGAAGAACTAGGCGGGGAATGGTGGCTGTTGGTCACAGTAGCAGATATGGCCCACAAAAGATTCTCATTTGTATGCTATAAATTAGGTCAGAACGGTATTAATCTAAATGGTAGAAAATTTTATGGTTGTAAAGTCTACCTTCAATTTTAATGGCATAGTTCAAAAGTTAAGATTTTTCAGTTTTTTGTTTTATATAACCAATTGTGATTGTACAAACAACTTACTCTTTACACAAAGGAGAAAGAACTTCCTACAAAAGACAAAGGGTGAATTTCAAGTGGTTTATCTAGCTACTTCTATTTCAACTTTTCCACCAACTAAAAGTATTAACCATCAATGTTTCTTGCTTTATTCATCCATATAGCTTTGCCATAAATCAATATTGATGTTTCTTCAATTTGATCAACATTGTGATTTTGTTTTTGGTATGTTTTTTTACTATCATGTTGGTTTTGAAATTCCACCTTGATTTGTTTGTGGTGATGAAATTGGCCAACACATAAAATGTTTCTATCTTCTGAGGTGTGGATAAAGTTGCTATACAATATGAATATCAGTAAGCAAACAGAAGTTTCATCTTTATTGTCCAAATTAATAAAAGTACAAGTACAAGTACAAAAGAAAACTATAGGACTTTATTGATCCGACCCACACAAATTTATTCCTTTTACATCTAGAATAGGTCATTAGATAAACTATACGACTTCACCACACAAACACAATTGTTCCCTATTCAGTTTGTTCTTTGTTTGGTTCCTTCTTGGCATTGTTGCTTGAGTTGGAGCAAATATCATCACGAATATCCTTTTCACTGTTATATTCTTCATGTGTGTAGCAAATCAGTGGAAAATCTTTGGCAGAAAATAATAGGGCATCATCCTTCATAGTTCCCCCCAAAGACCTGTCAAGCAAAGACTCCTTGGAAAAATTTCCTTCACCAAGAAAATGCACACCATAGTTTTTCTCCTCATTCCAAAGCTGATTGACATCGTCATCATCACCAGTGTCAGTAATATCATCATGCCCAACAGGATCGGAAACAACATAGTTATCTTCAAGGGAAGCACATGTATCCTTGAAAGAGATAGGTTGTGTAGTTCTCCCTTGATGATTGACAGTAGCAGCATCTCTACTTGTTGTATCAATGACGACATTGAGAGAATCCATGCTTCTCAAATTGTTCATCTTCTTCATGTCGCAAGCAGAAGTAATACTTACCATGTCACCTTTACCACCTAACAAATGAGGAGACACCCAAGTAGCATTTGAGTTGTCACCAACAAATGTATTGGCGTTAATGTGTTTCTTGTTTCTCAATGAATCATCTCTCCTACACATTTTATTGATGGTAACTGGTGGTCCATTGAAGGTCCCTAAGGAGAACTTTTTCTTGCATCATTAACATAGTTGGATATTCTGTGCGATGAGCACCCATGAGAGCCATAGGAGATATGCCAACAAACGGAAGATAGTCCACTAATGGTGACACATTGATTGTTTGGGTATGATGGTAGGATAAGTTCATCTTATTTGGCCTATGACGCTTGGCAACTGTAGTGTTAGACATAGTTAATTTAGCCACTTGGTGGCGACGGACCACATCTGCTAGGAAGTGATATGATTCTGTGTTGACAATTGCGTTAACAATGTCGATGTCTAGTAGGATATTGCGATTTTGAGACTGGGCAAACACCCATGCACGAAGCGTGAGCTCTTGGATAAATAGTTCACAAAGTTTTGTGACAAAGACTGGCAAGTCAGCGGATATCAACATACCATTTGCCCTTGCACGTATTACATTCCTCAAGCGGGAGGTTGGCAGTGTGAGCTTCCAGTTATCTGTGCCAAGATCGATCTGTTCCTGGCTCCACATCCAGAACTTCAACATGGCTCGTTGCTGTTGTTGCAACAGTAGCAGCCTTGAAAATGTAGACTCCTCTTCGTGACCCTCCATTCCCTCATTTGCAGGTATTGACATTACTTGACACCTACATTTGGATGTGTGCACAAGAACTTAAAGAACTTTTACTCAACTGCTAATTAATTCAACAACCTATTTGATCTACTCACTCGCTACAAACATAGAAACTAAAGAGTAGTATGTTAACAACTAATACCCCATAAAGATCTAGTAGCAATAATAATATTATGGATGAATTACCTTGCTTAAGACACATGTATTGAAATGCATGAGCAATTTACACTGCAATTGATGTGAGGATGGGCATCAAACAAATTGGTTTATATAGGCGTACAGTGAAGAAAGGACTCAATGGGTGACAACTGGATACACGTAGGTTCATCGAATAAGGCATCAAAGTTAGCTTTCACTAATTGTTTTCTTGCGGATTTGTTGCAAAGTTTTCCTTACCTTTTTTCATGTTTGATCTTCTTTTGCTACTCGTCCAGACACTTGTACACTAATGTAGATGGATTGCCGAAACTTTCTACACCATTCCATAGTTGTTCATCTAATCCTCCATGTCTGCTTGATGATTCCTCAAGCCCATGCTTGTCTCTTATCTTTTAGGTGGATACACAATTAGTAATGAGTGTATAGCTGCATGCAAAAGTATTATGCGAAAGGTCATGTGTAAGTAAAGCATTTGAAGGGATGACTTGTGTCGTTTTGTGTAACAACATTGCTAATAAAGCTATGTGTTGTTGTTCGACTCATTATGTCGTATGTTGAACTATTTTTATACATTCCAAAAGCAATACAAGAAACTAAATACCTATTGTTTTCCCCTTTTCCTTTGTTTTGTGATTGTTATGGAAGGTACATATTCTCTACTTTCAATCATTTTTTGTATGGGCCAAAATAACTGAATTTAGGCCCATATTTTCTTAGAGGATATATGCTTCTAACACGCTTAACCACACATTTCATTTAGTCTTGTTAAACAACAGACGGTGATGTGGTATCATTTTTGTGTTACATGAATGACACATGTGCACATGCCTATTAGAACACTCTCAAAGAGATATCATATCGCCCAACAACAGTTCCCTCAATTCTCCAACACTAAAGATGTATTGTAGACCAATATAAAACGTCAGAATTGCCTTCAGAACTCGTTACCAAATACTTTCCTTCTTCCTGATCAAGAAGACCTCACTAACAAGGCTAATCTTTGTATTCGAATCAAAGGACACAAGCACTAATTAGGAAGATTGCAACTCAACTTGCAGATGAATGATTCAACTTCTGAAGTTGGGCTTTCATAAACTGATTAATGGAGACACTATTCAATCACAGATTAATAAAAAAAACAACCCTAACTTGATGACGACTGGATACACATAGGTTCATCTAATAAGGCATCAAAGTTAGCTCTCACTAATTGTTTTCATTGCGGGTTTGTTGCAAAGTCTCGCTTGCCTTTTTTATCTTTCATATTCTTCAGCTGCACGTCCAGACACTTGTACACTAATGTACATGGATTGCACAAACTTTATACACCATTCCGTAGTTGTTGATCAAATCCTCCACGTCTGCTTGATGATTCCTCAAGCTCATGTTTATCTCTTATCTTTTAGGTGGATACACCATTAGTAATGACTGTATAGGTACGTGAAAAAGTATTATGCGAAGGGTCATATGTAAGTAAAGCATTTGAATGTATGACTTGTCATTTTGTGTAGCAACATTGCTAATAAAGTTATGTGTTGTTGTTCGACTTATTATGTCGCATGTTGAACTATTTTTTCACATTCCAAAAGCAATACAAGAAACTAAATACCTATTGTTTTCCCCTTTTCCTTTGTTTTGTGATTGTTCTGGAAGGTACTTATTCTCTACTTTTAGACACTGTTTATATGGGCCAAAATAACTGAATTTAGGCCCATATTTCCTTGGAGGATATATGCTTCTAACACGCTTAAGCACACCTTTCATTTAGTTTTGTTAATCAACCGGCGGTGATGTGGTATCATTTTTGTGTTACATGAATGACACAGATGTGCACATGCCCATTAGAACACTTTCAAAGAGATAACATATCGCCCAACAACAATTCCCTCAATTCTCCAACACTAAAGATGTGTTGTAGACCAATATGAAATGTCAGAATTGCCTTTAGAACTCATTACCAAATACTTTCCTTCTTCCCGATCAACAAGACCTCACCAAAAGGGCTAATCTATGTATTCGAATCAAAGAACACAATCACTAATAAGGAAGATTGCAATTCAACTTGTAGATGAATGAAACTCTTGAAGTTGGAGTTTCATAAACCGATGAATGGCAACACTATTCAATGAAAGATTAATCTAAAAAGACAACCCTAACTCGATGAAGACTGGATATGCATAGGTTCATCTAATAAGGCATCAAAGTTAGCTCTCACTAATTGTTTCCATTGCGGGTTTGTTGCAAAGTTTTTCTTGCCTTTTTTTATCTTTGATCTTCTTCAGCTGCACGTCCAGACACTTGTACACTAATGTACATTCAATGCACACACTTTCTACACCATTCCGTAGTTGTTGACCAAATCCTCCACGTCTGCTTGATGATTATCTCTTATTTTTTAGGTGGATATACGATTAAGAATGACTGTATAGCAGCTGCATGCAAAAGTATTACGTGAAGGGTCATGCATGTGTAAGTAATGCAATTGAGGGGATGACTTGTGTTGTTGTTTGTCGATGTTTTACACCGGCAATAAAACTTCTAGGGTTACGCACGAACTCAAAAAGATCAATGGAGACAAGAGACAAGATTTATCGTGGTTCATGCCCCCTCGATGCAAGAAGTAATACCCTAATCCAGCCTTCGGTGGTTGTATCCCGCTAGGTGTTGTATATGAGTATGAGTTGTGAAGATCATGTCCTTCTAAGGACCCTCGGTCCCCCTTATATAGAGGCGAGGAACCGAGTCATATTAGGTAACACTAGCCCTATGCGGCTTTGGGTTTCCTAGTTTGTTACCAGATCTTACCCGATTAGATGTCGTAGAACACAAGGCAATATCTAGCCGAGTCTTTATCTACTTATAAAGAATATCTCCGAGTCATATACGACTCGGAGTATGCCATATCTAATGACTCCCGATCTTATCTTCTGTAGACACGTCATAGGAAACAAGGCATAATCGGGCCGAGCTTTTACGCTTTCCATACCATATGTTTCTAGAATACCTCATCTTTTTAAGCTCACATCAATCCGAGTGGATACCCGGTACTCGTATCCTCCACAGTAGCCCCCGAGTCATTCACAGTCAAATTGCAATCATCATTTGCGATCCTTGATCAATGCCAAATGTTTCTTGCGATTTCTCATGAGTGCTTCGTTATAAAATCCTCCTTCGATCTTCTTGCGAAGAGGTTGTGAAGGGCCCATCATAAAAGCCAAGGAAAAATAGGGGCGCTGAATAGGCGCACCTATTAGGTGTAGCCCCCGACTCTACGATTAGTTAGGAAACAACTAAACTTAGAGTCTACAGGGACTGATAAAATGAATCTGAAAGAAATTTGTAGGGGCGCCGAGTAGGTGCACCTAAAAGGTATAATCCCCGACTCTATACTTAGTTGGGAAACAACTAAGCGTAGAGTCAATTTTTATGCCATTCTTTCCGAATAAAGCATCCACACCATCGGCTCAAGCTTAGCATCGATGATCCGAGTGAATTACTCGGACAATAGGACAGAGGCTTTATATAATACGCATAGCTAAGGCCAAACGCGATTTTCATTCGGACATATATACATCCTCATCTTTATTGTATAGAGGAAAAGATCTTAGATTAACATCCTCATCTTAATTCGGATAATAAGCCAGAGGCTTAATATCTCACTGCTTTGCTTATAGCCGAGTGGATCCATATGCGTAGTAATAATTTTTCACCTTAATTTTAATAAGGATAAGAAAACCCCGAAGGTAACTACTCTCTTTTATCGCATTATCATCGTTTGGTAAATACCGAAGAGCTTGTCACGATTGGCATCGAGTAAATCACATGTGACTTTATATCACCTTATGGCACAAAAGGGTATGCTTAAAATTTACCGGGCTTTGTAGATTTTAGCTTAGCATCGATCCCCCGAGTGAATACCTCGAGTGATAAGCCAAAGGCTTTTGGTTATTCCGAATCATGGAAACAACCAAGTTATCTAGTTTTTCTAGCAGTCGGCTGCTCTTTGTTGAATGTTGCAGAATTCTAGTCACCCGAGAATATTTGGTTACGAAATATCCAAGTGTAGAGTCATTTAGGACTGACAACATGCCCTGAGCTCAAACACTAATCACCCAAGTGAATACCTCGAGTGATAAGTCAATAACCACACTATCGACTGATATTTTTCGAGAGCCTATGTCTCCATCGGCGCCACCGTGATTGACGTCGTTAAATCCGGAGAGAGAATAACCACTCTTCTGAGATACGTGGATCTGACGCGTGTATAATGGTAACTTTTCCCCTTTATCTCTTCGTCTTCTCCGGCGGAATATACTCCACTGCTCATTTCACTGCTGCTTCAGTTTCTGCCTTCTTCTCCTCTACTTAGAGCGGAAACTAGGGTTAGCCACCACCGCATAAAGTTCGCCTAAGATCGGCCTCTGGCTCCGTCGAAGCAATGGCCGAGAGCAGTTCTGCCAATTAAGTCTGTCGCTGACGTCCTTTAGGATGAGGACCATGGATGGCCACCGAGCTCCATGGGCCCCGTCAAGCTCCAAAAACTTGTCACCAACGGTGTCCTTCCTTCCAAGCAGGTCCTCGATTGGCGCCCGGCAAAATTCGACACCTACCCTTCACCCAACATTGGTGAGGCCGTTGTCTTTGCCTCCTTCTATCGCGGTTTGTCTGCCTGTTTCTCCTTTCTTAAAAGGCCTCCTTAATTTTTATGAGCTGAAAATCCATCATCTGGATCCCAACTCCATCTTGCACATCGCCATCTATATCCTTGTTTGCGAGGCTTTCCTTGGCATTTTCCCCACTTCAATCTTTTCCACGCAGTATTCTGCCTCAAAGCTCAGCTGAGCAAGGTCAAGATTAGCAATGTTGGGGGCGTTGGGTGTTGATGGTCCTTAAAATCAAAATATCTGACTGTCAATGCCAGCATATAATGAAATAATAAAACATCCAACCTAGTGGTAAGGTTTATTACTAATCATTTCCACTTGTGTTGGTGAAATATGTGCATGCAGATATTTTAAGGAGAAAACACACCAGTCATGCGAGGAAACACCCTCTGGCCAATCAGGCGAAAGCACACAGATTGAAGGGCCCATAAATCAGGTGAAATCATCATGGAAATCACCATTGCAACTATAACCGACATCAGGACCCACCTACCAGTCAACCAGCTAAAGGAGAGGCCAGGTGGTGGGGCCCACGGTTCGGTCGAACCACCACTGCCTCCTCTGATCCTGGCCTTCCACGTGGCACTTCCTCATCGCATCCCAATGCCAGTTCAGCTTGCTTCCACCCGAAGAAGCCTTGGCCACTTAGCATGAGGAGAGGAAAGATGCTCATACGATGCTTTTAGCATCTCCACCTCCCCAAGGCACCTCTTGGCTATAAATAGCCTCCTCATTCCTCACTTGCAACTCACAACAACACACCACAACACACTTGAGCTGAATTACAAGAGGCTCTCATGTAGCTTAGAATAGGTAGAGAGTGAGGGGAAGCTCTGGAGGAGTGCCCGCAAGTTTGGCGCTCTCTCCGACTTCTACCTCGGCGGATGCAGCTCTCTAGGAGTAGTTCTGGAGGAGTACTGGAGCTGTCGATACACTCCGCTCCGGGTTAGGAAAAGACTTCTTCTATAAAGTAAGCATTCGAGATCATTTCTTATGTTATTTAATTACTTAATCTAAGTGAGACATATTTCCATCTTTGTGGGTTCAATGTTTTGTATTCGTACTCAGTGCTCTAGTACTAGGACTCTGGATAAAGAAGGAAGTTCCTCCGGGAGTACTAGAGTAGTAATTAATAACTTAGATGTGGTGAAGATAAAGTTGGAATATACAACACTATTAACTCGGAGGAGGCCGGTAAATGTTATAAGCCTTCACATTTGGCTTGTCAGTCGGACCAGGGATATGGGTGTCGCCGGCAAATAAATCCCTCAACTTGATCTTCAGGGCGTTTTCTTAGAGGGACTTATTGCTCTCCCTGGTGGGGTCGTGCTGGCCGGTGAACTCAAAGGCTGGGTGTACCCTGTTCTTGATAGGGTTCAGTCGAAAGCGAAGAAAGTGTTGGGTTACCTAGGTGCCAGTCAAATCCCTACTCTTCAGGTCAGCAATCCTCTCCATTAGGGGATGACCTCAGCCGCTTCTTCTTTGGTAAGCTTTGAGTGCCATGAGTCGGCAGGGACTGGGAAAGAGGCTGAGTAATCACCGAGTGATTTTGTGGGGTCTGGGCAATAGAACCTCTCCTCATGCCAACCCCTGTTTGATGTCCTCAAAGACATATTGAAGTAGCGTTGGGTGGATTGAGCATGGAACCTAGTGTTGGTATTTCTGACGTTCACATAATACATCCGCAAGCGCACGGAATACCGCTGTAGCACTTCACCTTCGGATGATCCCAAAAGGATATCGAACACAGGGAACGTGTGTAATCTATCTAAGGCTAAGACTATCCAAGGACAACAACCACTAGTAGGATAGTTTGGCTAGAGGGGACTTAACTATATGTTTTAATTACCCAAGCTAAGTTAAAGGTAATTTTCTATCTCTTGCTTTGGGCACCAACCTTCTTTAGCACTTTGTACTGATCTTCAGGAATATTATCAGATTGACTCCCGGCCGCCAAGCATGGTCACTCTTGCACGACCAGTTAGGGCCACTATCCCAGATGACCCTGAAGTCGATTTTGATGGGGAGGTCAAGGATGATCAAGATGCAATAGCTGAGACTTTAGCCGTTGCTGAAGACAGCTGAAAAAGAGGACTTGGGCGTCCCTTTGAAAAGGAAACGCAAGGCACAGCTGACGGTCGTTATCAATCACTTTCGACCATCAATATTACTAAAATAAAGGATAACTAGCTATGCGCTTGCAATGCATATTTAATTCAGAATAAACTATTTCCACTTGTACTTGCCAATATTTGCTTGTAGGGAAAATAATATAAATGGAGAAGATAATATGGAGAAAACCTCACTCCCAAGCAAGCTTAGAGATAAGAGGCCCACCTGACAGGGATAACAGCCAAGGAAACCGCCATTGCATGTCAAACCGGCATAAAGGCCCACCTGTCAAAGACCCAGACAAAGAAGAGGTCGATGGGCTGGCTGCCTTTCAGCCGAACCACTTTGGCGTCGCCTCACTTCGTCCTACCACGTGTATGTTCCTGATGTTCTCTTGATGGCGGTTGTGAAGGATATGGGCGTCATTTCCTATTCCAACTGCCGCCATTGAGAGCGTACAAAAGGAGGACTACACTTACTCTCCAACACACACCAAAGCATACTCTATCAAGTTTAGTGTTAGTATAAAACTAGTGGAATAGAATTAGTATAGTTTCAAGTCCAGCGGAGGCTTGGGGAATTCGGTAAAGTTTAATAGCTTTTCCTTCTTTCTGTAAAACATTCTGATATTCAATATAATAATCTTCTTTACACAAGTCTGGTATTTTGTTCCAATCATCAAATATGAATGCCATGCTTAGTTTATACTTAATTAGTATAAGTCATGTGAATATATCTTGTTGGATTTGCATTGATGCTGGTATAGTGTCTAATTACTGGGTTCATAATCTGCTTAGGCTAAGCCAAGAGATATGGGTTCGGGACTTAGTTGCTCTATTACAAAAGCTTAGTAGTAGAGTAGTGAGTAGTAGCACAAGCATGGGGTTTAGGCTATGACTTACTGCAGTATGTTCACCTACATAAAATTTCTAGGGGTCGAATGCACCTCCGTATCCTACTTCGGTTGGCTAGCTATGACAAATTGTTGTAAGGAACTCGACAATCCGGGGTAGTCATGCGATGCATCGGGAGGATGTAGCTAAGCTTATGCTTGGCTACATTGCATTGTAAAGGGGTTAGGCCACATGATCTGCTTCTCCTCTTGGGCACAGCTTCATAAAAAGCCATGAACTGAAGTTGGTGATCGTTGATCTACGAGACAGCGCAAGTCAGGAGGTGGGTTGCCTGATCTGCGATGTTGGGGATCCCGATCGGGACCGTGATGGTCTCGGCTAGACTGATCATGTCCGCTCGAGTGCTGAGTTCACCATCCGAGTCGGCGACAAAGCTGAATGAGCCGAACCATAGCTCAATTACCGGACAGAAGATTGATCCGGCGAAGATTGGTACTGACGAAGATGATGCCATCGAACTTTTCATCGAGAAATTCGGCGGAACCCCTACCTGGCGTGCCAACTGTCGATGTTTTACACCGGCAATAAAACTTCTAGGGCTACGCACGAACTCGAAAAGCAAGATGGCGACGGGAGACAAAGTTTTATACAGGTTCAGGCCTTCTCTATGAGAAGTAATACCCTACTTAGTATCTTTGGTGGTTGTATCCCACCGGGTGTGGATTATGGGTATGAGTAGATGTCTTTCTCGATGCCCTTGGTTCCCCTTATATAGAGGCAAGGAACCGAGTCATCCAAGGTAACCCTATCCCTATGCGGCTTAGGGTTTTTTAATCTATTACAGGATCTTATCCGACTGGTTGCCGTGGAATACAAGGCAAAGTCCAGCCAAGTCTTTATCTCTTTACAAAGATAACTTCCGAGTCATATTCGACTCGGGGTATGTCATATCTAAGATCTTTGATCATATCTTCTGTAAACTTACCGTAGGAAGCAAGGTATTGCTGGGCCGGGCTTTAATACTTCCCATATTATATGCTTCTAGAACACCTCCTCTTCATAGGCTCACATTTATCCGAGTGGATACCTGGTACCCGTATCCTCCAGAGTAGCCCCCGAGTCATTCACAGTCAAGTTGCAGCTTTTCCTCACGATCCTTGATCAATGCCGAGTGCTTCTTTTCATCATGTGATAATTCCCGAGTGCTTCATCTTATGGCTCTCGTTCAATATCTTACAAAGAGACTATGAAGGGCTCAATATAAAGCCAGGAAAAAATAGGGGCGTCGAATAGACGCACCTATTAGGTATAGCCTCCGACTCTATGATTAGTTGAGAAACAGCTAAACTTAGAGTCTATTAGGACATAAACATTATCTCCAAAGAAAAATATTTAGGGGCGCCGAGTAGGCACACCTGTGTAGCTGGTAGGCTAGGGCGACATGACACGTAAGCCAATTGGCTTGCACTGTGAATGCCCTTACCCAACACGGAGAGGAGAAGTCAGGAGAAGTCCAAAAGATGATGTGTCGCCTTCCTTTTTCCTCTTCTTTTTTTCAGTCTAAATCATCCAAATAAAGAAAGCAGCATTATAAATAAAAAATCCCTTAGCTTTTAAAACACCATGGACAGTTAAAGATATTATTAAAATAAAAAAGTGTAATATGGAAGATGTGATATAGATGATCTGTTGGAGTGGAAGACTAGTAGTTGGAGGTGGAATCTTTTTTAAATGGTCATCCAAATAAGAATATGGAGGTGTTGGGTTTGCACGAGCGTGGGCACTTCTTTTTGTCCATGGGCATGCCCGACCCGATGCCCGCTAACTTAGTGGGCAGAGGCGGGTATTATATTTCGCCCGCTGGTAACTCATGCCCCACCCGAAAATTGTTTAGTCAGTATAACAACAATCAGGCCTTCAGTATTTTTAATTTACCTCCCCTCATGGCCCAATACTCTAGCCCATTTGGCCCATTTATTTGCAGCAGTAACACATAAAGTATACTAATCCACCTCTAGTGGGTTTTGGTGATAATTGCCAACATTGTTAAGGGACTAACGCGTGTTAATGAGTTGTGAAGCTAAGCAAGAAGACGAGTGACCCCTCAAAGGTGCTAAAACTTAAATGGAAGGATTTGGGACGGCTAGGCGGCTCAAAAGATTAGACTTAGGTCGCATTTTATTTTTAGTCGTTGTTGCTATTTCTTATTGTCATCCTTAGGAATATAGTTCCCAACGACGGCAACTTGAAATAATCAATGATAATCTATAGTTTGGCAGAAATGAATCCGCAAGCGCACGGATATATCATTGTAGCATTTCACCCGGGATTATTCCAAGGTATCGTATTTATTTTATCCCAAGGAAAGATTTGTAAAGTGTAATCAGTCTAATAAAATACATATGCATGTATAAGTCATAGTTCTAAACAGGGGTAAGAAATATATCTTGGGTAGAGTGACACGAGCGAAGGATCTAGCTAAACTCTATACCAATCCTAAATTAGTCTAAGTAAGAGCAGTCATAGTATAGTTCTATTTTCTGTACTCTATGCAACACTCTAACATCTTATAACCAGTATATAACAGTGTGGTATACCCTCCTTATAATGCAGCTACAACTAAGCCTAGACCTAGATGTGCCCTCCCGGTGCTTCACAAAATTACCCCGGCCTGCCGAGTTACTTATGACAGACTGTCATAACCATCCAACCGAAGTTAAATGCGGAGGTGCATCTAACCCCAGGAATTTATATGTAGGAAACTATACTGGGGGAGACACCCGTACCGAGCTGTCACCATCGGCGGCCCGCAAACACACCTAGAGTATAATCGCCCAAATAATTGTAAGATCCAGCCTAGACACCACGTCTAAGCCATCACTCCCTACTCTACGGCCTTGCAATTGAAGTAGAGTATCTAGGTTACAGATTAATATTACCATGACTAGCCTAAGTTGAATACTAACCATGTTCCTAGACATTATACCCACACCAATACATATCCTAGATAAATGTAACCACACTGGTATACTAATCATATAAATGCTAAAGTTGGCAAGACTAGTCTATGATTGGACTAGGCTACCGCAACTGTATAAAGATAAATATATTGAAATAATGAAAGTCTTACAAAAGAACTAGAAAGCAAAGTTAGAACTTTACCCGAATTCCCCGAAGTCTTCCTTGAACTAAAACTATTCTATTCCTACTACTAGCTAATACTACAAGTAGAGTGAGCTTGATTCCTTACTTTGGTGTCTGTTGAAGAAGAGAGTGAGGCCTCCTTTTATAGAGCTTCAATGGCGGCAGCTTCCCATGGGAAACGACCACCATGCCCCTTGTAACCGCCGTCAGGAGCCAATGGGAAACTGCCACATCGAAGGTCGGTGGGGAAAGGCGGTGGGCCTGGTCAACCACCCTAGCCTCCTATCGACCTCTCCTTTGGTCTGCCTTCTGACATGTGGGTCCAGGTGTCAGTGCCACGTGCATTGATGGTTACTTAGGTCGGTAACTCTGCCAGTGGGCCCTCTCGTTCCTTGAGAGTGAGGTTTCCTCCATTTCTTCTCCTTTTTATATATTTCTCTACTAGTAAATATTTGCCAACTACAAGTGAAAATAGATTATTCTGAAATAAATATGCATTGCAAGCATACCCAACTCTCCATTATTTTGGTAATATTGACGGTCAAAATGTTGCAATAACAACCGTCAACAGTCGTAGGAAAAGCCGTACTATTAAGGGGATCGGCTGGTTAGAGCTTGTGTCAACCTCTAATTACTCCAAAGGATCAAGTTTAATCTAGTGTCTGAGATACACTTGTAATGCACAGCACAGTTGTAATGCACAACACTTGCGCGGTTTGGTTCGAGTCAGCAGGTCCAGAGTGTCCGGACATCGGGTGTCCGGAGCATCCAGCAGTTTCTGCCGGAGTGTCCGGACAGGGGGACCACTGTTCAAACAGCTAGTAAACGTCACCGTTACACATCACGTTGTAACGGCTAGGAGGTCCGGAGTGTCCGGACAAAGTGTCCGGAGTATCCGGACTCCCTGTTTCCAACTGCTAGTGGGTAGGTGCGTGGGCTATTTAAGCCCATCCTCTTCCACTGAGTTAGGTTGGCTGCCACATTCACTTCCTACCACTCCTAGGGTTCTAGAGCACTTATTCTTCCTCACTTAGACTAGATTTGATCTAGAGATTAGGTGAGAAGAGTAGGTGAGTTGTGTGAGTGATTGGATTTGATCCTTGAAGAGCAATTGGAGCTTGGGCAAGATCTAGCTTGGATGATTTGTTACACTTAGAGATTTCATCTCCTAAACGGCTAGATCTCGCCCGGAGCGCCGATCATCTTGTGGTTGCCCGGGAAAAGTTTGTACGGGATTTCCTCTCATTAATGAGGGAAGTGAGTAAACAACCTTGCTATCTCCTAGAAGTAGGGATCGATAGAGCAAGGAGACTACTAGAGTCTAGGACTCCCGGCTTGGGACTTGATCATGGGATCGTCCGAGGAGTAGCTAGTCCGAGAGCTCCTTAAAGATCAAGGCCAACTTGTGGGAGATAGCTGGGTGAGGTTTGAGATTATTCGATCTCGCTCTCCGGAGCGCCTCAACGTGGAGTAGGATCTTTGGGTCCGAACCACAGTAAAAACTCTCGCTGTATATTTGTCTCCTTTTCTGTGTTGCTTCCTGGTAGTTCCTGCTTTCTCTGGAAATTCCCTTCGAGGAATTTCGTGCTTCCCTGTCCGGAGGCTCCGACCACTTCTGCCGGAGTGTCCGAATGTCCGGACTATCCGGACCATTGGACTGGACTGTATGGAGATTTGACTTCCGCTGTTAAATGTTTGCAAGATTCTAGACCGTTCAACACATACTCAATGAAACCCTAGCTAGAAATCCCCAAATCTATGTCTTCTCTCCACATCTCCGGTAGAAGTGGCGGCGCACAGGAGCAGGATTTGGCTGGC
This sequence comes from Leersia perrieri, assembly GCA_000325765.3. Lineage (NCBI taxonomy): Eukaryota > Viridiplantae > Streptophyta > Magnoliopsida > Poales > Poaceae > Leersia > Leersia perrieri. Next base: position 4,427,749 of record CM002477.1, read on the forward strand.
GACTGGCGGCACACGGGGGCAGGCGCACGATAGAAGGAGGTGGCTGGCGGCGCATGCACGCAGGAGGCGGCGCCCGACGGTGCGCGTCGCACGGGCGCAAGAGGCGGTGGCTGGCAGCGCGCGTCGGACAGGAGTAGGCGGCTGTTGGTGGCGCATATAGGTGGGGACGGCGGCGTGCATAAAGCAAGCTGTAGCCGGCAGTGTGGTCACGTGGCAGCGCACTAGCGCACGTGGCGGACGGCGGACGACATCACACGGGAGCAACGGCAGGTGGCAGTCGATGCCCATTGGGTACCCGTCGGGTTTGCCCATGCCCGCCGGGCATGAGCTTTTGCCCAAAATGCTTTGCGGGCATGGACACGTGGTTCTCGGGCTGGGCATGGATTCGTTTTGACCGTGCCCGACACGGCCTATTGCCATTCCTAGTTCTAAGGCCATAAGGACCCACCTCCCAGCAGCATAGGGAAGAACGCCGACGGCCGACGGGGCCATGTTCCGCAACAAGGTTCTCGTGCGCGCCGCCCCCTCCGCGCCACCTCCGCCATTCCTCCTCCGTCAGGTCTCCTTCCCCGCCGCCGTCCCCGCCCCCGCCCCCGCCCTCGACCTCGACATCCTCTGCTGCACGCTCTCCCGCCGCCACCGCCTCGCGTGCATTCCCCAATCCCCGTCCGACGCCCTCGTTGTCTACCAGGTCCCACCCTTCGCGTCGCTTACTCGTCTGTGCTGTTCTGTTCTTGACTGCGAGTTTTGTTTAACATGCGAATTGTGGGGGGTTGCAGAGATGCCAGTCTTGCTCTGCGGAGGAGGCCGTGGCCGAGATCGCGGCGGCGTTCGAGGGCGCCGAGGTGAGCGCGCGCTTGCCCACCACCTGCTCGACGTTTTGCTGCGCCCAGTAATGAATGGGTCGTGAGGATGTATTTGGTTTGTTCCGCTTGTGGCATTGTAGGTTGGCGAGGAGGAGGAGGTAGTTTGTTCCGGTTCTCTGGTTGCGAAAGCGGTCGAGTGCGGCCTGCGCTGCCTGATGCTTGATCATGGATGGAGGTGCCTTGGGGAGAGCATGTATGTACTTTCCACGTTTGCTGCGACCGAAGAGAGGACTGATCTATGTGCAGTGAATGTGGTATGACGTCTTACTCCCTACCTGCGGAAGCTACCAACATCCTAAAGAAACATGAAAATCTATGAAGCTACATTTCGACAGCTTTGTCTCTTTTTTTTCTTTTTCTTTTGGAAAAAGTGGAACGCTTTTTGTTGACACGAGGATACGACTTTGCATTTGGATGATCAGTTAAAGCGTGATTTATGTGATGCAATGAATGGAAACAGTTATGCAAAATATATAACAAAATCACACAACAGCAATTCTGTTTCACTTTCTTTCTACAGAATCTACACAAAATTTATTTTCCGACTATACCTCAGTTTAAAACAAACCTTGATATATGCCAATTTAAACTGACTTTGTAACTAAATCAATCTGTAAATTTGTTGGAAATAATGATTATCATTATATCAAAAGCAAGTACAGTTGTTTGTCTATGATAGTTTTGATTTTTGAATATGCTTTAGTGCTGTAGTGCACCACATCATAAATTTGCATGACATGCTCATGAAACCATAGCTGCCACCCCATTGCAAATTTGCAATTGATTTATCAAAACACCAATAACTAATGTGCTTGTCATGTAATCATATGTCTGTACTCTGTACTGCTGTCCTGTATTCAGGCAGCTGAAAGCCTAAATTTTCTCTTCTGTCGTTTATTTCAGTGAAAAAAAGGCATGTACACAATGTATCATGCAGGAAAAAGTGATTATACTTTGTTGGGTTACAAAATAAAAAACAGCTGTTGTCTCTTGCACTGTCTCTTTTCTTGGAGTTCAACTGTTTAATTGTTTGGATCAACTATTTTTTGTCCTTTGTTGCTTACCTTGTTGACATGAACTTATACATTATGTGGTTGAATGGCTGTAGGAAGTCAAGCTTGGGAGAAATGATGATATTGAATTTTCTGTATCACCAGATGCATTTCAGTTTACGACACACAAGGTATTCTTCAACTTTTTTTTGTTTTGCCACAACAGAGCAAAATAGAACATTGAACTTACATGTTTTGCTGCTAGTTTTTTTGACTTTATTATCTCTGGTAAGATGGAAGCATTTGAAAATGGTAAGGAAGTAATTTTGGATGATGGTAACTTCCAAACAGCCTGTACAACTCTTCCAACACTTCAGGAAGGCAATGTGATAGGTAAGCTAAAGATTTTTGGGGTTACTAATCTTTTTGACACTAAGGAGTTAAATTTTTATGTGTGTCATTAATTGAGCATTTCTTTGTAATGCCATTCCTGTGTCAACCCACATTTTATTTTTCCCATTCCTCAAAATTGTGTCAGATTTTACTCCTCCCATGTCTGATTTCCTCAAAAGACAAGAATGCCTCTGCTACTCCTACTTCCAGCCGTCCTCATCACTACTGCACTGCACTGAACATGGCCGCAGAGCAGAAAGATGCTAGAAACCTAACGAAAAATCGGCATCCATCTCTGCTCAACATGGTGGCATTCATAGCTTGATAGCTTTCACTTGTAGTCAGATCCAATCAGCATTTAGCTCTGCTCAGCACAATATAGCTTTTACATGTAGTCAGATCCATATAAGCAAAACAGCTAATAACAAATAAATGCATACATACAGTGATCCTGTTAGCTTCTGATTGTGACAAGAGCACACCAAGACATAGGGCTAGACTTTGCAGGCGAACGGTACCAAGGACATGCTTTTCCCTAGGCAGTTGAGCAATGCACAAAAACTGGGCCATCCTTTCTGTAGCAGTTTTAATAGACCTGGATAGCACTGACAGTCTGACCAGAGAAAACCAGATCCAACACCTGAGCCGGTATGGCTAAAGGGATCATTCAAGTAGTTGACCGAGCAACTTTCGATTTGAGCCTCCTGTTTTTCCTCCACACACGTAATATCTGTTGCTTCATTTCCCAAAAATTGGGTACGAGGCTGGGACTCGGACCCAGTACCTCATTGTTGTTTCTTGTAGTAAAACCATTTTAAGATACCATCACTGGTGCAGTGACCCAACTACCCAACCCCTTGTCTGGGTTGTCCGTCTGGGTTTTTTAGTAAAGCTCCTGGTGGTGGTCCTGGAGACCAGCTTGCCAGGAAGTGACAATGGCCATGACATTGGCAGAGGCACTGAGAGCCTGGAACGTGATAATGGTGACCTAGGGTGATTGTTGCTAGCTTCTCAAAAAATAATATTTTGGATTGTGAGATTACCTAGCAAATTAAACTTCATTTTTTCGTTTTTTGGCCTAACTATTTTTCCTTTTTCTTTTCCATGTTACTCCTGATCTTTTTTGTTCTTCAGAAGAGTTCCTTTTTCCCTTATAACAGGTTTTAGGAAGACACTCCCTACAGGTCAGTGTGTGGACAAGTTTATGCAGCTTTCCTCACTTAAGGTGAAGTATGGCGCTTGCTATCTTCTTAATATATGCTATTTTTTGCTTTTCCTTTGGGAGTATTTCCCTCAAATAACATTTTACTCATGCAAATATCTGCAGCATGGTTTAGAGGCAAACTACAATTATTATGTGGCGGTCAGATTTGGTTATGGATCTTCCCTTGAAATATGGTAGCTAATTAGTTACACTTTCCTGCTAGATATCCTCTTTGGCCTCTTGCTTTTGTACACTTTATATTGATATGTTGTGCATTACTCTGCTCACTTTGTCTCTCCTAATTCTAGGTTGCCTGATTCATTTGTTCTCCAAGGTTCGGGGCTTCAACCAGCCCCCAAATCTTCTAGAGCATCAAGGGCAATGTCTGCCTTGCAATCCTTTGTGGGATTATTGAATGGTGAGTAACATTGCGTTGCAAAGTCTTATTAAAGCCTTTGCTGTAAACTGTGAAGTTTTATGCATACTTGTAGTTAATGTAATGCGACAACATTCATATTAGGCAATGTAACCATAATCATGTTGGGTATCTTTTGTCTTTAAAGTTTAACTGTTATAAGTAATACTAATTCTATGTTGATGAAACAAAATTTATTAGATTATTTCACTTTTCTTACTTATTTCAGCTTGGAACTTCTTTGGCCAGAATCAACTAGTAATCAAGGTACTGCTTGAGCACCTGCATTTTCATGGAAACTGTGTTTAGTTTCATATAAATGTTAAGAATGATTTTTTGTTCACCCTACAAGCTAAAGTTACATATAAAACAATAGATATGTACTATGTTTTTTCCACCAAATATGGCATATACTTGTTTGCCACGGGGAACACTAGGACTTCTCACAGACATCAATTGTATTGGACTGCTGTAATATTGAAATTTTTTGTTAGGGGAAATCCCATAAAAATTGCAGGGATAGGAGGTCAGTAGCGATTTACTACCACTAAGCAAAAAATTATACATATTTTCTTGTTTTATCTACACGGGCAAGGGAAATGCTGTTTTTGTATGATGTTGAACTGATACCAGTGATGTTATTTTGTTAAATTTGTTCAAGTTTGTATTTCTAAATATAAAAAAATGTTAGCCTTTAATTTTTCGCTGAGTAATTATGAAATCTGACCATGGCAAATCTTTTGGTTCTGCAGGAAAAGTTACTACTCAATTCTACATCATCTCTGCCTACCTGGAATAAGGCTATAACCAATGCAAGAACTAACAGTTCTGAGGATACTGGATTAGTTGCAAATTTTGTGATGAATGAGCAATCATTGACTCTAGGTACAATGTGTCAAGTAACTTTCTTCTATGATATGAGTTTTGTTTTATGACCTGTTGCTAAACTTACTCCATATTTGTACTCCAAGACTTTCGTACTCCAAAACCTGCTGTTCTATGTTCTACAAGTGTCAAACTGTGGAATACCAAAGCTCAGGTGACAGATCTATCTTTTGACAATGATGACACTGGCAATGGAAAAGACTCCATCAAATATGACTGCCAACCACAACCCATTGTGCGAACCAATTTATACAAGTGTAAGATCAGATTCTGCATTTCTCCAATAGTTTATTCCAAGAATTACAAGATTGATAATCTTTGTTTTATTGTCTTAAGGGTGCATGTTTGTGTATATTAATTTGTTCACAATGTAGAGTGGGAATAAACTTCATTTGCTTCTGTATTTAAATCTTATGCAGCACAAGTTACATTATTGAAGCCATCATTCCGCAGAGGTAAATCAGAAGTGGGACACAAAAGGGAACATTCTTCAGGTAAGTGTATGAGTGTTGATAATCTTTTTTTTTCCTTTGGTGCATTCTGTTTTTTAGTTCATTTTCCATTATGACGTTGGTAAACACATGTTGCAGAACATTCTGATGCAGATAATTCGGACAAATTGAGACTTTCTCTGACAAATTCAGCACTGGTAACTTTTCCTAAAGCCATGTTAACCTCGTTAGTTCATCAAGTGAAATCTATCCAAGTGTATTTAGGATTTATGGAAGATTTTTAAGGTTAAGGATATTTAACTTATATGTAACAACCTTACATCCTCTAGTGGCATTTACACTAGCACTATTTTCTGTTTGGTCAAATACGCTGTACAATAGATATATTTGTCTTATGTCAAAGTAATATTGATGCAAAACCACAATGTGCTTCATGATTGTTGAAACATGATTTTTGAGGATGGCTCAAATCCTCAGTGATCCTTACAGGTTTCTGGAAGTCATAAAAGAAAGCATGCAGAGGCTCTGGTTACAAATTTCCAAAAAGTAACTTCGAAAGGTAAAGCATTAACTATCTGGAAATTTTTATTACAGCACATATAATTTGTAGGAATAACTACAAAATTTAAAATTCCTTCCGTGCAGTGCTTTTACAGGATTACTCACAAAAGGAAAATTTGGATGCAAGCAGGAAGATATGTATTTAATCTTTTTATATTATTTGTCTGATAGTATTCAGTATTCTACTCTTGGTCATCTAACATAAAATTCATTGTTCTCATATGAAAACATATCTTTCATAAAATAATGTAGATGAAATAGCTTAATCCAGCCAGTATTTATTTTTGACTACACTGCTACAAGAATACATGACATTTGGAGGTTAGGACATATCCGCTATTTTTGTTGTAGGACATGCAGCCATCAAAATTTTGCTTGTTGCTAACTCAGATGTTTCTCTGCGCACAGTAAAGATTATATACCACAAGTCCTAGATGAGAGAAGAGCAATGCCAGGGGTCAAGAATGGTGTGCTTAGCTTAAAGTTAATGAAGCCAACATCAAAGTGTGTGGTCAGCAATGATGAGAAAACTGTACCAGCAAAAACAAAAACAAAACAAAAGGTTCGCAAAGATGAATTAACTGCAGAAACAAATACAGAAGATGTGAAAGACGAGTTAACTAAAAAGGTGACATTGCAAATGTTCTTGCTGGTTATAATCTAGATAAGTTTCCATATCAATGCTGTGATCTTAATTATGAATTTACGCCTTCAGGTGGTAGATCGTCAGAAGGATGAACTACCTAAAAAGGTTAAAAAGGCAAAAGGAAGGGTAGTAATTAACAGCATTGAGTTGAATTCAATGAACTCAAAAACAAACCCTGATTCATCCAATGATGACATAGTTAGAAAGGTGACAGTCACTTTTGCTGCTTGAAAATTTCTGAGGATCGTTAGATATATAACTGCCTTTTTGTTTCAATAATTTATTACTAACTTGATACCAAATTTTCAGGTGGCAGATTATCATAAGCGGGGTGAGCTGCGTTTGCTAACAGTTGCAGATCTGAAGTGCTTCCTCAGTGCAAGAAAAGTAAAGGTTGGAGGAACAAAGGAAATCCTTATCAAAAGAGTGGCTGAGCTCCTTGCTTGACATCCGTACATGCAACAACCTCAAACCTAACATATGCAGTTTCCGAGGTACAATTCAACTTATGAGAGAATTGGTTTCTCTTTTCATTTCTTATTTGGAAACAAGTTCCTGCTAATGGTCTTGGAAACAAGTATATGTGAGACATGATAAAATGTAACATGTCGCAATGTGGATTATGTACATATGTTTGGACAACTTAGGGCAAGTATAATAGTTTGTTATAACTTGGCTATAAACTAGCTTACACATGCTTCAAGATAAGTGTATTTAATACATAGAGGCGAGAGAAAGAGATGGGAGAAAATTAGAGCAAAGATTGGTCATTATACATATTAGCTATAATTTGGGCTTATAGCATATGTTGGTTCCTATATTAAATTGCTCCTCCTTTTCCACCTCTGCCGGCTCAGCCTGGATTTTTCATGTTTAAATTTTCTAAAACTCTCTACTCTAATATATTTCAGCAATACAATACTCTTGCCGTCCTTACCTCAAAAACAAAAATATTAAACTTGCTCTTGGGCTCTTGGCTCGTGCCCAGTTCGGTGCTTGTATTGTAGCACCCTTGTGTGTCAGTTGCGTTAGCTTGTGTTGTTTACCTCGTTGTACTGCATTCAGCTTCATTCAGGTTGCTACGGTCTTCATCCTAGTTTGTCTCCAAACGCTGCTCTGTTGTTCGTCTTCTATTAGTCCATTGATTAGTGGGGTATGGGTCGGCGTACTCCGTGTGGCCTGGGTTGGATGGCAACTTGAGCAGCAGCCAGTGCGTCGATGCACATATGTATTGGGTGTTTACCTTCTGTTTAGGATTAATCATTTATTTGAGATTAGATTAAACATGATAGTCCGTGGTTGTGTTCTCGTGGACTTGAGAGTTCACCTACTATGATTGTTCTTGCTAATTGTTTGGAGTTGCTTGGATTGACCTTCGTCGTTAGCCTATTCATGCAATTGTCTTTGTGCGGTTGTGTAGATTAGACCTGTGGATATTGTTGTATGATTATTGTCGTTAAGGTTTTGTATGCATGTATAGTATCGCTATGAGGATGCTACCTTTAAGTTATCTTTATCGTTGTCATCGCGAGACCAGGCGGCCCCGTATCAAAATATTCCTCAAGCATCTCCAATGCCAGCCACTCACTAATATGTTGAGGGCATTAAACTGATGTCTTGACAAAGAAGGGCAATAATTTTAGAATTTCCGATGGATACCATCAAGTGCTAGCGTCGCTAGTGGACATGGAACAAAGAAGCACGGCTAAAAATAATGGCATGCGGAAATTTAATTGCATGGGAGTTTATTTTTAGTAAAAATATTGCATTTTATTCAGATTACTTTTGTATACACTGATATCCTGTGGCTTTTCTGTACATGTCAGTCTTCAAATATGGATAGTTGGTGCCATCAATATGGGTGCCTTGAGTGAAAGCTATCTTCTAATCTCTCTCCAGACGGTGAAGCCAAAATCCACGGAGAGGCTTACCTAAGTACACTGAAATGCCAAGAGTAACAAGTTTCACTTCAAGCAAATAATCTAGATTATAATAATGCCAAGATGAAAGAAATAGGGCCTAAGCCACTCACTAACTCAAGTTTGCGATGAAGCACCAAACATTCTCAGCAAAACATCATAAGACTAGCACATGAATGCACTTGGACTTCCCTCCTAAAGTTACTGGGCTCAAATAGGTATCAAAAAGCTAGCATGAGTCTGAATCGTCTGAATCCCTAAGTATTTATAGCCCCAAACGAGTTGTTTGTGACCATTGCTAAAAAATTCAGTCAAAACATGCCTATACCAGACAACCAGGAGTTCGGTCCAGACAATCTGGTCCTATCACTTTTCCAACGGTAACTGGCAATTAGTTGTTGGCCCATAGAGAACATGACAATCGAAAGGTTGCGGGACCGCTCGACAAGAAACACAAAAACAACATTACATTTGACTGGTTGTTGTCACACTTCAACCGAAATGTCCAAGACTAGTGCTGGATTGTCTGGCTTAGTGCAATCAACATTGGATCGGACTGTCCAACACTTGTCAAACAATCCTAGTTCTAATATCGATGCAACACAAACACATTGCGCCCACTCATTTGAACTATTGTCCGGAAATAATCCGATTGTCTGGCTAGTCCAAATCAATCAATTGGACGATACATGTCATCGATGTGATTTGGTCTAGCCGGATTGTCTAGAGCATGCATACACACACAAACCGAGGACGGTTTGTAGCCAAGAATGAGAGAATGATGAGAACATCACTACCTCGGATACAACCAAAACTGCGTGCATGATTTAACTAAAGGTGAAACCCTTTTGTTTAAGATTTACTTTTGATATATTTGAGCAAACGATGCTACACAACGTGTTTTGCGTCTTGTCATTTTCATATGTATTTATACAAAGCAAGAAGGCGGAAGAAAGACGTTCATAGGAGAAGTGGATGATGAATGAAATTGATTGGGGACCAAGTCGAGGACTTCTTCAACTAATTGTGTGGGATCCGGTTCGGCCTCGGGAGACATCGCTGACTTCGAACAACCGCTAATTCTACATAATCGGTTTAAGGTCCATGACTAGAAAGCTTTTGGAGTCCTATTTCCAATGGATCCAACATCACTGAGATTCCATCTAAGACGTCGGGAATGGAGAAAACAAGGTACTATTGTAACTTCATCAGGGACCCGATCCAAGTGGAGCCGAGGGGGCTGCCGCCCAAACAGGGAGAGGATGTCCCTATGGCCTCCTCCACACCTTAAATAGCTAGTTATCCCTTTCGGGCTAGTGGGGTTTTGACTAATTGCAAATTTTTTCAGTTTTGCTATGTTTCGGCAAAAACCCTGAACAGGGGAGTTCGGGTGTCTATTATGATGCTGATTGAACAAGGGAGCCGGAAGAGTCATCAAAACATGGGATTGTTGTCTAAACATTTACTTTACGCTGCTGCATTATTTTATGAAATTCCCGTTGCAAAATGACTTTGTTTTTGCTATTTATATTCTAGTATGTTTTATGCAAATTGCAGAACCTAAACTAGTCCTTGTTAATCCTTGCATATTATGGGTTACCATTGCAAACTCTGAAGTCTTGCGGAGTACATTTCCACCAATGTGATTAGTTTTGACATGCATGCTGGAATAGATGACACTGCCCAACTTGAGTTAGGCCGTGTTTAGATTCCAACAAAAGTTAGACAAAAAATGTCACATCAATATTTGGACACATATTTAAAGTATTAAACATAGACTAATAACAAAACAAATTACATATTCCGACTGTACACTGTGAGACGAATCTTTTGAGCCTAATTACGTCATGATTAGCCATAAGTGCTGCAGTAACCAACATGTGCTGACGACGGATTAATTAGGCTCAAAAGATTCATAGTGTACAATCGAAATATGTAATTTGTTTTGTTATTAGTCCACATTTAATACTTAAAATGTGTGTTTAAAAATTGATGTGATATTTTTTGTCCAACTGTTTTGGAACTAAACACAGCGTTAAAAGTTAAAACTGCCCAAATTACAAAGTTGCCGGGGGGGGCGTTTCCACGTTCCGCAGCCGAAATGTGACAGCTCGTAAGGACCAGAGCGATCATGAGCGATCATGTAGGCTCGTAAGGTGTATATATTAATCGAGATATAATCCCCCATTTAGCCCTCGGTTGATAGCTGTAATTGCTAGATAACTAGGCAAACTAAGTTCATTACACGCATTGTTCACACGTAGGGCAAAATGGCAAATTCTGTAAGAATAGCCAACACCACAGATTCCACTTCCATCAACATTGCAGTAATACAAGTCGGGACAATTTGTCGCAGTAATACAAGTCGAGTGAATTTTCTGTACAAACCTTGGTTTCGTGGATGCAGGAATTAACCACCCCATCCTTACTGAACATTATATGCAAACCACCGCGCAGCGAGCTTTTGTGCTCACATATACTAAACACGCACAACACTGTCTTCTCCCTGTTCTCCACTTATTCAAGGGAGCTCCTGTATATATGGAGGCAGCAAACCAGACATCAAGTAATGTATGTCCATATCTATAAATCTCAAATGCAATCACGCTTGTGCCTCTTGCAGTTGCTGTGGAGGTGCGGTCGAAGGAGCTGATGGTGATTGTGGTGTCTGCAGCTGCTGCTCTTCACCTTTGTTATTGACTTTAATCTCAAGCAATCGCTCCACAGGTTGCCTGCAGATGGGGCATCGGTTGGTCTGGTACCTCAGAACCTTTGCACACTCACTGCACATACACTGCATCATAATGAAATGTTAAATGAGTTTTCAAACCCAAAGATTCACGGTAATGTGAAGTAAACAGTTAAGAGTTGCAGAGTTCTAAAAAATTAATTCTTTGGAAGTTTTTCTCTTTGATGGAATAATATGGGAATCACCTATAGTATGCATAGGTATTTCTTTATAAATATTCATAAACATCTACCATGTGTAACAAGAACCAGAGCTCTAGGACACAATTTCAGGACAAGTATAAGCTCGCTCTCAAGGCTTACCATATGTCTACAAGGGAGGACAGTTGTATCCCTTGGCTCCGATAGGCAGATAACACACTCTTTCCCAGGATCATTCCCTTCACTGTCACCTTCAACAGAGTTTCCAATTCCATAAATTTCCTGCAACTCATATCTTGTGCCATTGACCCAAAGGATCTGCTTAACAACACGAACATGGTAATCGCCATGCTCTTTCCTCTCAAATACAGCCTGGGTGATCTGTGAATTTGGAGTTTGTGACTTGTGTTCTTCCCCTTTTGAGAATTGACCTGTTGACAATTCTGTTTCAGCCTTCACTGCAAGTGGATATACATCCATATCACCCTCCTTAAATAATTCAGCATCTTCAAACAATGAGAAGTCAATTCCCGTCCCTGAAGGTTGCCTGAACTTTTGACCAAGACCTTCATTGAATGTTACAGTGACTGGCTTGAGTAACTCTTCTTTTGTTGCCATAAGGTTGCAGTTCAGCTCCTCCTTTGCAAAGAAGTAAATGGTCATGCTGTTCAACGAAGGAAGACAAATCATTCAACAAACAATGAAAAGCAGGCTAAAAATCCACTAAAAAACTCATGGTTGACAATGCACGACTAAAAAATGATCTAACATAGATGTAGAGATAGAGTACAGAATTACACACCTCCAGTAAGAAAAGATATTTTGGTATTAGAGGAGAAAAACTCATGCAATGGAAATATGATCACCATAAGAAATATTATAACAAGTGTACAGGCCAGAACAAACAATTAGCTTCATTAATATATTAGTGATAGTGATTACCAATTAAAAGACATCTAGTCCCTAGATAGTATGCTCAAAATTCAATATAAGAAACTAATGTAGACACTAGTTTAAAAGGCGTACATTTAATTCACATATTTCAGAGTGTACAAGACAATGGGCGTGTTCCAATGTATAGGTTTGGCAAAAGGTAAAAAAGAATAGTAGCACACGCAAAACGAGAAACATTATTAGTACGTGATTAATTGACTATTAGCTATTTTAAACATGAAAAATGGATTAATTAGTTTTTTAAAATGACTTTTGTGCCGAAAATTTTTCCAAAAACACACCGTTTAGCAGTTCGGGAAGTGTGTGGATGGAAAAAGAGGGAAAAATACTATGTTTTTGCTGGCACTGTTCTTTTTGGTGGCTTCCGAACAGCCTCAATGTTCTTGTAAGTGTATATATCCAAATTCCCACAAATATGTTAAGAATGAGCAAATTAGAAGAAAAGATATTAAAAAGGAGTCTGTTGGAAAACCCATTAGCATTCCTGTGTTAAGACATGTTGTTCACGGAGATTCATCCAATATGACAAGAAAAATCATAATGAAGCGTTAATAACCATGACCAGTTGTGGTTTATAAGGCCCAGGCAAAGAAAATTAGGCTTAACTGTCTGTAAACAGAATTCAAACTGCAAGTGGACATCATTTGATTGTTAATAGAAAACTGAAGTGAATTGAACACCTCTTTCAATTGTTTTCCACCTGCCACTTGTTACCATCCTTTTGTTTCTTGTTAACAATTTATATCAACAAACATGATGAGCACCCAGTAGCAACCTACTTCCCCTTATCTTTCACGGCACCAGAAAAGAACAGCAATTTTTTTTTCTGAACTTTGATGAAAAAGTAAACACTCCGAAGTGCATATGTATATCTGACACAAATTCATATCACGACAAGAACCCACCAAAACATCAGATAGTAATTCATCAGCAAAACAACAGCGCGATTAGGTAGCAAGGCAAAAACTCAGTCAATATAGCAACAGCCGGGAGTCATGATAAAACTGAACTTAGATAGACTTCACCGATGTATCCAAGTACACAATCAGAGCAAGATGGAACCAGCAGGATGGGCATGTCACAGAGCAATTCCCAGGCAGAACCTTTCTTCACACCAACACGGTAGCAGCAGCATTTCAGTTGGTTTTACATAGGACTGACATCTGCCAAGTGAGGCAGGGAAAAACCATAGCTGAACAGAACACGAGATAAAAACTAATCTAATCTTTGCAAAAAACATACTTATAGACCACTGGCCAGACATTCATCAGAAAATCAACATAAAGTGCAAGCATAAGAAACCCTGTCCACAATATTAAAATAATATGGCCATTTGGTTATCCCATTTGCTAATACACTACTGCAAATATAGACCACTGGACTCAATCACTCAAATTAAACCTCAAAAATTGACTATAGCATACACCAACTCACGTCCAGGAATTATTAAAATGATCCGTGACCATTGTTATCGACCTTTGCTAATCAAGCAAAACAAAACAACATATTGCTTCATTTTATATCTTTCTTACGTTGGTATAAGATAAACTTTACTGTGATGCTTATTGGGCTCTTCTTGGTTCACAAACACTGACGGTGTACCGACTAAACATTGCAAAGTAGCAATGGACCCATAAAACATGCATTTTCACAATGACTTTTGTAACTCCTAGAAGTTAAGCTATTCAGCTGTAAGAATCTGGAAGAAATGACTTTCAGTTCTGCAACATTTCTTTAGTTCCCTTTACTTCAATTGTTTCTATGCGAGTGTGACACAATATAGAGAAATACCAGGTCAAAGAACATTTAAAAGAAAATGTTCAATTTCAGATGAACAAAGAAAACGTTAATTTCACAAAGCATCAACATCAAGATAGGGCAACATTGAAAATTCTTGACATTACACAGCTATGGCCAGAGTCAACATGAAACTGTAGGTCAAGGTCAACATGAGAGAAAAACAAACACTAACATTTCAACAAGACTAGAGATCAGTGTCAACAAGAAACTGTAGTTATCACATTTACTGTCAGATCATCGTGTGTGTAAATATATCACAACACGTACGTATACATGGCAACACGAAACTCACCTTCCAGCGACGGTAGCATCGAAAGTGAAGGCGACGAGGAACCGGCCAGGACATTCATCATCTGGCTCTATCCGAAGCGTCTCCTTCTTGAGATTCACATCGTTTCTGATGGTGACGGCCTTCTGGTGTTCAACGTACGGCGGCGTCGCCGACGCCGGTGGAGGTGGACCATAGGAGAAGCTCCCACCCCAGCCATGATACTGCGGGTGCTGCTGCTGCAGCATAACAGGGGGAAACTCCCCTGCGGCATGGATCGGCGGCGGCGGGGGCTGCTGTACTGGGCCGCCGCCGCCGCGGTGGTGGTGGTCGTACGGCGCCGGTAAGGGCCCCGGCATGGACGGCGGCGGCGGCGGCGGGTAGAAGTTCCCATACTGCGGGTAGTACTGCGGCGGCGGAGGGTTGGGATTAGGGTACTGAGGAGGGTAAGGGCTCGCCGCCGCGAACACGTAGCGGTTCGGCGCAGCCGCCTCCGGCTGCTGCTGCTGCTGCTGCTGCTGCGACGGCGGCGGTGGCGCGGGGGCTTGGCTGTGGTGGTGGTGGTGATGCCGGCCATGGCCGTTGCTCCGGCGACGGTGGCCGCCACTGCTACCCATGTTCCCCATCTCCTGGAAACGGGGTCGCCGGAATCGACCAGAGGTGGCCGGAAGTATCTTCAGAACTGGATCATAAATCGATCGAACTGGCAAAATCTTTTCTTGTTTTCTTTGTTTCTTAATTCTTTTCTCGTAGGTTTCCTCCCGGATTTGGGATTGGGTAGTGGGGAGGCAAAGAATTTGAGGGCAATTTGGAGAGCAGTTAGGGATCGAAATCGATGAGATGCTGTTGAGTAGAAGAAGGGATTCGATCGGGGATTTGGGGGATGAAACGAGGAGGAAATGGTGTCTGTTGCTTTTCTGTTTCTCTTTTGGTTGTGGATGGTTGCGTAACGCTCCACTCGCAAAAGCGGCCGCTTTTTCGGCAACTAGGATTCAGAGGACTTTGCTAGAATATTGCCCGTCACTAATTTCGATTGTCGACTAATATATTGTTGGATTTCTTTGTCATTCAGTGCCTCTTTGACAAAGAAATGTAAAATAAACGAACAAATAAAACAATGGTAAATTAAAAAATATTTTTTTTTACCGGAAATAGCGGGAGAGACTCTCACGGTATAGGTATTTTTTCTTTATTTAATCCTGAATTTCGCTCTCTTTGGGAGTTGAATACAGGACCTATTGATGCTACTTGAGCACTGTAACCACTAGGCTATGACCCCTTTCAAAAAAAACATATTTAGGGTTGCAAAACCACATGTTTTACAATAATAAATGTGAAAAGAATGCATGAGATATTTTTTAAGTGCATAACGTGGCAGTTGCTTTTCAACGGGTGAGATCATCAATGGTTTAAGATGTTGTGTACAAGCTGGATCTTTCGATGACTTGAGGTGTCCACGATTTGTGGAAAAGACATCGACAAACCGACTACAACCATACGACGAAACGTTTGTGTTATCTTTGGTTAGTGTCGTCGTGACTCATGGCCGAACCTAGATAGATTGGATTCGGCCTTTGGTGGGTAAACTTTCCTTTCTTGCATACAAACTAAGCAAGCAAATAAGCTAAATAGCAGATACAAAGAAGCCGATGTTGACGCAAAATTCTGCCACCGGCTGCTAAGCGTCGTTGACAGGAGCGTTGGCCGATGTAGTTCTCCGCGCTTGGACACACGAAGGCCTGCGAGATCTGATTAGCTCCAATACATATCCTAAACACGTTGAGGTTGCGGGCATACCAGTCAATTTGATCCTGCAACATATAATATGGTTGTAGCTGATCGCCAAGGAGCCGATTGACAATCGAGCCGATGGGATAAAGCACCTCCAGCTGATGTTGATGGCGATGATCTAGGAGTAGGAGTTGATCGGCTGAACAGCCGATGTAATATGCTTGTTGCAGCCGATTGTAGATAGATCGTTGATGGCAATCGACTATATGTTAGACATAGTTTCAAGTAAACAGATAAATAAGTGAGCTCAATAATAGTATCAGCTGTAAATAAGATATAACATGGAAAAGCCGATACAACAATTGGATCTAGTCATAAGAAAATCCATATCCCAATCAAGTTGAAAATTAACCGGAATATCAGCCCATCGGCTGAAACCCCGATGGAACTACACACGCCGCTAGCCGACACATCTAAACCAATCAATTCTAATCTTAACCCGAAGGATCGGAATTAACCGAGACAACTTGCACTAAGACTATCGCTAACCGAATGTATAGTGGTGGATATATCATGTCGTACTTGTCTAGCGTGAGTATCTTGAGCCGATAGAAACCTAATTAGAATATCAGACCTAACCTAGAAAGTTCTAACCAGCACCTTAACTAGAATATTGGACCTAACCAAGAAAGTCCTAGCTAAAGTGAACCGACACAAGATATCAGGTGGATCTAGAATTCGACGATATATATGATACGTGACATACGCATCGGCGAGCCGATACGCATGAAGTTTGACGAGATGCGCTACCTGTCGTAGTTCGGACTTAACCGATGCAGCACGACCCGACAGCACAGTCTCATCGATAACCTAGCAAGCTAGGGTGGTGATGCGCCGAAAGTTAGATTAATCATTGGATCAAAATTGGACCCCTAGTACACAATTTATACCCTTGAGTCTATTGAGTCCTAATAGGATACTAGACAAAACATTCCTAACAAGAAAAGGAAACATATAGATACTAATTCGCTAGCAAAAGGAAACTAACAAACCTTCCTAATTACATAAGAAAATATTTAAAACATGCCTAATTAATAGATAGAATTAAACTACCAATCCGTGGTCTTCACGACTCCTTCCCGATTTCGGCCTCCTCATTCCATTGGCTTATTGCTTGACCGAATCCAGTAAAAAATCTACCAAATTTGGTGTTGACTCATCAATTAAACAAATTTTGGTGTCAACAGCCAATCACTTTCCTCCTCTTCCGGACTCCGCCCCAAGCAAACCGACCCTAGCTAGTAAAGAAGTGCGGCAAAGGTAGCTCACAAAACCCTTGTTGAAAATCATACACATCCCAAACTATCCGAGGAAAACTTTACTAAACTATAAAAATGCAACACTAGCAGTGACACAATTCCATTTTTCGATGTCCCGTCAAGGACAACAATAACACAAAACTAAACTTTCCTATTTTTATGGAAGATATATCCGGCAAGAAGGTCATTCCTTTTTTTTTGCAATAAATAAGGAAGCCGATCCTTTCTAATCTCCAACCAAAACCGATCTCGTTCTCCTTCCTCGTGTGCAACAGAGAAGCACACCAATGACACAAACCTAGCAAACCCTAGATGCAACAACTCATGAATTGACCAACCAAAACTTTCGGAAATTATATAAACGGAACTCCAGTAGTGACATGATTCTGTTTTGAGAGGTCTTGGCGGCGACAACGACAACACAAAACGAGCCAAATCTGTGTGATGCACAAAGGAGGTTGGCTCTACCCAAATTGACGACACATGCAAAGCTCAAACTAGAAAGAGACTCGATCTAAACTAGCACTCAAGACAATAATGCAATCTAAAATTCAACAAAGCAAAAACTGAAAAGAACATTGGAAAAGGCTCAATGATGGCTAGGTTAAGGATGCAAAAGTAATCTGCTATTTTTTGGCTTTTTCTGGTTATAGATAGATGAAACTCACCAAGTAATGAAAGCTATGATACCACTTGTGTACGGGGTGGTCCGATCTTTTGTTGAGTTGAGATAATTGATTTGTGTAAAAAATGTTAACGATCTGACTACAACCATACGCGACATTGGTGTGTTGCGCCTTAGTGATCGATACACTTCTCCGAGGGTTATTGATCTTACTGGTGCAGATCAACCTTACCCCCGCAAGCAATTGAGAATAAGCAAGAACAAAATAAAAGCAATCTGAAAGTGCAAATAGGAATTAAAACTCAAGATAAACGATACACTTGATAAGGTGGGGTACCGAATATGTATCCGAACGGTCCAATCGACATGCATGTGTACAAGCGAAGTAACGGAGGCTAAACTTTGAATTAATCAAAACCTATCTAATCCGAAAGAGGTACCTAGCTATTTAAGGAGTGAAGGAGACCATATGCATCCTCCCCCTATTTGGGACGTAACTTCCCTTGGGCCCCACTCGGGCCAAGGTCCCAAACGAAGTTACAAGCCTCTAGGCTTGTTATAGATGGTGTAACCTCTTGTTTCTTTGATTGCCAATGAATCTGAAGGAATTTGGCAATGAGGCTGTTTGAAGCCAGTGTTGCATTGGATGGCTGGATTGGATTTAAAATGCGGTAGACTTAGATCTTAATCTCTTGATGCACCTGATATCTTTTCCCCATATAATCTAATCTATAGGTTAGATTAACCCCCACTGCCGCTTATTGTACTTGATGACAAACATTATCTATTAATTGAGAAAATAGGCCTCCGGCTAATAGGATGTAGGGCTATCATGCTTCTTAGTGACTGAACATGTATAAAAATCATTTCCCTTTTGTATTTATTTCTAAATTCTTGCAAGTCTTGGTACCAAAGATTCTCTGGTTATACGAATCTCATATTCGATTTATCGATATATAACATTCTTGTGTGAATTGAACTAACGTCCTATGCAATTTCCTTAGCACCATATCATCCATCTTGTACCACACTAGGTGGAACCCGCATGCTGTTGCGAGCATAAAAGAGTAATTGTCAATGTGTAATATTTGTACAAACAATCTAATTAACCATCATTAAAATCTCCTGAGAATTTGCCTTGCCACAAGTAATAATATGTGTAACTTTTTACAACCTTAACTATAAAATGTGGGGTTTTATGAAATTTACTTTAAAAAATGAACCTGGAGAACTGTCAATTGTATTTTTATTAGTAAATTGTATATAACTCCAGATTTTATAGTGCAAGTTACACAAAACCACACGTGGTTTTGACATGTGACATATATCCTCAAATGCTATATAGTACTTGTGTTCCACGAAACCACACATTTGACAAACTCTTCTCAAATTTTAACATACAGATTAAAATTCTTACATATGCTTGATAAAGTAAAATGAATTCTTATATCCATCATTGTATGGTTTTGTAAATCATTATTACCATAATACCTGAGATTATATAGCATATGTCAAAATTCCTTTGGTTTAATGTAACTTGGACCATGAAACCTAGGATTTTGTGTAATTTACTCTATTTTTATTAAGCACTTCATCAAAACGAACACCACAGCGATGAAACACAATACATCTATTTAGGAGAGCCTTAGATTCTGAGAAACTGATGGCCGGTATGTATTACCTCAGTCATAAAGTACAAGACATACTACAATTATACATGGTCTTCGAAACACTATTTTGACCGTTAATTTCTTCGGTAAGACATTACAAAACATTATAAAATTTGCAGCATATGAAAACACATTCAAATACAAATCTAATAATATCACATGCAAACACTAGCCATTCATATTGTTTGCATGCCTTATATTTTAAAACAAAGAAAGTAGTTTATTTTTCTAAGAGTATATAACATATTCTCAGAAGCTAAACCAGAATACATGGCTTGTTTATTTCCAAAAATTTTTAGATCTAGGTGTCACATTAGACGTTTAACTGGATGCCGAAAGTTTATTTCAGCTACTAATTAAAAAACTAATTACATAGGGTGTTAGAAAACCACAAGGTGAATCTATTAAATCTAATTAAGCCATCATTAGCACAAGTAAGTTATTATAGCACTTATGGTTAATTATGGACTAATTAGACTTAAAAGATTCATCTCACGATTTTCATACTAACTATGCAATTAGTTTTTATTTTAATCGATATTTAATGCTTCACTTATATGTCGAAATATTTGATATAATTTTTTTGAGAAAAACTTTTTTGAAACCCATAACACGACATATTCTCAGAAGCCGCAGCCGCTGGCAGCTCGCTAAACACGTTTTCCAGCTTGATACAGAGACGACACAAATCCTCTATCCGGCCTTTCCACGGTTCCACCCCCGCCACCTCTTTGTTCCTCTCTCTCTGCGGCGGTGGGGATGACGGAGCCACCGGCGGCGACGGGCGGAGCAGGGTGGGTGGGAGGTGAGGCGGCGGTCCTACCTCCTACCTTCAACTAGCTAGCGGAATCGAAGGTGGCCTTCGCGCGGTTGAGGACCACCACACCGTGCGCGCGTTCTCCCCCAAATCCGGCAAGCCGCTAGGAAAATCCTGGTCGGCCATGTGCTGGGCTATTGCTTCGAGGCTGGAGATGCCGATCCCCTCCCCTTCCTTCTGCACCCGTTCCCCTGCCCCCAAAATCCGCTGGCCGGAGCACCGGAAACTGTTCAACCGCTCGAGATTTTGCCCTCTCCGCTCACCACCATGGGTGGAATGACGCTGTCTTCGTTGGCAACATCTAGCCCCCTATGCCCCCCTGCTGTTTGTTGGGATCGATACAACCCCCTATGCCCTTTTCTCCAACTGATTAGTGCTGTTCTGCCTTGGATGGCTAGTTGGCTACTTGGCTACACCTACACGGTGGGTTCACTTCCTTTGTAATTACCCTCTAATTACTTGATACGAATACTAGTCACTGCTATTTTACCCTTTAATTGATGCTTAGTAGTTCTTATCTATGGGCACTATTAATATCTACTTTGAAATTTTCTGTTTATATATTTCCTGATGAGAATTCTAATGAGAAAGTTATTTCTGAAAAATTGAAGGTCGCACCTAGATTTTCCATTTTTCTGTTGGTAACAGCATGGACGTAACTCTATGCTAATGGCAATCACAAGTAATATTTATCATCAGAACACAAAAGAATCATTTGCAGATATACATGGATCCTTACATATATTTCATATTTGTGGCATCAACTATGGCAACATTTCTTTTGTTGATTGCAGCTATATCTGTTCAGCCAATGAACTGTAACACGAGGTGTTTCAAATGTTTTCAGATCATTTCACTTTGCTATGTTGAAAATTTTAATTGTATGTATGAATTCGTTTCTGTGGGCCTGAATACACGTGTTAAAAAATCACAATTTCATTGCGTCTGCACCTTTCAAGTGTCTGTTTTTATCTTGTTATTTTTTCCTGGATAATTTCTTAATACTTCAATGCTACTCCCGTAATGAAGAGGTTACTATAATATTGCAGTTGGCCTGGGTTTATAGGGTGTACTAAAACGGGAGCTCACAGAGAAGCTTGCTAAGTACTCAGGTAATGCTCGAACACTGGAGCTAAGAATAAGAATTTTATTAGTCTATATTGTTTTGAGCTCTAAATTTGGTATGTTCATTTCTCCAAAGTTGTTTGAAGGAATAAAATCTCCAGGTAATGCTTAGGATGTCAACTAGTAAACATACAAGACATCTGTCACCGTCAATCTAGCGGCATAAATTATTCAAAAGAATATATTGGCTAGGCACAAACTGTTCACGGCTAACTATTATTCTGCACCAAGTTGCAAACACAACTTTTCATATACATCAGTCCAAAAAGCTTTTAATATATTTCGCCATCCTCAGAATAGTCATTTTATTTAGAGTAATTTTACGGTACATGAGTAAGTACCGAGAGATACCATATTTTTAGTGTGCATTTTTGATACTTCATGGTACCTTAACACAAGGGAAGTACCATGAGGTATCAAAACTTGACACTAAAATGAGTGGTACTATCTCTATCTCAAAATATAGCTACCTTAGACCGGATGTGATATTTTCTAGTCTAATATATCTAGACAGAACCTCAGTCCAGATATATTGGACTAGGAAATGTTCCATCCGTCCCAAGGTAGCAATATTTTGAGACGAATGGAGTACATCTTAGTACCTCCTCAAGGAACGTAAAATATCTCTTTATTTAGCATACATCAAGATCTACTTCTACTATATTAAAATCAGAAATTTGGTCCTGCAGCAGCAATCTCATCAGCCAGGTCACTAACACCACCATTCTTATGATTTGTAAATACCTTGAAGTTCCTCTTGAATAGATCCGCCAACTTAAAAAGTGTCAACTTGTATGAGTCTTTATCTTCCCACTGCAACATAGTTGGAAATGATAGGTGAAACCATTTTAGTAGTACTAATATTCAACATCCACCATAAAATCCCTTGCAGAAAAAAAAAATCATCCACAAACAAGGACTTACGGTATTTATTGGATCAAACAATTCAGATGGAACCCCTTCAACTTTTGTTGGGATATCTAGTCCAAAGACCTCAGTCCTCTTGTAGCCTGTAGCCAAGAGCTCACCGGAGTGAATGGCATCAATGATTTTCCTTGTGTAGGCTAAGCTGATCCTCTCACCTACACCATAGCTGAACCACCACAAGTTTATGACACATCATACATATGTAAGTTTTTTAGCCCAAATTCATCTTAATTTTTCTCTAGACTAGAGAAATCTTGCAGTACTTGCCCTTGCTAGTTATTTAATACTTTTCTAGATGAAAAATTAATCCAGACTCTACATCAAATTGGTTGAGAAATCATCACTAACAATTATATCAGGTGAACTAGTCAGCAGTAAGAATGTTTTTACCTTCCTCCGATCCAACCAGTGTTGACAAGCCATCCAGTAGCTCCATGCTTCTTCATCTTATCTGCCAACATGGCAGCATACCGAGTTGGGTGGAGCATAATAAAAGCTGCACCAAAGCAAGCAGAGAACGTAGCTTGTGGCTCCTTGATACCATCTTCAGTGCCAGCTACCTAAATATTTTATAGAAGCACAAAAACTAAGACCGATAGTTCTTCCAAAGACCAAAATTAAATTTATCAATCTTTCTAATTACCAATGCAGTGTAGCCACTAATGAAATGGTACATGGTTTGTGCATGGCTCAACTTGCTAACTGGAGGTAGCACTCCAAAGGCATCACATGCCAGGAGGATCACATTCTTTGGGTGTGGCCCGACACATGGTATCTTAGCATTAGCTATGTATTCAATAGGGTAAGCGGCACGGGTATTCTCTGCAGAACAGATTATAAAAATCTCAAAATCTCTTTAATTACATAAATCTTTTGGTTATAGTGCCACTAGCTATATCCTTCTGTAAGGTTATGCTTCAGACATCTTTACCTGTAACAGACTTTTCGGTATAATCGACCTCACGGGAGTGCTCATCGAAAACAACATTCTCCAACACTATAAGTTGAAAGCTCAAAATTAATAAGTAAACAAGTATATAAATCAGAAGTCATATCAACTCCATATGTAATGTGCATATATACCTGTGCCAAACTTGATTGCATCCCAAATGTCAGGCTCTTTCTCCTGAGACAAATCTATGCACTTTGCATAGCAACCACCCTCAATGTTAGAGATACCATTATCACTCCAGCAGTGCTCATCATCCCCAATTAATATCCTATTCCTGTCTGTTGATAGAGTTGTCTTTCCAGTACCTTAATTAAGCAAGTAGATTTAGTCGCCATATAACACGTAGTAATTAACAGCCAAGAACTAACTTGCAACAATCATTGTATAATTTGTACTTAATTCAGCTACCTGACAATCCAAAAAATAGGGCTACATCTCCTGCTCTTCCCATGTTGCAGCCAGAGTGCAAGGATAGGATCTGCTTTTTCGGCATGAGGTAGTGCATCACACTGAAGAGGCCTTTTTTCATCTCCCCAGCATATTGTGTGCCCAGGATGACCATTTCTCTCCGCTTAAGGCTGATGTCAATACTTGTTGATGATGTCATGTAATGCGTGTAACGGTTGCATGGGAATTGTCCAGCATTGTATATGGTGAAGTCCGGCTCGCCAAAATTCTCTAGTTCCTCGTATGTTGGTCGGATGCACCTGTCACCTGTGACCGATCAGGCAAAAGTAGCTCTCTGCTAATACTCAGAACTATTTATAGATATATACTGGAACTATTTATAGATATATTAGTTGAAATGTTTTTCTAGCACATTGCCATAATTTGAACTCTTTAATTAAAATTATCATGTGAATTGAACAACTGGGATATTTGCTGACTATGATATTATATAGTAACCAGAAGCATTACATATTGCAAATTCTCGTAGTTTATACTTTGAGATATATCAAGGTAAAGTTAGGGTGTACTTATCTTGTTCAGTGTGGCATAAGGAGTAACCTAAAATATAGTGGAAACCATTAGAATTGTCTCCATTTGCTAGTACTAACGTTTGGACTTACATGTTATGCATGAAGAGGGAGTGGTAGGCCCTGGCAGAAATGATACGAACTTTGATCCTATTGTTGGGGTCCCAGTTTAAGAACTGATCATTAACAAACACCTGCGATAAAATTAAACATTGAGAACAGGACAATAGAATATTCAAACATAGATTTTAAGTTATAAAATTGTCAATTTTGTTTTATGACAGTGGCATATTAATTTGTGGTTACCTTTAAATATCTTACTGCACTGTCGATTTATTTATAAAATTTTTGAATAAGACGAATGGTCAAACATTGCAACAAATAAAAGTCAAACATCTTACATTATGAAACGGATTAATGTAACGGAGATAGTATCCTATAATCATCAGAGATACAACCAGAAAGCCTAGGGCCTACCTTGTCAAGGGAGTTCAAGTAGTCAACCGCTCTCTCCCTATTGATAAGAAACGTATGCTCATCCATTTCAATGTTTGGTGATCCCCTTTAATAAGCGAGAAAAGACATTATTTTTCCGCTCGACTCTATGTGGTACAATCTATATATTTGGCAATTATAGCATATCATTTCTTGTATCCATGGATGCTTACTTGCCCCACCACAGATCATCAGCAGTTGTTTCATCCTTGACAACACGCTTGTCCCTAGGCGATCGACCGGTCTTTGCTCCTGATAGGGTTGCTAATGCTCCAGAGGATGTAATGAACGATCCCTTCTCATATTTGATTGCATGCTCATAAAGTTCTGCACAAAGAAAATGAGGTTTTGTAACACGTGCATTTTCTAAGCGCATATAAATTATAATTAGATGAGCAAAATGTGTGTTAAATTGGATTATGTATTGTTTGGGTGTGTGCTTACCCGAAGGGGATAGGTTGTACAGAACGTGGGTGAACTTCAGGTCACTGTCGCTCACACTGATGGTGGGGACAGTGATATGGTGTTGGTGATGCGGCAGAGCCTTGCCAACCATTTCTTTCTTTCTTGCTGGGTCGCCTTTTACGAGTTTTGGTCCAATCCCACATGTCGTCGATGCCAAAGATGCGCTGTACATTGCATTATAGATATGACCAGATGTCAATCCATACGAAAATGATACCCACATGTATTTTTTTAGGGAATTAATACCCGCTGATATGAGAATTTTGATGTACAATCAAAGTATATTTTATAGCAGCCACATGCGTAGTTCATTTTTGATGTATCAACCTTTTCCCCGGTATGAAATTTGATTATTAAAAAGGGAATATATTTTTTTAATCACAAATTTTCAGAAGCTCACCAAATCCTAATCGTCACATGACTACACGAGTGATGATGAGTGTCTGCAAACACGTACTATACACGGGAACATAATGGATAATTAGATATATAATGGTAACCTCAATGAAAACTCTACTTATAAAGATTGCATATAGTTATCAGTGAATATATTCAAGCAATTTAACATCACATCACGCACTTCTTCCCCTAAAAAGAGGATCTAGCTCCTCTATCTTTAAGAGAGGTAAGTCATATGGTGACTTTAGCCCTCATCCATCCAATGGAGCATGTTTCTCCACCATTTTTTTCTTTCAATTGAAGGCATATCCAATCTAGTCCGTCAGATGAAAAATCAATGGTGGATGGAGGGTAAAGTCACACGGTGGCAATTCATTATATGCCCCCGGTTTTTCCTCAATCCCTTTTACGCTCCTGAAATTTACCTCATCCCTTCTAAGCCCCCGAGTTTTCATCTAATTCCGCTCTACACCCATTCCGTTAATTGACCACTAGTTGACCGTTAGATTTTTTTTGTCAAAATGACTATATTGCCCTTATCTAATATGTATGATAAGTGATCAATAAACATAAATCTCAATGTGAAAAATAAATTGAATTCATAATAAAATCAAACGAGGCATAATTATTTGACTTAAATTTTAAAAACCTTTTTTTAAAAAATAAAATAAAAAATATTAAGAAATGCACGCAATATTCCTGAGAAATTGAAGCAACAAAATTTTTTTAGGTTTATATTTCAATATAAATATTTGTACATATTTCATCAAATACAATTTAAAATTTATCATAAAAATTCAATTAAAATTTTTAAATATGTAGATCAAACAATTATGTGTTGTTTTGTTTTGCTAAATTAAATGAATCTTTTTCTATATTCAACAATTGTATTTTTCTAAATAAGCAAGCACACAAATATGTGTGATAAGTAAAAAGGACAACATCCATACTAACTGAAGAAGACATGTGGGATTGGACCGAAACTCGTAAAAGGCGACCCAGGAAGAAAGACTGAAAGCATGGTATCATTGTGTTGAAAGAAACCATGGTGCGTGCGCGCCGCGGGTCGTCAGAATCCGTCAGACTCCACAACGTAATTTTTCAAAGCTTAAAAAGGCCAAGTTAACCATGACTTCTCCCTACTCTGCTCACACGCTCATCATTTTCTGTAAGCATCCATCCATCCCTAAGATCATACCAGGATATGGTTAGCTGTTCTCTTCTCTCCTAGTCTCCTTTACGACAATCAATCTGTTCTTGGATTAGTTCATCTTCTATTTGTTTTGGCTAATTTCAGAAGAAGCGACTGATATGATGGAGGCAAACAATGGACAAACACGACCGGGGACGATGAACGGATACGGCGGCAGGGGTGACGACGGTGTGTGCCACGACGACAGCGCGACACCGGTGAGAGCGAACACTGTCGACGAGCTGCACTCGCGGCAGCGAAAGCCCACTGGTGCTAGTCATTTTGAAGAAAATTTCATGGTCAACTATGGGTATATAGAGGATGAAGATGAAATCTTAGAGGCATAGAAGGGATTAGTGGAAGACTCAGAATTAAAATATAGATGAGTCGGAATTACTCGCCTGAAAAATAATGATACGCATCACATAATGTATTTGTATTGTGCGTAAAAAATATAGTATGCTCAAAACATTAGAAAATATGGTATCTCTAAGTTGAAAATGAAGCATTAATATTTGCACCATTGTATATCAAACTAAATGACAAACAAATCAATTTTAAAAAAGAAACAGATTCATTGTGTTAATTAACTAATCATAGAACTTAAAAAAATAAAAAAATAGTAAGTATATGATGTTATACCGCTAACAGTCACTAAGCATTCGTAAGGATTGTCCTCAAATCTCAGTAGGTTGCGCCTTGCTGTTGCCAAGAGCTGGAGACGGATAATGGAGTTGTGAGACTCGGAGTTGCAGAGTTGCGGAGCTAAAGATACTGTCGGAATCATGTTGTCTGGTTGTGAGAGCAACGAGGGAGAGGGCGAGGCCATGACTATGCAAGCCCATGAATCATCGAGACGATTACGACTTTCTGACCTCCTTGTAGCATGTTAGTAACTAAGCATCAAGCGTATTGACGGATTGAAATTGCATCAATCACTCGCCTGCTCGGCATGGTACATGTAGGAGGAGGAGACGAGGAGCAACATAGGACTTGCCGTCACTCATAAGTTGCATCGGCCATTTGCCCATACTCTCGTGTGAGCATCGCGTACTCATAATGATAAAGATGAAGTGTGACACCATTTTGAACCTTTGGTATCCTTATTTATCTCTTGTGATGCTAAATTTGGATCCTTATAAACAAATGGTCTAAAACTTGTGCCAAATAGATATTACATAGGCTGGGGGAGTCTTTGGGGCTGTGGGTCAACCCAGACGGTAGCTGGGCCGGCCGTCCCACCCCGCCTAATAGGTGGATCTGTCCCTAGAAGAGATGTTGCAAATTTAAGGGGGCATAGAAGGTATTGAGAGAGAATTGGTGGCCATGTAGGAAATTTTCTAAAATAAATTGTACACCAATTAGACACACGAAGTATCCACAAGCAGTATATTACTCTCTCTCTTTTTTTACTCTAAGTCTATATGTTCAGATTCATGTGTAAGTTACCATTTTTGGATGGGCGACATACCAAGTACTAGTATCAACAAACAGTACGTTACCTTTATCCTTCTTTTTTTTGGAAAAAGATCGATTATACTCCTAAGCTTCCTTTGGAATTAATGGATAAAATTTGGAGGAAGTAAATTAAAAAAATGCTCCAAAGGCACCGTTTTATGTGTAGAACCATTCCGTCCAAGTGCAAAGCAGAGTTCAGTAGCTTGCTTACCTACGCAACACACACACACACATAATTATCACACGAGCATTAATATTAATTTCTAACAATATCAAATGAACTGAGCAGGCCATGTGAAATTGTGACCGGAGAATCCATCCTCCTTTTGTACTAGAAAAAGGAAACAGGAGTATATATAGTATATATATCAAAATATGACCTGATAGACTGAAGCTGCTGCTTGTGGCGTTCCTCCAATTGCGACGAGGACAGCGCAGCGGTGGGCTTCCTCTGCAGGGAGTGCAGTTCGTCGACGGTGTTCGCTCTCACCGGCGTCGCGCTGTCGTCGTGGCACACGCCGTCGTCGCCCCTGCTGCCGTATCCGTTCGTCGTCCCCGGCCGTGCTTGTCCATTGTTTGCCTCCATCATATCGGTCACTTCTTCTGAAATTAGTCAGAACAAACAGAAAACGAACAAATAGAGTGATTGTCGTAAAGGAAACTAGGAGAGAGGAGAACAGCTAACTATATCGTGGTATGAATTTATGATCTTAGGGAAAGATGGATGCTTACAGAAAACGATGAGCGTGTGAGCAGAGTATGGAGAAGTCATGGTTAACTTGGGCTTTTTAAGGTTTGAAAAATTACGTTGTGGGGTAATAATATAGGAGGTGCCTGCGGATTCTGACGAGTGACGACCCGCGGCCTGCAGGCGGCGCGCACGCACCATGGTTTCGTTTCAACACGATCATACATGGTTTCGTTTCAACACGATGATACTTATCTCTTCTTCCGTTAGGTAGTACGGATGTCCTTCTGTTGTGTGAAAGTACGGATGCCCTCTCGTGTCAGAAGGGGCCAGCTGGTGTGATTAATGAATTTTCAGAATATGCAGGCATATTTATTTTTCAGAGATAATTCACGTATATATCTTCGAAGTAATTAGGAGTTAGCTCTTATGTTCTCAAATTGTCCTTACAGCTCTTTAGCATTAGAAAATTTAACTTCTATATGACCCTCTTCTGCGATGACGAAGCATATATATTCTGGACTAGTATTCTCTTTTTAAGGATGCACATAGACGCACACAAAAGCCACATACACACCCCTAGCTAGAGACACGCCCATACCTACTGAGCACTAATGCCAAATTTGTGAGTTGAACTCTGCTTACATGATTTGTAAGTGACCATTTGGTCGCATGCCTAGATTATTGTTCCTTGGTTATTATATTTTCTGTTAAATGCTTGTTTTCAAAAGGTGGGCTCATCTACAGTTTTTATAGAAACCAATTAGACCTTCTTTTCTCATCCAAATACATGCAGTCCCCTGATTCCAGACTTAAAGCGCAAATCCATTGTTTAATCTTATCGGTCGTCGTGGCACACGCCGTCGTCGCCCCTGCCGCCGTATCCGTTCGTCGTCCCCGGCCGTCCCTGTCCATTGTTTGCCTCCATCATATCGGTCGCTTCTTCTGAAATTAGCCGAAACAAACAGAAAACGAACTAATACCCAGTGACGGACCCAGGATTAAAATATAGATGTGTCGAAATTACTCATCTGGAAAACAATAATATGCACCACATACCATATTTGTATTGCATTTATGTAATAAATAGTATACTCAAAAATCATTAAAGATGATACCTCTAACTTAAAAATGAAGCAATAATCTTTACACAATTGTATATCAAATTTAATGACAAATAGACCAATTTGCAAAAATAAATTATATGATTCATTGTGGTAATGAACAATCAAATAACTTAAAAAAATGTTAGTATGTGACACGTTGTACCGCTAATTAGTCAATAAGCATTTGTAGAGATTGTCCTCAAATTCTTAGTAGGTTACGCCTTGCTGGTAGCCTGTTACAGAGAGCCAGAGAAGGATAATGGAGTGTTGGAGATTTAGAGTTATAGAGTCGTGGAGCCAAAGACGAGTCTACAACATGTCCAATACCATCGGGATCATATCGTTTAGTTGTGAGAGCAGTGAGTGCGAGGCCAAGACTTCGCGAGCCCATGAGGTATCGAGCCAATTATGACTTTTCTAACCGTCTTGTAGCAGGCTAGCACTGAGCAGCATGTGGATTGGCAGATTGGAATTGGATCAATTACTCGGTAGCTCGACATGGTTGTAGGAGGAGGCGAGGAGCAACATAGGGTTTGCCGTTACTCACGAGTTGCATCAGCCATTTGTCAGTGATGCTGTGTGAGCGTACCGGACTCGCAACAACAAAAACAAACCGTGACATCATTTTCATCTCTTGTGATGCTAAAACTTGAATTAGCGGACTTATAGGATGAACAAACTATCCAAAGCTTACGCCAAATGAATACTATATGGGTTGGATGTGTCTTTGAGACAGTTGGTCGATCCGAACGGTAGCTGGGTCGGACGTCCCACCCCGTCCAATGGGTGGGTCCGCCCTTGCTAATATCGAAGAACAGAGAGATTGTCGTGAAGAAGACTAAGGGAGAAGAGAACAGCCAACTATATAATTATATCCTGGTATGATCTTTGGGACGGACGGATGCTTACAGAAAACGATGAGCGTGTCGTGGGAGCAGAGTATGGAGAAGTCATGGTTAACTTGGCCTTTTTAAGCTTGGAAAAAAATTAAGTTCTGGAGTAATAATACAGGAGTTGCCTGCGGATTCTGACGACCCGCGGCCTGTAGGCGGCGCGCGTGCACCATGGTTTCGTTTCAACACGATGATACTTATCTTCAATTAGTATGGAATTATGGATGTCCTGCTGTTGTGTGAATGTACGGATGCCCTCTCGCGTCAGAAGGGGCCAGCTGGTGTGATTAATGAATTTTCAGAATATGAAGGCATATTTTTCTTTCAGAGATAATTCACGTATATGTCTTCGAAGCAATTGGGAGTAAGCTATTATGTTCGCAAATTATCCTTACAGCTCTTTAGCATTAGAAAATGTAACTTCTATATGCCCCTCTTCTGATGATGAACCATATATGTTCTGGATAGAAATGAAAATGGTCGAAAATTAACCAAATTATTTTTACATCCATATTATTTTAGTCAGAAACGGTAAGCCGAAAAATGGAAATAAAAATGATATCCGAAATATTGAAAAATCAGAAATAGAATAATTCGATTAGAAGTCGCCAAACCAGTAGTCTAGAATGATTGCCAGATGCCACCATGTTGTGTTGTTTATTCTTTGTGGGAGGAATTATTGACCACGAGGCCTACGTGGATGACCATGGGCCTTATAAAACGGTAATTTTTATTTGGCAATTATCAAATAATACCGTTTATCGACAATACAGTCGGTAAACAACCAAACTACTTTTGCTACTGTTTTTATATTATCTACCATTTTCATATATTGTTTCCGCCAAAACCCTTTTCGTTTACTTTGGTTGGTCAATTTTAAAAAGGATAGAAGATAGATAGAGAATTTCCGTGACCACATTCGCCACCAGTGGTGGACTAATATTCTCTTTTTTTTTTAAAACAAAAAAGGTTCAAAAGCCACATGCACACCCCTAGCTACAGACCTAGAGTGCAGACACGCACATACCACCTGAGCACTAATGTCAAATTTGTGAGTTGAACTCTGCTGACGTGATTTTAAGTGACCATTTTGTCACACGCCTAGATTAATGTTCCTTGGTTATTATATTTTCTGCTAAATGCTTCTTTTCAAAAGGCTGGCTCATCTCCAGTTTTTATAGAAACCAATCAGACCTTCATTTTTTTCGTCCATACACATGCAGTCCCCTGATCCCAGATTTAAAACGCAGATCCACTATTTAATCTTAGGCATGATGTTCACGTATGCTCTATGTGTTATATCGGACTGTTAATCCAACAATTAAATCTATAAAGCATATATGTTTAAGCATGGTTTAAATGATGTTATTTTTCCTGTACCGTATGTATATCTTACTGTTAATAGACATCTCATTTATTTCTTTGGGCATAAGATCAATCGGATTGACCAGATCACATGCCCATGCTGCTTAGAAATACAATTCCAATCTTTACGTGCTCACATATGGAGCTGCTTGCATTGTTCTCAGGTGCAAAAAAAAAAAAAATCCGAATCATATGCGAGTTTTTATTTTTGCCACTTAAACCCTGAAAGAGGCCAGTTGGCTGAGAAACTCAGTTTTTATTTGAGCATTGCTCCACGTACTTGAAAAAATGTACTAATACTGGAAAAACTCCGAACCGTTTGATCTAACTAAATGGAAGTTAAAGAAAATTTAGTACATAATCAGTGTTAGTATTTTCCTTTTTATTATGTTTCCAGTCCATCTATATGTCAAGTTACTTGTTTTTTTATTATGCATCCACCATTTTAAAAGCCAATTATATTAACATCCAACAACTCACAGGTGTACCTCTTTGTCAAAATTAAATTATAGTATTGTAAAATCCCTATATGAAACGAAAATATTTTTTCTGAGAGTAAAAACGAAAATATTTTAATGAGCTTGATTGGATAACAGTGCACATCTAGATTACTGCCGAATATAAAAAAACAAACCAATCAAGTTACTGTAAATTAAAAAAACCTTGCACGTTACACTTTACACTGACTGAATTATGAATTGATGACTACTAAATAAGGAAAAAGGGAAGTTTCATTGTTGTCCTTACACTTTGCCCGGGAGATAAAAAAATTGTTAGTACCTTTTTATATTTATTTCTGTATAGTAGGAGTGAAAACCGGTAATCACTGAAATCATACACCCACGGAGATGTCATCGTGCACACAAACAATGCTTCTCGAGCCGTGCGTACCTCAACTCCCTCCAGCTCACAGCCGCAATTCCATGCTTACATGGCCATAAAAATTGCCGTCACTGCTTTCGTTAACTTCAACCAGTGCAATGTGCTACTTGCAAACCAAGCCATGTATGCATAAACCGAAGACTCAAGTCACTGTCACAGCCTGCACATAGACATGCTCTATTTCCCACAGCAAACTGCCTAAAATGACTTAAAACTGGGTTGACTTGATGGAATTTGGAGCAAAAGGGCCAACATAAAAAAAAAATCTTCAATGGTTGGATATCAAAATTTAGATGCTCAAGACTCCCAACCATTTGATTTAATTTAGATGGAGGTTACTCGAAATCTCGATTTACTCGCATTATGCTATATTAGTGTTAGTAAAGATTTAGTACTTGTAGACTTTTCCTAAAAAATAGTGGAAATAGTGAATGTAAGCACTCCTTAATACTAGTCACTGTTAGGTTTGTTTAAATTAAAACTTCTTTAATTTTACTCATAAAAAATATGCTAGCATTTCCAATGCAAAACAATTGTATCACAAAAATATATTCAATAGTGGATTTAATAAGACTACTTCTTTATTAAAGGCATTGCTATGTTCTTATAAACCTAGTTAAATTAAAAAAAATAACTTATAACAATTTTAAACAAAAATTGAAACCTATTTTTTTTTCATTGGTAAAAACCAAATCGCCATAAAATTTTACCAAGCAGTGTGCTGCCATAACGAGGGAGTGGACTACGATGCAATGCTCGCTACGGAGTATCCTACTTTTGGGTTCGTTGAACCTGGACAGTTATTTCGTCCAACGGCACATGCATGAGCATCCTTATGGGCCTGTAGTTTAGGACATAATCTAACAAAAGAATTAACTCTTTCTACCGTTAATCTAATAAAGAGGGAGGTAAGAGCGGTGCAATTTTCTCCTCTTACTTGTTGTCTTAAAATAATGAAAAGTTCATTGGAAAAAACTATATTTAAGTGTTTTTGTATATAATCTTTTTAAAATTACAAGCGCAATTACTCCAAACGAAAGATTAATTTATCATTCATGGCAGTTTGGACATTCGAGGCCATAATGACCGGCCGTCTCAAAAGTAACAGAACTAATGGATACCAGCGAAAATAATAAAATGGTCTAACTATTGAAACTGGAATGCTGTCCACATCTATTCGTATTTTTAATGTATGTGTTGTTTTCTCAAAATGTCAAAAACATAGAGTTGTCGCTAGGTTATCTATGACCTCAGTAGCAAACTAGATTGACTCAAAACCATGGACTTCGGGCAATCAAACCTTCCGTGCTATAGAACAAATTTCGCCTAAAGTAAAATTATGCCACGACATGAGAAATAAAACCTAGTACAAGACAAGGAATATAGCGAAAACTTATTTTACATGAAAATGATTATATGTCGAAATGATCGTACCAAGTTATTAATCTCTCGTTGTCTTCCTAGTGCAACCAAGAAAATGGATTGATGCTAGCGTTTTTTTAAATCGTAAAGAAATTTGTTGACGCCTCGTGAACTTATCACCTGATAGGAAAGCTGTAATTCAATCAGAGAAACCGGAGAAACTGAAGAAGAGTACAGCTAGATTAGATCATCTCTAAGAAAAGAGTTATTTTTCCAAGCCAAATCCTAATATGGCTAGCTAGCTATCAACAAAATAGCCAAATAATTGATTTCAACTCCAACAGCCTAGCTATTCAAACTATCCAAATTGACGTGCTGACATGTGGGTCCCACATGTCAGCCTCAGCAGCTTCTTATTCCCTATAAAAAAATCATGAAGCGGCACACAATGGAGAGGGTGATGCCAGTGCCGGGGGAGAGGGGCGGCGGCAGCGAGGGGGGCAGGAGCCGGCATTGGCAGCGGGAGCAGGAGCCGACGCCGTCTGGGGAAGAGAAGGACGGCGCAGGAGCGAGCAGGGGGGCGACGCCGGCGGCACCAAATGGTGGTGGTGGTGGGCGGCGTCGGCAACATTGCGGAGGTGGTGAAGGGTCGGTGGCGGTGGCGTTGCGAAGTTGGTGGTGTCGTGCAGCGAGGGCGGCGGCGCTGTGGGAGAGGGACGACGCGGGAGGGGGTAGGGGGCGATGCCGACGCCGTTGGTTGGATGGCGAGGACGACGCCGCTGCAGGACGGTGGAAAGGGTAGCGCCGCTGCCGGAGGGCGAGGGCCGATTGGAGTGGGGCGGCGCTGCCGGCGATTCCCGCGATTGGAGTGGGGGCGGTGCGACTTCCTCCTCTTCTTTTTTTTGCTATGACATGTGGGCCCAACCAGATTTGGCTATTGAGATGAGGTGGGAGAGACCAGTCAGGTTTGGCTATTGAGGGAAAATTTTAGCCATTCCAGCAGCCTATTAGGTCGGATCGCTTTTCTCTTGGAGACTATTTTTTCACATAATAGCTAAAATTTAGCTTAGCTAGTCATATACCTAAGCCCTGTTTGGATCCGGAGGGCTAATAATTAGCCCTTCGGAATCTTGTTATTTAGGAGTACTAAACGTAGATTACTGACAAAACCCATCCCATGATCCTGGGCTAGTTTGTGAGATGAATGTAATGATGTATATTAATTCATAATTTGCTACAGTAATTATTCTCTAATCATGGATTGATATACCATATTAGATTCGTCTTGTAAATTAGCCCAGTAGGTATGGAATGAGTTTTGTAAATAATCTTCATTTAATACTTCAAGATAGCAAGATTTCAGAGGGCTAATTATTAGCCCTTCGGATCCAAACAGGGCTCTGGTCCCATGGAGATGCTCTAAACAGTGGACGTGTAATGGTCTTGCCATCTTGCAAGCAGGTTAACAATCCCACCGTCTTCCCCAACCGTGAAAAGTCATACAAAATTCAAAATTCGAGGCTTTGAATTCAAACCGTGGTATTGGCGTGGCAAATTGGAAAATGTCCAAAAAAAATTGCAAGTAAAATCAAATAAATTCGTAAAAATTGTGCAAGAAGTAAGAAAAGAGTTGTTTTGTGGTAAACAATCACATAATACTTCATTTAATACTTCAAGATAGCAAGATTTCAGAGGGCTAATTATTAGCCCTTCGGATCCAAACAGGGCTCTGGTCCCTTGGAGATGCTCTAAACAGTGGACGTGTAATGGTCTTGCCATCTTGCAAGCAGGGTTAACAATCCCACTGTCTTCCCCAACCGTGAAAAGTCATACAAAATTCAAAATTCGAGGCTTTGAATTCAAACCGTGGTATTGGCGTGGCAAATTGGAAAATGTCCAAAAAAAATTGCAAGTAAAATCAAATAAATTCGTAAAAATTGTGCAAGAAGTAAGAAAAGAGTTGTTTTGTGGTAAACAATCACATAATACGTTAAAAAATTGGCATGACTTCTTTACTTTGTTTTTATCCTCAAGCAATGTAGATAGCAGTCATAAATTCACAATTCAAGGTCTACACATTTAGGATATTAGCGTATAAGTCCACATACAAAA
The DNA here is from genome assembly GCA_000325765.3 of Leersia perrieri. NCBI lineage: Eukaryota > Viridiplantae > Streptophyta > Magnoliopsida > Poales > Poaceae > Leersia > Leersia perrieri. The sequence continues at coordinate 4,464,553 of CM002477.1, forward strand.
TGCGCACATAGAAATATAAAATCCACATAGAGAAATATAAAGTCCACTACGATGTTTGACATCACAAAAAGAAATATTGTTCTAGTTGATACGGAATTACTCTCTCCGTCCTATAATATAGCAACCTAGGAGGGGATGTGACCCCTCCTATGACAATGTATTTAGACATGTTTTTTTTGCCTAGATATCCCCTCCTAGATTGCTATATCTTGGGACGGAGGGAGTAGAAAATAGATAATGGGTTTAGTTGCTTAGCTGTAATTCTTGTGTTGGTTAGCCACGTAATACTCCTCGGTGGACACTCTCTATCTACAATATTACAATCAACATTTACTTATTTATAAATACAATCATAACATCAGCACGGTTCTATGTTAGGATTTTTATTGTCCGTGTTCAAATCCTAACATCACCATAGTTACAATAAAAGCCTAATAAAAAAACATCCACCCTACTGCAATCAACAATATTATAAGGACAACCATAAATCAATGTTAAATCCATGTTCAAATCCTAACATCACCATATTTTCAATGTTTAATAAAAATGCAATTCATACCAACAAAACTTGCCCATAATAACCATGACCATGATATATCTACCCCTTACCACAGCATATGGGGCGATAACCGCACGACATCCCATGTTTTCCATCACTAAGTCAATGGCAAAACAATATCAATACCCACATCTTAGCCCCTAAATTCCATGGTTACCACATGGGAAGGTGTGGTAACCGCAGTTTCCTTTGTGGTATGGCATAGTTTACCTCGCTAGCACCGAAAGCCGCAGTTATCGTTGCCAACCGCGTGGTTCCCATCCCCTATCATATGTCGGTGATGGATCTAGTATCGGAAGGGCAAGGGGGAGACGTGGTTGGTAGAGAACAGAGGCGAGATGGGATGATAGGAGAGTAACAGGCAAGTTTAGCCTCCATGTGGTTTTTTTTTTGCCTTTTGTGGACCCACCCAGCATTTTTGGCCATCCTATACATTGGTGCAGCCCATTAGCCTATTTTACTAATTTTTATAATCCAAACGTTTGACACACATAAATTTGTAGCAAATATCATCTATTCGTAAAAAAATCACCATAAATGTCTAAAATCACGTTATTGTGATTTTTTTGGAATTTTTTTCATTAGTTTTTCTCAAATTTTGATATACTAGATACTAGGGTGTGACCACGTTGCTACATGCATGTACTCAAATAATCATTTGATAAATAAGTGAATGACATCATAGTTTCCATATTAGCTCTCTTGTGGATATTAATAGCATTCTAGTAGTTAACTCTTTTATCCAATAAAAATAAGGAATAGACAAAGGGACTAATGTTAGACTTTATTACGGTCTACAGAGATTTGTGGGCCGAGAAGGGACTCGAAAAGAACTTATATTTTGTCCTGATAGAGGGAGGGAAAATGGGCATATTTCTTCCCCATGAGACAAGGGACCTGGAACAGACCTATATAAGGGTTTTGGGCTTAGTTTGTTCTAGGCGGAGGGGGGAGGACGAAAAATGGACTTGATCTCTTAGCATGGGGAGAATTGGTGGACAAAGGCTCAGTGCTCCAGTGGGCTGGCCTTGGAAGGAGGGAGAGAGCCGTTCGAGGGGGAGGGAGGCCGACAGGTGGGTCCAACTTGTCATCTCCTTCCTCCGCCCTTCTTTTCTTCTTCCCCTCCCCTACTCTCTTCTTTGGCACAGAGTAGGGAGAAGGATGCCGGCGACAGGTTGTGGCGTGGCGGTGGCTCAAGTGGAGGTGACGACACCACGCCGCGCCCTCGTGCGGTGCAGGGGAGAGGGGATGGCGGCGTAACTGGTGTGGGCGGCTGGTGGCGAAGGCGGTAGTGGCGAACTACGAGGAGAGAGAGAGATGGTGACGGCATTGGGGGTCGAGCGAGGGAAGGGGGATGGTGGCGGCGATGTGTGTGTGGGACACCAGCTTTTATAGCCACAGCCGGGTTTGGGAAAGAGGGTGGGAGCAGGGCGGTGGACCCAGCGGCTTCGGCGGGAGACAGGGGCAGCAGGGCTTCGGCGGGTCACGCGGGTTATTGAAGGCGGCTGGAGCGGGGGACGGGGACGGGGACACGCGTCGGGGTAGACCAGCGTTGCGAGGTCGGGGGGCGGCACGGCCTGGCGCGGCAGCCAAGGTTGTCAGGATCGGAATACCAAGTAGTATCGTTTTTTGCAAAGTAGTATCTAGGATCGGGATACTGCGTTAGTATCGGGATACTATCAGATTTAAAAAAAATACACATTTTATATATTTTTATGTATGATTTGTAATATTTAGTATAACATAAAGCCTATAATATTGCTTTTGATTAATTTAATTAACTTTATGTAACTTTTGAGTGGATTTATTGACATATTTACCAATCCATCGTATTATTTGCTTAATTTAATATACTTTTAAGTGGTATCGTATGGATCGTGGTATCGGGATACACCTAAGATCTGCTAGGATCGTAAGGGAATGAATAGTAGAATCGAGATACTATGAAAATTAGGATAGATCGGTATCGTTTCGACTCGATAGGATTGTAGTATCGTAAGATACTAGGATACGTATCGGGATACTGACAACCTTGGCGGCAGTAGGCGAATTGAAGGCGGCTGGCGCAGTGTGTTTGTTGGTGAGTGGCGGGGTCCGTCGCGGGGAAAGATGGTGACAACATGCGGCGGTGCTTGGCGAAGGGGGCCGGCGAGCGGGGAATGCGGCGGGCGGCGCGGGTGACAAGGCCTAGTGCGGTGGTGAACGATCGGAGCGGATACAAGCGGGCGGCGTGGCCGGGGCCGTGCTGGTGAGGACAATCGGAGCGGATGCAAGCGGGGCCGCTCGATCCATTCGGCGGTGGGGCCTATCGATTAGTGGTGGATGCTAGGGCACGGGCGAGCACGCGAGGGGAGGGCGGCGGTCACGCGTCTTTCGGCGGCGCTGTGGGCCATGGGTTGCGAAGCGGACCACGGGAGGAGAGGCGATGGGTCGCGACGGCGATGGGCAGGCCAAGGCCCTTGCGTGGGAGGAGGAAGGAGGTAGCAGGGTGAAGCCCGTGCGGGGAGAGGGGGAGAGAAGAGGAGAGTTGGTCCGGAGGGGAGAAATGGCCCAAAGGAGGAAGTAAGACAGCCGAAGGGCATAGAAATGCTCTAACAATTTTTCTATGAATTTGGTAGGATCTTGGGGGTAGAAATAGAATGCGGATTCGACTCAAATTGGATATTGGAGAAATTTGGGGGACTCCTCAGGGCTCATAGAACGGGGCAGTCGATAAAAAGAAGGTATTTGGAGAATAGGAATCAAAAGAAAATTTAATGGGACAATAAGGATATTTTTCCTAGGGCTTGAAATCGAAACGGAGTAAAATATAGTGGAGAAGAGGGGAAGGATTTTAAATATCCAGGTCTGGAAAAGGATTTTTGGATCAGATGTTTTTGGGCTAGGGAAAACAGAGAGTCGAGATTTATTTTGGCACTTAGAACTAATAATACAATCAAAGAAACAAAATTTTAAAAATAGATTTTAAATTAAAATAATTTTTACGGCGGTAAAACTCAGGTTACTACACTATGTTTACCATTTTTCAACCAAATGAAAAAACTTAGTATTTAAATTTCCTTCTAACAAGTTCTTTACTTTAAATCGTGGTACCATTTTATTTCCTCCCCACTCAACAAAAAAAACAAGATGAGAATTTAAAGTTTGTTCGAGATCTACTTCTTGGTGAGAAAGTGAAGCAACTTTATCCTTTTTATCTAACCCGTCAAGCTTATCTAGCAAAGTCTTTTTCTCTTTCTTATTAGTTCCACTAACATTCTTTGCCCAACCTCTTAAGTATTGTCTAAGCTTATGAATTTTAGCTTGATATCTTTCTATTGGTGGAAAGATGTTCGATAGACCAAATTTCCTTAATCATATCATGAAATCCATTTCTTAACAACTAACCAAGTTCAAACTTAAAAAGAAGGTTATTGAAAAAAAGGATGAAGCCGAGTTACTATTTAACAATATAGAGTATGATCAGAAATATCTCTACTAAGAGCTACCGCCATTGACAAAGAAAACTTCTCCTCCCGCCCAGTAGAGAGTAAAATTCTATCTAGTTATCACATCCTGTTGCCCCTGTGCATCTCCAAGGTTTCAGGACGACTAGTAACATGCCCGTGCCAGGCCACGGCATATTTTTAAATATTTTAGAAACAATCAACAAATAAACGAAACATGAAGACCGCTCAACTTGCTAGTTCGTTTTTACCGTTCAGAATATGCATGACCAAACAAATTTTGACTCGTAAACAGGTAGTCGGCAAAAAGTAGGATGAAAAACTCACTAAAAATACACATTACTTTCGATGCCACATCCAATGCATCATCATTCTTTTAATCAACGCACTAACAACAGCATGCGGAACTTATATTTTACACCAACTTTATTAAGATTTTTGAGAGTTTTGGAAACATATATACAACAAATATTTTATTGTGCTATATGAAGAAAAGTACTCTCTTAGCACCACAACTGTTGTGGTGACACTAACACTCCCTCTACAACTAAACAACTGCAGTTATAACTT
>CM002477.1:4471362-4483143 GCA_000325765.3 Leersia perrieri
GGGGGAGCCCCGGGGGCGTCGCCGAGGGGGTGCCGCCCGGCGCGCGGTAGGTCGGGAGCGCGGGGAGGAAGACGAAGGGACATATCTATTTCGACGGGTGTCTCGTAGTATTTCTCGTAAAGTCACTTTATGACAGAATATTTTAAGGAAACTAAAATTATGCAATGGCATAATCTCAAATTTCTTCCATTCACCCCGTTCGCTGTACCGTATGATCACAACCGTTAATTTGGACCAAACGCCAGCCGCAACGGAGAGATCGATCCGTCGGTCTGACCGCGTGAGAAACAAGCTGACCTGAAGAACGAATCACGTTCGCATCGTCGCCAGTCGCCAAGGCAAGGAACCAGATCCACTCCCACACAAGAAGAAATACCAAGGGTTGAGGCGCTCGGAGCAAAGGGGGAAGAAGAGCGGCGGCGATGGAGGGTTGGGACAAGGGGACGAAGAGCGTGGTGGGCGAGATCCCGCTGCTGTCGACGCGGGCGGGTCCCCGCGACGGCGAGGCGTGGCGGCAGCGGCTCAAGGAGGAGTACCGCGCGCTGATCGCCTACACGTCGGTGAACAAGTCCAAGGACAACGACTGGTTCCGCATCTCCGCCGCCAATCCGGAGGGCACCCGCTGGGAGGGCTCCTGCTGGTACGTCCACAACCTCCGCCGCTACGAATTCCCCCTCCAGTTCGACATCCCCGTCGCCTACCCCCAGGTCGCCCCCGAGATCGAGCTCCCCACCCTCGACGGCAAAACCCACAAGGTATCTCTAACATTCTACTAGTATTACTTCTCCCCCCTTGATTTCTACTAGTTCTTATATGGAGGCTATTGTATTCTATCTGAATACTGGTTATTGGATCTTGAAATTGCCCCCGATTCCACACGCTTCTATTGAACTAAATGAATACTGGTATTGAAATGTCTGAATACTAGTTCTTAGATCTTGAAATTGCTGTTGATGTGTATGTATGGATGGATGCAGATGTATCGTGGAGGGAAGATCTGCCTGACAGTGCACTTCAAGCCGCTGTGGGCAAAGAACTGCCCGAGGTTTGGGATCGCACACGCGTTGTGCCTCGGCCTGGCACCGTGGCTGGCGGCGGAGGTGCCGATTCTGGTCGATTCAGGCATGGTTAAGCACAAGGATGATGAGGCGGCTCCGGCCGATGCGGCAGCGGCGTCTGGATCCGCCGCTGCTTCGTGATTGTAAGTCTGTCGTGTGGTTGCTACTGGGGATGGAAATCCACCCAGTTGTTGTGGACTAATAAGAACAACACCTATACATCATCGATGCATTGGTTGCTGGTTTAAGATACAGTTAGTTGTTGACTAACTTGGTGTGAATGATGCAGTCATAGATCGAAATATACAGTCAATTCGTTCACTATGCGTGATGCAGCTTCTGAATTTCCTCTCTCTCTATATATATACTGACATATCTTACATATACCACTGCATCATTTAATTTATTGTATGGCCTCTTTTATCACTTTATCTTGTGAACCAACCTGAAGCTCCAGTTTGTTTAGATGTTTGAATTAGTAATATTTAATATGCAAACGTGTGTGTTAAGTGCTGATGTCGTCTAGTTCTATAGTAGTAGTAAGATAGTCAACTGGGATTTCTGGTATTTACAAGGAGTGTAAAGCTTAAGAGCAGTTGATGCCTGTTGCACATTGTTGTCTTTGCTGCGTCTTGCATAGTTGCAGCATGTAGATTTGATCTCATTCAATTATTGGTACAATCATAGGGAGCTATTTGCTGGATTTGGATTGGCAACAGTTTGATGTGTATGTACTCGGAATGTGTTTTAATCAGGCACAATTTGCAAACAATTAGACAATTTGCAACATGAAAATGACCAAATATGAAGTATCTTTCACTTTTCTTCATCCTAATTTGAATTTACCCAACATAGTATTTGATGTATTTTTACATTTTTATAATTGTCTTTGCATAAACAAATTTGCAACATGATATATCTAAAATGATGTTAGTAGTGAGTTGGTACATACTGTATTTAGTATTTTAGTGGACCAAAGTTGATTAGGAACTAAAGTTGTAGCATAATTCAGTCCTTTGTGGCACTTCACGCATTGACATTTCTCTTGAATGATTCCATGTAGTTCTAACATTTCTCTTGAAAGAATTTCTTTTAAGCATCAGCTTGAACAATTTACATAATAGTTTGACAAATATGGAATCAGATGCTACTCAGCCCCTCCATTCTGTTCAGAAGGCTTTCATAGAATTTGTGTTAGTAGAACCAATCTCCTTATTTATTTTCATAGATGTAGTCTCTTTATTAGGATGAATTATCATAGATGGTTAAACTGTGGATTGTTCTAAACTGCAACTAGGTTTACCTAACTCCTTGGCTTAATTATAATTGTAGATGTGTTCCTTTTTACTGCTTGGCTTAATTCCTGTGTTTAATTTTAAACTGCTTGTAGGTTGGTGACATAACCCTTAGCAAGAAAAAAATTCACTGATTTCTCCTCTCTGATTAATGACAATCGCTTTTTTTAAAATCTTTTTTGTCTGACAAATCCCATCTGATGAAGCAAAACACTGACATGTATTACATATTCTATTGCATCACCTAATCTAGTTTATGGCCTTTTTTAGTATCTACTCATTATTCTATCCTACTATACTAGACATGCTTAGTATACTACTAATCAACTGAGTCATTGTTTGTTAGATGTTTCATGTTTGAAATTTTGAATAAGACTTGCATTTTCAAGGCAGATATCAGTACCTTACAGTCAGCTAAGAGTTCAGGTATTTGACAAGGGGTGTGAAGCCATTGTGTGCCATTTGATGCCCCTATTGCACATTGTTTGTTGTATTTGTTGTGTGTTGTCTGTAGCATAATTCATTTCTTTTGGTCATTTCATGTTGACTTATCTATTGAATGCATCTATGAAAGTTTAAACAATTTCTCGAAATCTATAAGGCTGACTAATTTATGTAGTACCTGGAGGCTTCATAGATTTTTTTTTTTTTTTTTGTAGAACAGCACAACAAAATTCCTTATTAATCTCATTGCCGTTTTATGTTCTTTATCTTACTGCAACAGGTTTGTCCTCAAAGAAGATATAAGCACATCAATGGTTTCAGTGTCGATATCTTCTTTTCTAGATCTATTTAAATTTTCAACATTCTACTAAGTAGCAACAAACCCGTTTTGTGAGCAATCAGCAATTTCACAAATTAAGGTATACTAAAAAACCTATCTTTTGATTTGTCAAATTTAGAATATCATTTTGGGCAGTATCCTATGACAAATATTCAGATTGTTTTCATTTCTTTAAAAAACCTTTTAAAATTTTGGCAAAATTTTGACAAACAATAAAGTAGCCATCAAATTTTGGCAATTCTAGAATTCTCTTCTCTTAGGCTACGTTCATATATAGGTAGAGAAAATAATGTTGGCAACTCCAAACAGTGTTTTTCCCTCTTTTTCCGTACGCATGCTTCCCGAACTATTAAACGGTGTGTTTTTTGAAAAAAAAATTCTACACGAAAGTTATTTAAAAAAATCAAATTAATCCATTTTGGAAGTTTAAAATAGCTAATAGTCAATTAATCACGTACTAATAACGTTTTTCGTTTTGCGTGTGCTACTATTCTTTTTCTCCCTCTTTCCCAACAATCACATTCGAAGGCAGCCTTAGAATATCTACTAAAATTAAAATTTGGTAAGGTAGTAAATTAAACACAACCATCATCTACTTACCAAAATTTAGCATCATCAAAGTTGGATTTTTCTTTTGCAATAAAGTGAATAAGCCCTCAGTATTGGTGACATCTCTCCACCAATTACTTGCAATATAAAGTGAACAAGCCCTCAGTATTTCTCAAACACTTGCGCACAAGCTTATATGGGGTGTTGAGATCAGATGTAAACTTGCGACTGACTGAACTTTCACCGCAGTGTTCAAGGACGCGCGCACACGCACACAAACAAAATACAACATTACAGCAAACAACATAGCAACGCAACATTGCAGCAGACAACCAATCGAATAAACAAAATTGCCGTCAGGATTAGCATCTTTACATGTTAGACGTCAAAAGTAAGCGCAAATTCCTCTCTGTGTATATGTATTATGTACACCTAATCCACAAGTTACATTGTCTAACTTTCAACAGCAGGACAAGCACCTCAGTTTCAACAACAGGTACTATATGTGAACCATCTGTATGGCAGTCCGATGTATGACTTGAAATTGAAATATATTCCTCCTCTTCAGCCACACTAAAAAAGGATCTGTTTGAGCCAAAATGAAGGACCAGTTAAGAATCACATTGACAAATAGAGTTAAAATTTGCTTTCATAAATCAAAGCAAGTGACAAAGATGTGCAAATAGAACACAGTGATAAATATTGACATAGCATTCCACAGAACCAGTCACCAAGCATATCCATCTATTATATACCTCCAGTAAAACAATTGTTTTCTCCAAAAACTCATGAAAATGCTATTAAAATTCCAGGTCATGTCCATCTAAAATAAAGTCTATAGTATATGGTGAGGTAATTGACAGACAGATGGAGGCATGTATAACATCAACATATGAAACAGTACTTCCAAAAAAACAACCAGATATCTTTTTAGATCATGATGATAGAGAAGCAATTAGAACAATCAAGTTTGTACCTGCAAGGTAGAAAGGAACTATATCATGTGCTTTGCTTCCTTCTCCAGAGGAATAATAACATCCAGGTTTTGAGCAGTTTTCCATCCGTTAAGGTGCATGTCATCTTTGTCTTCTAGATGAAGATGAAAATTCATAATTTTTGAACAACCAGGAGGTACACCTTCCATATGAGTTTCATCCTCTACAAGCTGCTCTATGAATGTTGTCTCCTGCAAGTCAGAACAAAGATATAAAGGGATGACACAAGGCATTGTTAATTTTAGACAAAAGTATAAAAAATAAGACATCAGAAATTATTTCTATTTTAAAAGAAAAGGGGCATGATTGGAGTGTCAAGTTATGCATGTACATTCGGGGACATAAGTAGACATATATAAGGTTTGCATATATTTGTGTAGGAAAGAGCTGAAAAGATTTTTTTGCAAAAAAGGTGTGATGGACTCAAATGCTCAATGTGATTCTCAAGTTAACAGATATTTCAGTATAACTAGCTGAATCAAGTGGATATGTAAAATCCAAGAAAGATGCTTTTAACTTTCCTGTACTTAAAATAGAAGAGAAATACGCAGACATGCCATAATAATTCAAACCAAAACCTTTTCAGATGCAAAGTATCAATGGGTATGATTAACACAAAGGCAAGAGAGACATGCCTAGGCCCTAAGGTATCTGCTACTTGGCTTCATTAGCAATGCTTCATAAAATCTCCATTATTCTTACCTTTTTTTCCTCTTAAAAACGCAAAATTATGGAAATTTTCTATTGATATGGAATGTAACAAACTGTGATGAACACAAAGACAGGAACAAAGACTAACCCTGACGACATGCACACACAAAAGCCTATTCTCCCAAAAGTTTCTGCAACCATTTCAGTGTTTCACACCAGCTAGTTGCCCAATGATATGGATGCTGTACTATGAAACTTATCTTTTGTGCTCCTACAAGTTGAACTATCAAATGAGGATGATCAAGCTATCAAATTTATTACCCCTGCAAACTGCTCCCTTGCTTGGAGCACCTACAAATCTGTAATTTTGTGATGTTAAGATGGCAGGTACCAGCATAATGGTTTAATGGACGAATTTTAAATACTTCCACTAATCAGTTAGGCTATTTCATTACTTCCATATCATGGGAACAATCACTTTTCATCAAAATGACCAAACTTAAGAGGTATGATAGTTTCTAGACGAATTAAAATTTTGATTTTGCTTCAGGTGAATGCAAATTGGTGATCGATTCAATCATGATCTGATTTTGAAGTGTACTACAAGTGCAAATCACAACCTATGCAAATTAACAATGCTGTTGCCAAAACTGGCATAACTGTATTAAAAGCACAAGAGCAGGTACAACTATCAAGTCATTCAGTACGGGGGAAATTGTAGTAGTAGTATAGCTTACTTGAAAGCCCTCCTTTGCCGTGTCCAGCTGCCGTATGTAATTCCAGGATTGATGACCCCTGTTCTTGGCGTCCCAAAGCATAGTGCTGTTGAACGCAAACCCTGACATATGTACATGGAACCTCCTCCGAATCTTGCTCCTATCTCTGGTGTGCCATCCCACAACCCGGCTCCCGTTGCACACTGGTCCTTCTAGTATCGTCTTGCTCTTCCCGGGGGACAAGGTTGCCACAGGCCAGGTGCCAAAATTCCTAAAACACCAAAATATCGTTCAGTATTCACCGATTTACACAAATGAGTTTCGTATCTCCAAGTTCTAGTAACGAATTGTTCCAATCTCTAAGTTGACTTTGAATTTCAATCAGGATATCAATCGAACGAACAATACTAAATTGGGAGAGTTGTTGTGACGTCATGATTGGTACACCTTACCTAATGTCTCGAAGATGGTGGAGGAGGTCAAGCGAATAGACGTTTTCCTCGTCGGCGAAGTAGACGATGCCGTGTAGGCGATGGTGCTCGATGTGGTCAAGCGCCGCGTTCCGCTGGCGCGCGCGGCCGCCGTCAGCGTCAACGGGGGGACGCTCCTGCCTCCGTCCTCCGCGGCGCCATGGGCGGGGATCCTGGGGCGTATCGTCGGGGACTGCGGGAGAGGAGGGGGCGGAGGACAGGTGGCGGTACATTACCCCGCAGCCACGGAGTAGCTCGGCCGTGTCGCGCGTGGCGGCGGCGGAGTGGTCGACGACGAGCCAGAGCAGCGGGGACGGCGCGAGGCGGAGCGTGTGCGCGAGGCGGCGCAGGTAGTAGGCCTGCATCGGGCGGGCGCGGGTCGGCGTCACGACGAGCAGCAGCCTCCGCTGCTGCGGCGGAATCGGCGGAAGAAGAGCCGGGATGTCGACGTCGACGACGACGGAGGGCTCGTCGTCGTCCGTGGCGAGGATGGCGTTGGATGGGGGAGGGAGAGGGAGGTGGAGGTCGAGGTGGAGGTGGCGGTGGGCGAAGGGGAAGAGGCCCGCGACGAAGCCGAGGAGGAAGCAGAGGAGGAAACACGGCGCCGAGATGGGCCGCCGCGGCGGACACGGCGGCGCGGCCATCTACTGCTACTTGTGTGTGTGGGGGGTGACTTGATTATGATGATGTGGCGTTCCGTAGCGTGATGGAGGCAGGAGGCGCCATCGCTTTTTGTGGGAGGGGGGCGGAGGTGGAAGAATCGGTCGCGATGGCGTGAGGTGGGATGGAAGTGCAGGTGTAGCCGTGGACGGGGTCGGAGGTGGCGCGTGCGGGATGAATGCGCCGCCGTGCCAGATGGATGGGAATTGTGTGTGCCGTGCCGGTGCGAGGCGGATTTGGGGGAAAGGTGGGCGGGGTCGCGAGGGGGGGACGTGGGGCCAGTGACCGAGTGCCGCACTGCCGCGTCGCTTGCCGCGTGGACGGAAAAGCTGCACACGTCGCGAGTCGCGAGCGCGTCCCCAATTTTTTTTTTTTTGTCATATCCTCTTCAACGGACATCGGTTTAGAACAAAGGGAATTTCACAGAGACGATCCAAGGTGACATATAACGAATTTCAGTTATTTAGATCCTGAGTAACTTACACCAGCCCAGTACAATACACGGGTGCTTAGATAGATACTTAAAAATAAACATTCGTAACAGCAATTGCCTTCGATAATTTATTTTCATCACTAGCATTGATTTGTTGCTTACCACTTAATTATAGGGCCCCTAAATTATATTATATATAAATGTGAGCGCTCATGTTAAATCTAATATTGAATCTGGATGAGCAGGTTTTCTAACTTAAAACCTAATCAATTGAGCTATACTCGCTTTGCAGTTGTCTCCAAAAATTTTTGGTTGATAGGTAATCGCGGGTGCAAAATTGTTATAGTCGCTGCCTTGACATCACTTTAAAGGTAAGGTAAGGGTCAAATGCTTCACCAGGCCTCGACTCCCGTTCTGAATGCCATTTGGGGCGGTAAAAAAAGGTTAATTGTCCTTAAAGCGCACATCTAAGTGGCCCATTCAACAAGTCTTAAAAAAAGTTTCATTTAGGTCCACAAATTCGTAAATCTTGCATCGAGATTTATAAACTCGGCTTATTATATCATTGCAATCCAAAACATTGTTTGACCGTAGTATTGCCTACATGGATGCTGGCGTGACGTTCACTAATCCAACACCCGCTGACAAGCTGGTCTCACCCCAAAATTTCTTTCTATTTTTCTTATTTTCTTTCCTTATTCTCCAAGCATTCTCGAGAACGAGTTCTCTAGCCATCAACTAGGTTGTTGGACTTGGCACCTAGTCGCCTCTCCAACCTCGTCTCCATTGTGGGCCTCATCATCTTTCACTTGGGGGAGTTGCATCTGCCGCCACCTATGGCTACATGCACCCTTGGATCTCCTCCAGTTGTCTGCCACCGCTAGACTATAGTGCCATAAGGCTAGGTGGTGAAGCCTTCTGGCTCGCGGCGGAGCCCGGTCTCCAATAGCTCAACAATGAAGCGTGAGGTGCAGCGGCCTAGTGGCATGTGGTTGGCGCGACTCGTGATCGAGAATGGCAACAACAAATGGATCTAGGGGCTGCATTGGCCTTTCTCTTCTGCCCGACAAGGCCACATCCAAAATACGAGGGGAAGGTGCCACAATTGGCATCGCCTACTAGCAAACGCACTCAATGAACTACAAATGGCAATGGATGGCCACCATGACAAAGGAGGGCAACAAGTTGGTTAGGATCAAGAAGCATCGTGCTGGTTCCGCCTAGGTAGCACTGAAGTCTGGGTGACAATAGAAGGGATGGGTGGAGCTCAAGCTCTTGGGGTGGAGCTAGTGCTGGTGCAGATCTCGATGAAGCCCTCTACACACGTTTTGCAAGTTAGAGATGGATGGAGCTCAAGATCTCGGGGGCAGAGCTAGTGCAGAGCACGGTGAAGACCTCTATGCGAGTTTTGCAAGTTTTGTAGACCTAGATGAAACCTTCTTACTAGGTTAAGAACCTCTAGTACAATTTAATCAAGAATCTTTGTATTGGAGAAGATAGAAGAGAGGGCAGGAGATGGTGTGAGGACTCATCATGATGGCAACATCCTCAATTAGGCTCAGCATCAACACCAAAACTTTAGCAAGCTTCTTTTGAATTTAGTTTTTTTTTTGGGACAAGGAAGACCAGTGAGGTGAGGCAGCTCGTCACCTCTCGAACTTCTCGAGGATGAGCAAGGGAAAAGGAAGGGAGGGAGGACATGATAATATAAGGTCTATAGTTCATGCACAAAATCTTGGCATAATCTATACCATTTCACAAGTGACTGGAAATTGTGGGGGGGGGTTTATATGTATGACTAAAAGCTAGACAGATGAATGCAACAATATTATATTTATGCCAATTTCTAGGAACTTGCTCATGATGATGTGGAAGGGTGTCTATGCTACATCAAAAGTTAACAGTGGTTGTTCGTATTACGATCACGGATAAATCTACAAGCGCATAGAATACCACTGTAGCACGTCATCTCAGAGTGACCCAAGAAATATCGAACTCAAGCAATGTGTGACGATTATCTAAGATAAATCAATCCATGGACAACATCCAATCGTAGGCTAGCTAGGCTAGAGATGATTTTTCTATGGGTTTTACTTAATTACAACTAAGTTGAAGGTTGTTCCCTATTGATTGCTTCGGGCACTGACATTTGTTGGTCTACCAACGTGGTTCCGTCTAAGTAGCTCTATGATGTATCCTGTTGAAACAAAGATTTTGGCAATAAATTGGTAGTGGCTAAGGGGCGTAGGTCTAGAGGAACGATGGTGACACAGAGATTTATATAGGTTCAAGCCTTCTGGAGAGTAATAACCCTAATTCTGTCGAGCGAGATGAAATCTTTATGCCCGGTTTGTGTATTGAAAATTATGCCTGTCTCTTCCGAGGTCCTCCTTCCCTTTATATAGCAAAGGAGGGCGGTGATAAGATATTGTCGGTGATATGGGCCTGGGGGTATGCTAAGGATGCAACGTGTGCATGAAAAGACGCATTTACATAAGTGGCGCACAATAGAAAAATACTTGGATCGCCCTAAAAGGTTCGGGCCACGTGGCCACCCCGAGGGGGTCAGGCCCGGGGGCTACCGGAGGCCGTTATTCCTCCAGGGAAGGGGTTCGGGAGCACCCAGACCCTAGCCGTGCCACCCTGCACCTCTCCTGTGAGAGGGGCAGGCCCAATTGCCAACTGCTCAATTCAACGTGAGAATAGTGCTCAGGCGATGCCCCATCGCATTTAATGTGAAGTGAGGCGTGCCTGTCAGTGCTCATCATCATCACCTTTTGCACGGGACGGAAGGAGAGCAAAGTCTTCACCGGTGACCGCGAGCTGACTGAACCGCCAGACCACCCACGCCCCTCCCCCTAGCCGGTCACCGTCCCATTAAATGAGACGGACGGCCGCGTGGGAGAGAGAGAGAGTGAGAAGCTGGGGGGATGTGTCACCCTTATACCCGTTGGAGAGTCGCTGACAAGTGGCCCCCTACTGGAGTAGGTGGTTGACCCTTCCCGTACCGGTAAAATGACGGCATCATCGCCCGTTTTTCCCCAGCAACACCCACGACGTGGCAACAGGAGCAGGTATAGGAGAAGACCTCCGATAAGACAGAGCATGAACCACTTCCCGGCAAGGTGTGGAATGAATAATGTAGGACTATTGTGGTGTCCCCTTAGCCCTATAAAAGGAGGCCCAGGTCCCTTATAGAGGAGGTTGGTTCATTCCTAGAAGAACACAAGTCTAGACTCACGCTGCAGAGCACCTCAGTCATTAGCTCCAGCGCCATCCAAAGATATGGTTCCATCTAGATAGAAGAGAAAGGGATTGGGGGAAGAGTCAGATACACTTGATTGTAGCGCAAAAAGATCACCATACCAAATATTATACTCCTCCATCCACAGTATCAACGACAAGAACATGAGTAGGGTATTACGCTTCTCAGCAGCTCGAACCTGTATAAACCCTGGTATCATGTGTGTTTAGCTTGCCTTGTCACCTGCCCACCTTCTTCTTCCCCTTAGCTCAGGCCTTGGTACACCGCACCTCTATGCCAAACCAAAAAAGGGGGTCCCCGGGATCCTGCGTGTCGAGCACACGCATCGACAGTTATGTAAACATATTCATAGTTCGAGATACCTTACCAAATACATCAAGGATAAAAATAGAAGATAAAGATCATATTCATATCTCTAACTATCCTTTCTTGGCTCTCAAGTAAATAACGTATCCGGACTCTCAAGGCATGACTATTCATCAAGTCTCCTTATGGGCTCTTGGCTCATCCCCTATTGATGATATGGAAGCCCATCGTCTAGTACTTTGGTCCCATAATATCCACAACAATCGTATTGCAATTCTTCAAGTTCTTGCTTGTGTTTCTCAATTTGTAGAAAGGATTAGCCTTCTCGTCAAGGTCAACCACACTTTGGCATGATTAATAAATAGAGAAAATGTGGTGCTGTGATTATAGGGTTTGGGTCTTGTTGACCGAAAGCGGAATCGTGTGTGCCTGCTAACATCAGCAAAAATGCCCTCCCCTTCTTTGTCATCCTCCTCGGCCTCAGTCACGGTCGGTAGCACAGGGGATCCATCAAGGGCGTCCACATAGGAGAGAGTGACACACCCTTTCCTTCCTCCTCTGCCTCCCCTTGATGTTGTGGTCGATGGGGTGTGTGTGGG
>CM002477.1:4483243-4508595 GCA_000325765.3 Leersia perrieri
CGTTTGGAGAGGGTGGGGGGTTGATGCCACCATAGCCCGTACGATAGAAGAGGGAAGGAGGCAGTGGCGGAGGCACAACCGCACCGGCGGCATCCTTGAGTGGGCAGTGGGGAAAACAGATTAGATCATTAGAGCATCTCCAGTAACAGCCTTAATATAAAGCCCCTAAAGGTTAGATGAGGGCTGCCTCCATCTCCTATAGACCCCAAATATATTTTCAACTTAAAAAATAACACTTATTTATTACTTACTCCGTCTCAAAATATAGCTACTTTTAGCTATGAATCTGGACAGTGGTTACGTCCAGATGCATAGCTAAAAGTAGTTGTATTTTGAGACAGAGATAATAGCCCATAATTTATTTATCTTCTATGTTAACATACACATACACATATTATGCCTATTTTAATACCATAATAATATAAACTTGGATATTTCTAAGTGTAGAACTCAAACATATTTAAATTTACAATTTGAAACATGATGATTTGAATTCAAATTTAACATTCCAAATAAAAAATGATATATGCTCGACGCAAATGTTAGACACCAAATGAATGTTCAACAATACAAAAGTTTATAAATAATAGATATATGCACAATATATAAAGTTTGCATTGCAATATATATGGCTATATATATAGTATATGCACATATTATCTGAAATAGGTGCTAGGTATAGAGCCCCTAGTACCAGTGCTGAGGGAGAGAGTTTGAGGGCATTTTTATTTTGAGGCCTTCAACAGCGGTCTTACCAGACCTTGCTTTTTAGCGACCTTATTTAGGGTCCCTGTGTTATAAAGTCACAGATATTTAGGCTTTTGGATCAAAATACAAGAGAATGAAAGGAATTATTTTTGCGGGCCCTTCCCAAGATTTTCCGAGGAGAATATGGCCGGTCCAGTTAGAAATTCACGGGTGATTGGGCTTCCAAATGAACAATTCTCATACTCCAGGAAGCTAGTACTGCTATGGGCTCATATGAGTCCATGGCTGAGAGGAAACCAAGGAATCCAGCCCCTGCAAAACAAAGCCCGAAGTTGCAGAAACTCGCTTTGGATCCTAGACACCCGGGAAGCAACGAACCGTCCAGCCTTTCTCGAAGAAGTAAAATGCGTGCGCCACTTGTCTTGCAGCCCCAGGACGCGGCCACCACACACCCGCTTCCTATAAATCCTACTCCCACGCCGCAACGCGACTCTCCCTATTCTTCCTCAGCCAAAACCCCCGGAAACTTGTTGAGAGACCGTGTCTATCTCGCTTCGGTAGATCGATCGATCGATCGCGGCGGCGGTAATGGCGTTCGCGGCGAGCGGCGTCGGCGACCACGTGGCGGTGGATGTGGAGGCGGGGGAGGAGGGGAGGAGGAGGGCGGCGGTGGAGGAGGCGGACCTTCTCTGGGCCGCCTTCGAGCGCCTCCCCTCCTCGAAGCGGTGGAGCCACGCTGTCGTCCTCCCCGACCCCGACGGCGGCGGCGGCGGAGGTCAGGTGGTGGACGTGCGGAGGCTCGACCGCCCCGGGCTCCAGCGCGTGCTCCGCCACGCCCTCGCCACCTCCGAACTCGACAACGCCAACCTCCTCCACGGCATCAAGGCCCGATTCGACGCGTACGTAGTTGGGGGGCATTGGGGGTTTGGTTTGGTTTCGATCCGATTCGATTCTCCGCTGCAAAGGGGTGATGAGACTCTAAGACGATCTAACTGCGTTGGGCCGTTGTGGGGATTGTGCTTGTGCAGGGTGGGATTGGAGGTGCCGCGGGTGGAGGTTAGATTCCAGAACCTGACTGTATCGACGGATGTTCATATCGGCCGGCGAGCGCTGCCGACGCTCGTCAACTATGTCCACGACATTGCTGAGGTATAGATTCGCGTGAGTACGTTGTTTATGTGGTGCATGGTTGGGCGTGGTAAATTGGGAAAGGAGTTATAAATTAAGCACAAATAGACGAGAGCAATCGCGCGCTGCTAGAACCCTTCATGTGAATAAAAGTGACTAAGTAGCTAGGCACGATTTAGCTTGTATTAATTCCTTGCTGTCACAACTCACGCGAGCTTGTCTGTTCCTTCTCTTTCATTAATGCGAAACTTAAATTTTATCACGTGTAATTACGGCTGTGAGATGCAATGCAACCTCATTTTGACTGATTATTTGGTTCGTTTGTGTGATCCTTTTGTTTCTCCCAGATAAACCTTGTGGAGACAAACAACTTATCTGAGGGATATTTTTTTGTTTATGGTTTCTGGACCACGGGAATCAGAATTAAAATTGCTGTGGTAGTTTGGATGCTGGCAGTTCTTGTTAGATGAGAGGCTGGATTTCTGATATTTGCATTAGTTTTTTTCTACGACATAGTTATTCTTTGTCGCTGCTTTTCACTAGTAACTTCCTTGTTCGAAATAGATGAAAGATAGCAGTGACAAGATTGTTCCATTAGCTGGTAGGATGCCGGTCTGTCCAGAATCTATTACTGCAGTTGCCAGTTAACAACACAACTTCGATTCTTCATTTTGCTTGATTAGCCATTCATCATTGTGATATTCTACTTTAACTCTTGCTGATATTTTCTTTTTATCATTTACTTGCAAGCAGCGAATTCTTATTAGCAGCCGTCTTCTACATCCCGATAAGGACAAGCTGGTTATTTTGGATGATGCTAGTGGAGTTATCAAACCTGGGAGGTGAGAAACTTACCATACAGGCATGCGCATAACTCATATATGTCCACAGGTGAAAAAAATATGAAGTGTTTGTTTGCATGGCAATGTGGTTAATCTTGACATCTTACTGTTTCCCTTGAAATTGTGTTGTTTTGTTATTTCTGCACATACATAAATAATTTTTTAATGAAAGATTCTTGTTACAACTTGTTGAGGTTGCATTTCTTGTTTTTATATATGTGATGCAAGAATGACGTTGCTATTGGGACCCCCTGCATCTGGGAAGTCAACTCTCTTGTTAGCTCTTGCCGGTAAACTGGATTCTCAGCTAAAGGTGAGTACCTCCCACCTCAACACACACACATAAGTTCTTTTGTCCAACTCGAGTAGACTTTGTTCTGTCTTCTATAAGAGATTCGTAGTTTCTCATGACTTTCTGTTCATTTTGTATGTCCAATTTGTCTTCATCTTCCAACAGAAAAGTGGAAAAGTTACCTACAATGGAATGGATCTTGATAAGTTTTGTATACAAAGAACTTCTGCTTATATCAGCCAGACAGATAACCATATTGGAGAATTGACAGTACGGGAAACTTTAGATTTTGCAGCAAAATGCCAGGGTGCTAGTGAAAATTGGCAAGGTTGGTCTTGTTTGTTCATCATTATTTATGACATGTTTATACTAAAATAGCTACAAATGAAATTCCTTAGTATTACTTGAAAACTACTCCCTCCACCCCTTCAGATATATGACATTATAACATAAATTCTAATGTAAATCATGCCATGGAAATCCAAGGAAGGTTAAGTTTATAAAATCTTCTAAAACATTGTTGTTTTTTACATAATATTTTCAGTTCCATGCACATACATTTATTTCTGACGCAAATCGTATGTTTATTTCCATATATATTTCTAAATTCGGCTGCATTATATGTTCAATTTTGTGGTAGCCTTGTTTGACAACAATTAAAATCTCTATAAACTAATGTTGTACCACTTTAGCCTATAATAAGAAAAAAAAATTTCAATGAAAACATGACCTACGGTAGTGTTCTGAGTCCATCCAAATAGCCACGTTCATAATGAAGTATTCCGTGTAACACAAGCAGCCTTATCCATATAAGAAGGTGATAACCTCAAGAAAGTTATATTTTCTGCTTTTCTGGCCATTGTTCTTAGGATTGTTCATTGCAGATAATTTGAGGATTCATGCATCTTATGACAGGTACTATAAAACAATCTAGTTGCAGATAATTCTGTATGGAAACTAATTAATATTAGCTCATCTAGTGAGGGATCATATAATATTAGCTCTGTTCTTTTCAACTTCTAATATAATATAAAGCTCGCCTTGTGGCTATTTAAAAAATAGTATTAGGGGAATGGTCGATCTGTAATTTTGTTCTTTTCAAGGTTATTCATTAAAGCCAATATCTGTTCTCCCTGGAAGTGCTACAATTTTTTTTTGTTTATATTGAGGCAGATTTCTTATGAATATGTTTTGAAACTAAACCTTTTAGCTGATTTTCAGTGTCACTCAATATGAAGCCAATTTAGACTTCTGAAATACTGTATATTTTTTAAAAATTTCTATCTTGAATGCTTCTCATAGTGCATTTACACAAAGCTATTTTGGTTGTTTCGATCTTTAACCTGTTTAGACAACTTGCACATGATTTTATCTTATGTGTGCTTTTGAATATATATGTGTAGAGTGCCTGAAAGAATTGGTCAATCTTGAAAAGGAAAAAGGCATAAGGCCGAGTCCTGAGATAGATGCTTTTATGAAGGTCCGTTACCTAATTTTGTGGCTAAGCTTCTTGTGTTATATTTTTGCTCTACAAAATGATTTGTTTTGTGTGGGCAGACTGCATCAGTTGCAAGACAAAAGCACAATCTTGTCACAGACTATGTGTTGAGAGTGCTTGGACTGGATATATGTGCTGATACCCCTGTTGGCAGTGAGATGGAAAGAGGTGTCTCTGGTGGCCAGAAAAAACGAGTTACAACAGGTTCAATGGATATCAAATTATTTTTTCCCTGACAATTACCAATACTTTCTTTTTTCTACATTGCACCAACCCTTATAACCTGTCTTAGAATAACAGAGTTTGATGTCCTGGGTGTGCACCTTCTGTGGCACATTTCTCATGAACATCTTGCAGGCGAAATGATTATTGGACCAAGAAAGACCCTTCTCATGGATGAAATATCTACAGGTCTCGACAGCTCAACAACCTTTCAAATAGTTAACTGCATGAGGAACTTTGTTCATGAGATGCAAGCTACTGTGCTGATGTCACTTCTTCAGCCTGCACCAGAGACGTTTGAACTATTTGATGATCTGATCCTGTTGTCAGAAGGGAAGATCATTTATCAAGGTCCTATCAAACATGTTGTGGACTACTTCAAATCATTGGGATTTTCATTGCCACCTCGTAAGGGGATTGCAGATTTCCTCCAAGAGGTATTGTTTTATCCTGCTTATTCCATAGATGTTCAGAGCATGTTAAAGTTTACATGCAAGTTGCATTTGTTTCAGGTGACATCAAAGAAAGATCAAGCTCAGTACTGGTCTGATCAGTCAAAACAACACACCTTTATTTCTGCAGCAGAAATGGCAGCTGCATTCAAAGAATCTCAGTATGGTAGATATTTGGAGTCTACTCTAAGTAGTTCGTCTGGCAATAATGATTCTCCTGAGGTTCTACCCAGGTCAAAATATGCAGTAACAAAATTTAGCCTTGTTAGTGCATGCTTTGCCAGGGAGCTTATTCTAATAAGCCGCAATAGTTTCCTCTACACTTTTAGGACATGCCAAGTACGTTCGTGACACTTGTTACTTATTTTAAATAATTTATCAGAACAGTTAAAGGTTATAGTAACTAAGAAACTTGCAAATCGATTTTTATAATGCATGGACTAGTCTAATTTTTAATACCTTAATGAGGTAAGAAGTAAAATTTATTGATTTTCCTGTTATAATCCATCATAGTGGCCAATGCTTGTGAAGCAAAACCACAACAAACTCATCCATGATACACAAAATCAGCACCTTAGCATCATTTATCATAATTGTTTTGGGGGTATTAATACTAGAGAATTGATATATGAACAGTCAGCGCTCAGCTGTCGACAATCTTAGACACTCGTAGGGATGTAAGTCTTTGAAATTTTAGCATGGTTTTTCTTTTGATTTCACATGAGTTTTTTATGCAACCTTCTATTGGCAGAGTTTATGCTCTATGTGTGGAATTTCACGTTGAATGTTTAGTTCAGCATTCAGTGCTTATTTTATGGCGTAAGTGTGCACTCATGTTTGGTATAAAAAGGAGGTAGAAATAACATCCATCTTCAAAGATAAAAGAATATTACATGCTGCATTACTTGACAAGACCTAATAAATCAGGGTTAAAAACCTGCTGACTTTATTGCCAGATTCTTGTTATCTGGAGTTTGTACATACAGAATTTTTAACAGGCTTCATTTTGTTTCACTGAAATTTGTTATGATTTGGTTCATGATAGTATATATTATGTGAAGTCATGCTATCATTATCTTGGGTTTTTGAGGGATGGAGTGATTTTGTGCAGGTTGCTTTCGTTGGCATCATTACATCTACACTGTTTCTCCGGACAAGATTACATCCTGTTGATGAGCAAAACGGGAACCTTTATCTGTCCTGTCTATTTTTTGGGCTCGTGCATATGATGTTTAATGGTTTTACAGAGATGACTATGACTATTTCTCGACTTCCAGTGTTCTATAAGCAGAGAGACAATTTCTTTCATCCTGCATGGGCTTTCTCACTTCCAAATTGGATACTAAGAATTCCATATTCATTTATTGAAGCTGTCGTATGGTCATGTGTTGTATACTATACAGTAGGCTTCGCACCAACTGTTGACAGGTATACCTGAGACATTTTGTTAGATAATGCATTAAAACCCGGCCTCTACATCCAACGAGGATGTGGCCATGTATATACCTTAGATATGTACCCTTTTAGTCAATATGCTTAACTGGCTGTATTTTTTGCATTTTGTCATCTCATGATACCATCTGCAGGTTCTTTCGTTTTATGTTGCTGTTATTCTCTATACATCAAATGGCATTGGGCCTTTTCCGGATGATGGGAGCTATTGCACGGGACATGACCATTGCTAGTACTTTTGGATCTGCTGTCTTATTGGCAGTTTTTCTTTTAGGAGGGTTCATTGTTCCTAAAGGTTGATATTTAGTACCATTATCATCTTTTTTGCTTGATTGCTATTCTGACTGACATTCAATTGTTTCATCATATTACTATTGATGTGGATACATTACTTTGCTATTGTTTAACACAGGGGCCATAAAACCATGGTGGGATTGGGCTTATTGGATTTCACCATTGATGTATGCACAGCGTGCTATTTCAGTTAATGAGTTCTCGGCATCCAGATGGTCAAAGGTTCATTTATATGCATATGCATCTTTTGTTCACTCATCCTTCCTGTGTTATCCATTTTCTTTGTAACTGTCTGTTCATAAATGTTTTGTTGCAGGTACCAGTTTCAGGGAACATGACCGTTGGAGCAAACATTCTTATTTCACACAGTCTCCCAACAGAAGATCGTTGGTTCTGGATTGGAGTTGGAGTTTTATTAGCCTATTCCATATTGTTCAATATTCTGTTTACTCTTGCGTTGGCGTTCCTTAATCGTGAGTATTGACATCAGAAAATCATGTTCTTAAATATTATTTGGCTGCTCATTATTTCAATTTCTGAAATAAAATTTCTTTTGAAGCTCTTCGAAAGCCACAGGCAATGGTTCCTTCTGATGATGGGGACAGAAGGGATGTCCAAATAAGTGGTACTGTCTCCAACAAAAATTCAATTGGAGGTAATTTCAGATCATCATATCATTACAACTTAATTTTTCTTTAATAAAATATATATAGTTGGTTTTCCCAGTGCTTTATGGCCTCTTTTGTTTTTGCACTTTTTTTCACTGCAAGAGTTTAACTTTTTTTTTTGGTCCCACTAAACATTGTAATCGTATAGGTGGATACACCTTGATTTACATAAGAGTTAAATAATGTCTTTCTGATCTGTGGTTTGTCGATCTTCTATTGTACTTCAATATTAGTAAGAATTGTCAGATGGGTTTAACTTTAGAAGAACATGGCATTCGTATTATCCATCTGATTTATGACTGAAAATACTTGCATCAACAAGTAACAACTTTTCTCTGGAATTAAATTGCAGAAAAATATGAGAACAATCAGGGACTTGAAGGGCAGACTGACTGCAAAAGTAAAAAGGGAATGATACTACCTTTTCAGCCACTAACCATGACTTTTCACGATGTGAACTATTATGTTAATATGCCAAAGGTTACTCATTTAGAATATATTATTATTTTATTTCAAAAAAATATTATTATTTATTGATCTTACATGTTACCTCTGCTAAAATAGTAGTACTTTATTAAAAAGGAAATGGAAGCAAAAGGTGTTCATGAGAAAAGACTACAGTTACTGTCTGGAGTTAGTGGGATATTTAGGCCACGTGTCCTGACAGCATTGGTTGGCTCAAGTGGTTCTGGGAAGACGACACTTGTGGATGTTTTAGCTGGCAGAAAAACTGGTGGCTACATAGAAGGGGATATGAGGATTTCTGGACATAAAAAAGAACAGAGAACCTTTGCCAGGATAGCAGGATATGTTGAACAAAATGACATACATTCGCCACAAGTAACAGTTGAGGAGTCTCTCTGGTTTTCATCAACCCTGCGGCTTCCAAATGACATAAGTAGAGAAACAAGACATGTCTGTCCTGAACTTTCATTAAAATATCATATCCTAGGACGTTAAGCCTTATTTTTGATCCATACATACTTCTCATTTACCTGCAGGCATTTGTTGAAGAAGTTATGGCATTGGTAGAGCTTGATCAACTTCGGTACGCATTAGTTGGAAAACAAGGTTTTACAGGCTTGTCAACGGAGCAAAGAAAACGCCTTACGATAGCTGTTGAACTCGTTGCAAATCCTTCCATCATTTTTATGGATGAACCTACATCTGGTCTAGATGCGCGAGCAGCTGCCATTGTAATGCGCACTGTTCGAAACACTGTTGATACTGGCAGAACTGTGGTCTGCACGATACACCAGCCGAGCATTGATATCTTTGAGGCATTTGATGAGGTATTGGCATAGTGCTGGATGCTTTGTTTTGTTTTTAGTTGCTCGTTGCCATCGTTGATCGTGCTGGTTCTTTGATTTGATGCAGCTACTCCTTCTGAAACGAGGAGGTCGAGTAATTTATGGAGGTTCACTTGGTGTCCACTCAGTTGATATGATTAGTTACTTTCAGGTAATACACGGGTGCAAGACAGCTGCATTATTTCTTGTTAAAATTAGGTCCTTTCTACAAAATATCAAAGGAAATGAGATTATACTCAGTATTTCTATTATATATTGTTGTACTATGTTAGTGGGATGTAATAGTTTTTGTAAACAACTGATATTTCATCCTTACTTCATAAAAATGCCCTAAGTGCTAAAATTTCTGTGTAAACAAACATAGGCCATTTTTCGTATTCCCTCCGTTTCTGAACACTCTTGAACGTTCTATTTGTTCATGGATATTTGACACGACAGAAGGCTGGGCTGATCATAAACTAACAATTATCAAATATTGACAACACAGGGAATTCCTGGTGTCCTTCATATCCCTGAAGGCTACAACCCAGCAACCTGGATGCTTGAAGTTACAACACAAGCATCTGAAGAAAGGCTTGGCATAGATTTTGCAACAGTTTACAAGAACTCATATCAGTTTAGGTTATTCCTACTGCATTAAATAAAATTCCTCCAGTTTTTACTTTCTTGACTTGAATTTTTCTTCTAATTGTTGGAATTCGATTAATAAACTAGTTTGCTATACTTTAGGAAAGTGGAAGACTTAATTGAAGAACTAAGCATTCCAGCTTCCGGCACAGAGCCTTTAAAGTTCTCATCAGAATTTTCACAGAATCGCCTTACTCAATTCATAGTGTGCCTGCGCAAGCAAAGTCTTGTTTACTGGAGAAGTCCAGAGTACAATGTTGTCCGGTTATTTTTCACATCAGTTGCTGCTCTAATATTTGGTTCGATATTTTGGAACGTTGGAATGAAGAGGTAAATCTTCATGAATAAACCTTTAATATACTCCTGGTCAAAAATATATGATGTTTGACTTGTTTTACGGTCTTCAAGGTGTGGTTTTGACCACTTATAATAGAATATTTCATTATCAGATTATTACAGCTTTTCTTAAGACAAATCTGCACATATCTTATTTTTATTGTTCTCGAGCTAAATATACATTAAGTTTTTTATGGTCAAAGTTTTAAAAGTTGGACAAGATATTGCCCAAAACATCATATACTTTAAGTTTGACCAAATGTTGTTCAAAGCATCATATATTTTTTACCAGACAGCGTACATTATTTTCTCATGTGCCTTTTGGATTCATGTTTGTTGCCACACACACACACAATTGGAGAAAATTATTCCAGCGAAACAGTTATCAGATACTTTGTGCACAAGAATACCTATCACTATGTATCCAACAAAAAAAAAAATCCTGCTCCTTTCAAAAAAAAAAAAATCCTGCAGAAGAGCCTTCTGAGTGGTATCTGGACTGGTTAAGAATCTTCATTAGAATTGCGAGTTTAACGACTGAGCTCTCTAGATATATTGACCCTAGTTCCTTTCTCCCAACCACTAGAGTGCCTATCCCTTATGTTAATTGATTGTGAACACTACTGTAGATTGTGAAGTCAAGTTAGTACGTTTACAACTTGAATGTACACTTTCTATTTATACATTTCAGTTCACTTACATTAGTGCCATTATGCAGAGAATCTACAGAAGATATATTACTTATCATGGGCTCTCTTTATTCGGCATGCCTATTTCTTGGTGTAAATAATGCGTCATCTGTACAACCGGTAGTTTCAGTTGAGAGGACAGTCTACTACAGGGAAAGAGCTGCTAAGATGTACTCGTCATTCCCATATGCTGCAGCACAGGTTTATTGCTGGTCTGGTTCCCATCTTGGTTGTTATCTTCCCTAAAAATCCTATGGCTAACTATACTTGGAATTTTACAGGGTCTTGTGGAAATTCCATATATAGCAGTTCAGACACTAATATTTGGTCTTGTTACTTACTTCATGGTCAATTATGAGCGGAACATAAGTAAGCTACTTGTCACCAGAAATGTTTGTCTTGCAAAGATTCTTACGTCCTTCCATGATCTATACGGTAGTTTAATCTTTTCCTAATTGTAATGTGCTAAAATTATGTTGTAATTGCAGGAAAATTGGTCTTGTACCTTATTTACATGTTCCTTACTTTTACCTACTTCACGTTCTATGGAATGGTGGCAGTAGGCTTGACACCTACACAACACATGGCATCTGTGGTATCCTCAGCGTTTTACTCATTATGGAATCTTCTTTCTGGGTTCTTAATCCCCCAATCTGTAAGACACTAAAAGACATTATTTCGTTTTACTTTTTTTTTCCTGTTCAGTTATTTGTCAACAAATTCACATACAAAAGACTTCATGTTCCAGAAAAAAAAATGAAATACCTATCTGAGAAAATACTTCATGTTTTATCAGTTTTATTGCTCTATTGGACTATTACCTTAATTTTCTCACGCTGACAAGTTTCCTTCACTTTTCCTGTTAATATAATTTAACTATAGATGCACTTTTAAGTTATCGTCTTGGAGATAATCAAATAATCTTTTTTTGAGATAGAGCTAATAGCACAGTATATTCTGATGAATTATTCCCTTACAGAGAATTCCAGGATGGTGGATCTGGTTTTATTACATCTGCCCAGTGGCATGGACACTAAGAGGTGTCATTACATCACAATTAGGTGATGTGGACACCAGGATCGCTGGCCCTGGTTTCGACGGGACGGTGCAGGAATTCCTCCAGCAGAACTTGGGATTTGAACAGGGCATGACAGGTGCCACAGTTGGCGTCCTCATTGCCTTTTCTCTTTTGTTCTTTTCAATTTACTCCCTATCTATCAAGATGATTAATTTCCAGAGAAGGTAACCAATCTACTAGACTGCCTACAATGTAACAGCAGAGGTGGTTTTTGGATAGTTTTCCTTGCCTGGTGCCGACGCTGTTGCGTTTTGTATTGCTGGTACATAGTGTGAGGCCAATTTTTGCTGATGCAGCTGAGAGAAGCAGTTTTTACTTGCTAATTTTGAGAGTAGCATTATTAAATGTACAGTGAATTGTCAATATATTCATTCTACCCCTTGTAATCACGTACAGACTTTATATGACAGGAGATCATTATGCACTGTATATATTTCTTTTGTTGGTTTTGGAGAAGGAATAGTCAGGTGTGGTTGCGTTCCATAAAACACTGCTTGATACGTTCTATTTTCTTTTCCTACTAAACAATATATTAAGGCTGCGTTCAGCAGTGAGAGTTCTCCACAGTATCCTCCTAAAACCTACAGTGAAACAGCTACAGTAATCTACAGTAATGTGTGCACGCAAAACGAGGTACTAGACCGTATGTTTTTTGAAAAATTTTTTTACACGAAAGTTGTTTAAAAAATTCAAATTAATCCATTTTTTAAGTTTAAAATCGTTAATACTCAGTTAATCACGCGCTAATACCATTTATCGTTTTGTGTGCGTGATTTAATGTAGCCAGTTGCCGGTATGTGCTGAAAGCACACTGCCTAACGCAGCCTAAAGCCACTCTTGATCTTATGTTGGGTATTTTCAGCCGTTGTGCTTTGTTCCAGTGAAGGAGCTCACTCCATGTTGTCCCGATTATCCCAAAACAAGTGCAATATGCTCTTTATGGGTACTCTTGTCGAACATTTTCTATCTGATATGCTAGAGGAGTTCGCTCAAATGTATCGCTCCATCCAGTCAAAGACATTTTAAGCTTGCCGCAACAGTAGGTTAAATTTCTAGAATTCCAATAGTCCTTTTCATATTGGACTAAATTTACAATAACGAATGCGCTCCCTAACACGCTAAAAAAGGCAGAGCTACAACATCTAGGGTGCGTTTGGTTGGAGGGAGTTTTTAGAGGGGATTGAGAGTTTAGAGAGACGAGGCTATTAATTAACTTGTTTAGTTAGAGGGCATGGGAGTTTTGGTGGGATGGGGATGGAGAATTAAGGGGGGCAACTCCCTCCATTTCAATACCTGGGGTAAGAGTGTGTTGATAGGATAAATCTCAACTATTCATTTTCACTTAAATCTATTCTCCATCTAAACTCTCACTTAAATTCTCATCATCTGTACCAAACAGAAGAATGAGACTAAAAATCAAATTCCCTTCTTAATCTCATCATCAATTTCCTCATCAAAAAATTTCATTCCTCTTTCCTCAAATTGCCAAACACGCCATAGGTGGAGTTTACCCATGACTCTACCACTACACTCGAGCAATCTATTTGTCATGCACACTACCGGCTTTTCTTTTTTAGGGACACCTTCGTCGAGCTGTATATATTGATTTGAGCAAATATTATATGTGGGATTTAACGATCAGATTTGGTACCTACGGACCTTCAACAACTGGCTCGCCCAATTTAATTAATGTGGGGTTGTGCGTATTGTCTACAGAAAAGAAATCCTTGTAAGCGTATTGTCTACATAAAAGAATTCCTTGTAACCCTATAGCAGACAACCTGCAGAACAATGTGTTACCCAACATGTGTGATGGAAAGATATAACATTATATTAATGAAAGGAATTGGATATGGTACTCACCTAGGTACTCATCGTTCATCAATCTACCACCAAACAAATTGGATCTTTGGGGAGTTGTTCGTTCCCAATAAATACATATTTTTTTTATTCATATTTCTCCATAGATCGCAAAGCAAGTTTATAGAAAACTAATGACTATTAATGATCATTGTTCTATCGATGGAGCTCGTCGCTACAATGGATCCGTCGTGAGTAACCAGCTCAATCAGCTTTCCTGTCGAGACTCGCTCCACCGACCGTCGGACTGTTGGAGAAAAAGCCTTCGAAGGGCATGTAGGAAAGGGGGACGACTGTCGATACGGCCGGTGGAGACTCCTCACCGTGCTATAGGCTGTGGAAGCCACTGTCGGGTCCAGCTCCATTCCAGAAGTTCAACATTTGATGAACAAGACAGACGATGAGAACAGGAGAGATAATGACATAAAGAAAAAAGAAAGGGTAATTTGGTCCAAAAGTTTTAGAAAATGTTGTGAAGGTATCAGTACTAAGTAGTGGCATATATCAAATAACTATAAAATTATAATGATCTAGCTCCAAATTGGTGAATAGTAGTGACACTTTTTAAAACTGTAAAAGTTATAATGGCATGGAATTGATTAACCCTTCATTTTACCCAACATATATAGGGAAAGTCAAATTAGCACTTCCTGGTATATACCCAACACCTATCGACTAGAAAGATAGGTGTATATACCAGTAAGTGGTGTATATACCAGTAAGTGCTAATTTGACTTTCCCGTGAAAAGTTTCCACGATGCAGTGAGGAAGATATCTCCTCGTCTTCAAGAACGATGTAGCGCTTTGGCCATACAATTTATGAATGAACAGCTTGTCCCGAAGTTGTCACGTCTTCCTCTTGATGGAAATCCAATCAAGAAATCCAACTTCTCGTTCATATACTTATCTTGACATGCTCGACATCAAACCTCGCGTAGCCATTTGGGACAGCAACACCATGCAGCCGCCCATGGCTCGTTCATGTACTTATCCTTGACATGCAGCAACACCATCCAGGGATAAGGGGTGCCAGGTCCAACCTCTTAGCTTAGGTGCTCCCAATATTGGACATGGAGGTTAATCTCATGATAGTATCCACAAGCCAACATGTAAGATCTTTCGGGTACTCTGTGTAAGCACAACTAATCTTTTAGTCACTCTGTTGTATGAAATGTTAAATGTATTCATATAGATTACTTATGCCTAAACGTGTGGATAAATCATGTATTACTAATTAAGCATGTGCCAAAAGAACAGAGTAATGAATAAGTACCACGTAGCGTAAGCCGATTTTATTAAAGTATCTAATAATTAAACGCTGGGAAAAATAATGAACTAAATCTCAAAATTAATAACTAGCAACACCTAATGAACAGTATTATTAATTATGCATGTGCCAAATGACAAAATAAATAAATAAATAATATATTTCACTAAATCACTAATTAAACGCACGTTTGACCATACTAAAAAAATTCAACTATACAAACATCGATCTTCAACTATTATATGTGTGCATAACTCTAAATTACACTAAATTTTAAAGTAACAAATATATATTGTAGATCTAATTAAGCACATAGATATATACAATATTAAGCTTGTTTGGTACAAAATAAACTAATAACTTAAGAACCACACGAACAATGTAATAAATAAGTTACATACTCATTGATAAATAATGTTATATATTTCAAGGAAGAAAACACTTTATTTATAAGCCCAATTTATGAGATAATCATTGATAATTTTGTTTTTACCCCAACTTTGATGTCCAATACAGATTTTTCTCCGTCTTTGTGGGATTTTCATATTTTTTGAGAATTACACAGTACAACGAAGACACCCACAATGCACGAACAGCCACCCATATGAACGTACACATGTAAACCCTACCCCTACCCCTATGAGCATCTCCGAAGATTGAGCCATCAAATTCTTGAGATTGATGAAGTCACCACGGTCACCTCACGATCGACGGGTACGTCGATTACCACTAAAAGCATAGAGCCATTAAATCATGGAAAATTTGTTTCTACGGGGAATCAAACCCAGGATGTCAGGTGCTACTGAGGCTCTTGTAACCACTATGCTACAGACCCGTTTGCTGTGGGGTTTTGATTTTTACCCCACTTTTAAAAATGAATCCACCATTTACCCCTCTTTTTCATGGAAGTGGGTGGAGCCACAGTTAAAGGGATAAAGAAATAAAAAAAGGGATAAACTGTTTTGCAAATATGAAATGACCTTTCTACCCTGTATGCAAATTTCTATCAACCGGACAGAGCTTTGGGAGAGGGCAGGCAAATTTCTATCCCCATCACATCGATGACCTAGCGGTTGGCGGCTTGGGGAGAAGGCATGTGCCGGGGAGCGGGCTGAGGGAGCCGCCTGTAGGGCTGTGCCCTAGGTGACGGCCGGTACCGACATGAGGAGTAGGTGGTGATAGCCGCTCTCTTGGGGAGAAGATAGGTAGTGATGGGAAGTGTGGGGGCTGTGGCGACAGGGAGCAGGGAGGCATTGGCGGTGGCGGAGAGGGGGCGGGGGAGGGAGGCAAAACCACAATTATTGATCAAATATAGGGCCAAATGTTCAACAACAACAAGTGAGGGTATAAATGTTCTTTGGCCAATTTTTTAACACCTTTAACTTTACCATAAAAGTAGGGGTACAAGCTGGATTTGTTTTTAAAAAAGCGGGATAAAAATGAAACCCTAAAACATGAGGGCAAAATCAATATTTAACATTAAAGTAGCGGCAAGAGCAAAATTATCCGTTAGATAAAATACATGACATGCCACTGATGTTCCATCAATAACATTTCCCCTTTCTGTAATATCCCACTAACTTCTTTATCAGTTGTACACATGGCACCCAACACTCAATTATGCTACTCACTTTTTTAATAAAGTAATAAATATAAAGTTTTCTTAGATGTTTAAAAATTTGAGTAGAAATATTCAAATTTATTGTGATTTTTTAAAATCTATGTAAAATTTGAGTTGAAAGTTTCAAATCTTGGGAAGAGGTTTTTCAAATGTTGGCAGAAAAATTACCCACTTTTTAAAATTTTGAATTGATTTTTTTGGTTAATTACAAAATTTTAGTTGAATTTTAAAATTATGAATAACTGACTAAAAAAGTGTGAAGAAATTCAAAAGGTTACCAAAATTGACTTTCAATGAAATTGAGAAAAAAAATCTAGCTCACTCAATTTGTGAAATCTGTATCTTTCAATCGAATTGGTAAAAACAGACAAAGAATTGGGCCAGCCCATATGGCCATGTGGGCACTATCAAAAGGCCCAAGACCGTCGCCTGCCCACTCGCTCGAAGGTGAGTGCTTGCAGGGAGACTGGGATACGCGCGGCATTCTCGATGACTGAACGGTGCAATAGTATGTCCCCGAAACTATACATTTGTATTCTTCCAACAAGAAAAGAAAAAAAAAAGAAACTATATGTTGTAATTTTAGGAAGTTATTAATCAAATGACTCATCATCTGTCTAAAAGTGGGGTGTACCTAAAAATCTGTCGCCAGATTATTAGGGAAAAATCTGTCAAATGTAATTTTAGTACAATATGGTGTAATTACATTGAAACTTTATTGCAGTTACATTGTAAGTGATATAAATATTGAATGTGCCTGATCACAACCACAATTCTAGCTCAGTGGATAGCGTGTGCGGTTTGCCACCATTAGGTCGTGAGATCGAGACCTACATCCGCACGACATTGTTTGGTTTAATCCTCAATGGCAGCACGAATCCTAAAGCGTATCCTACGGTCCAAAAATCGACAGATCCTCACGAGAAATTCTGGCGCCAGATTTCTAGCAGTCACGCTAAAAGTGCTCACTGCTCGATGAGTTCGCAAAGTGACTAGAAATGTACTTTGCAGCAGTTTTTCCATTTACATGCATGGTTGATTAAAACAACACCTATACAAGATGCCTAATTAACACCTCTGCTCCCCATTTATAATTCGTCCTGAAAAATTAGTGAGAACCAAAGCCACAAGTATCTAACTAAAAGCGCTCACTGATCGATGAGTTCGCCAGATTTTGTGAACGCACGATTTCTACCCGTTATTCTCGTATGCCTAAAGAATTTTTTCGCATGCTATACATCACTTGTATGCTCTACCTGCACGCACTTGCCGGACGGCGTGCCTCTGTGCTGCAGCCGTATGACCCCGGCCGTGTAACCCCTGACGCCGTCGGCCGCCGCCGCCGACGACGGCCGGAGGCGGTACGACGCGGCCGGACGGTGGCGAAGGCTGCAGGCAGAGTCCGGCAGGAGCTGGAGCACGTTGACGACGCAAGCATTCTCCAGATTTGGTGTCGCGTGGAGCCGAGAAGGGAGGTGTATTGTGAAGTTGCCGAACTCATCGGTTGCTGCAAATACAGAATTAGTTGCCTGTTTGTTGGGGCTTTCAGTTGCACAGGCTACTGCTACCTTGGCACCTGGAGAAATTCAGTTTGCAAGTTCCATTGTCAGTACATGATTGATTGAGCATCTTGTCAATACGTTCAGTTGTCGATTCATCAATAGAGTTTAATTATACAGTAATGTCGTGATCTAAAACAATTTTAATGATGTCCTGTGATGATTTTCTAAAGGGCTTTTTCGTGTGGTACATCGGTTGACACAGACGGAAAATGACGGTGACGATGAAATCGGCAATTTGCAACTTGTTGGAAGACCACTTGTTTTAAGATGTAACAGGTAAATTCATCTCCCTCGCAGAACTACATATGAAGGCGAGACCAGTGATCACGATATCACTGTGGCCCATACACAGGTAGGACTATGTCTGATCCGTTTGTTTCCGAACATCTATATCAGCTTTTTAATAGTCCGGGCTGATATGCCATAGCACTCGCCACCAGGAAACCAAAGCAAGCCAAGCCTGTGTGGTTTGTGTTTGTTGACCAAGGAAACACCTAGAGATCAGCTTCCGTTGTAGGCATGATTATAGCACCGTCTAATTGATGTAATGTTGAAAGGAACAAATCAAGGTTCACAATTACTGTCTTTCTTTTTTGTTTTATCTTGTTGCTGAGAGGCCTGACTAAACAATGAATTAGGGGAACTAACTTTGTCCATGGCTACGAAAAGGAGATCTTGGTGTGTATATCGGCTTGGGTAAAGACCACTTACGAAAAAACAATATTAATTTGGTCCATGGACCTTAGTTCGATCTTGGTACATCAACTACGAACAAAACGTTGGTTTCTCAATCCTTAAAACCATCAAAATTTCATCCTTGCGCGTAAACCACGGTGGTTTCAGTTATGTAGCCTATTTAGCAACTTAAAATTTATAAATCAGATATAGGATATGGGAGATATAAAACGTAAACTATACAAGGTTCATATAAGGTTGTAATTTTTTTTTCATTATTGTTTAATTTTGATTGTTATGTTGATCACTAGTAGGGATGTGCCTATTTGTGATGAAATGTTATTTTCATAATAAATATCAAATTTGTCAAAAGAAAAATACTATGACGAACTAGCCCATGTAGACAACACGTAGGCACCACATCATGGAATGCTATATCCCGGCTTGACATAAGATGAAATATAGACGTTTTTTAAAGTGGGGGAACTGAAGTCAAACAAAGACCATAGATGGACAAAATACAGCCATTTTTCTTTCTATATGTTTTCACCAATTTTATTTCTAAATTATTATCATATTCTCTCGGCTACTTTAGCATTTTAATTTTGCCTCAAGAGAGATACAATGTCTTTGCGTCCGTCTTAAAATATAGCTATTTTGGCATTTTAATTTTGTCTTAGGAATGGCGACTTCTTCGCATATTCTATCAGCTCAACCAATTATAACCGTCCCATATTCAATTTCTCCATTTACTTCATCATCTTAACCTATCACAACAATTCAATGCTCACAAATATAGCTGCTTTGGCATTTTGAAAAATTCATAGATCTGTTTGGTCATACTTTAGAATACTTTTTGATATATATTTTCACTACTCCGAAAACGGTTTTTTTTGGAAGTCAAAATGGGTGTTTAAATGAACCCACCTATAACTAAACAATCAGTGTAAACCATTTTCGTAGGTGGCCTATCTTACGTGCCACATGCTAACATAAGTTTTTATAGGCGGCACGCAAGGTCATCCACTTGTGGAAAATCCTATTAACACATGGCTTAACACATGCGAAGAGGGGCTTGGCTAGATCTGTTTTTCCCCAGCTAATTTTGTATTTTAATCTAAATTTCATATTAATAACTTGCTATGTGTATTGGAACGATGATGTTATTGTTCAATACATAACACACGCTTATTAGACATTGATCAAATAATTATCAAAATAACACAAATAACAAATTTAGTTGTGTTTTGGATGTTTGGGTTGTGTCTTTGATTTTTGTCTCCTTGAGTGTCTTAGGGAGGATAGTGTGGTGTTGCGTTCATATGTGTTCACAAAGATTTTAATTTTTATCAAATGGTTTAATGTTACGTTGCAATAGGATGGTTGTCCCAAGAATCTTCCATCTACCCACCTCCCCCCGCGCCGCACACAAATGAAAAATGTGCCGATTTATAACTTTTTTTGGTAGTTCACTTACACTCCAACGAAAATAATCATAGTAAATTCTTTGTGCATTTTCTGCCACATGCACAAAGAAAAGCTTTATGCGCGCAGGCACGCGTGATGTTGTACCGTCGTCGTCCCATCGCCAGTCCTAACAGAGAGTACCAAGTACCAAAGACCTTCGCAAAAGGAAAAAAAAAAGAAGTAGGCATGTAGAAAAGTTGCTACACCAATAGGAACGTGATACGTGGTGGTAGGCCAGATTTTCAGAAATCAAGAGGCTAACAACACAGTATAAGACTTGTGATTGTCTTGCTTTGGTGATGACCTGCTACGTACGTACGTACGTACTTACCCCGTGAGCCATGTGAGCCAGCGACCATGGAAGGATCTCCAAAGACTCGAAAAGCGCTGTACTTGACGGCTACACTTACCGCACACTTTTTTTTTAAAAAAAGAAGAAATATAAATTAAAAATTATTTGTAAGGAGAAACTCACTATTATTATTGATAGGGATAATTAAAATTACTTACCCAAGTTGAGCAGGGGAACCTGCACTTTTACTCTTGAGCCTTGAAGACGGGTTGGGAATAAAGGGAAAGTTGTTGCGTTGTTGTGTAATCTTGTTTCACTTTATTCATTTAGTTGATTACATGTATTAGCATGATTAGCCAAAATATAAAATGATGGAGGACATATAATTCATTTGTATTTCAATATTTTTCTTCTAATGTTGTCTATAACTAGCCAACCAGTGAAAAACATTAGAGTTGACCCAATTTAAAAACTATAGAAGTATTACAAAGTTTTCTAAAAAAACTATATAAAAATATTTCACTCGTAGAAAAGATAATACTTCCTTTGTCCCAAGATGTAAGGTGTTTTTGCACCTAAATAATATAGGCAAATTCCACATTTAGAGATGGAATACTAGACAACAGTACAAAATTTTAAAGCCAATCATACTTTATCCGTGAGATATAAAAATAATAGTTCGATTTTCGGTTTGGTGTTGCTACACGTGTTGACAACGAACCGCACGTGATGTGCCACAGCACTTGACACGAACACCCTAGTGCGTCGGTCCGGGTGTGCCTTCGTTTGGCACATAAAAATAATAGTTGGTTGACCAAATCTGTCTTTTTGTCTTGTTTATGTTGTTTATCAGTTTAATATCTCATAAATGAACTTGATCAGTTTCATCTTATAATTTGGCATATGGCTGCCTAATATCAACTTTAACTATATGTGTGTATGATTAATTTATTTAGAAACTACTATGCTATGATCACATATTGATTTTCCCCATATATGTGCCCGTCTAAGGTATTGTCTTCTGCGAATAATTCAAGGGGACTGCCATTTTCTGCCTACACCTACTGTTTTTCGTAGTATTTGCTCACTGTTTGATTATGAGACAACGAGGTGGTTCCATCAACTACATCTCCAAAGGTGAAGAATCAAATGTCTCATTGTCTGGTGAAATCCACATATCTCAACGGACCACCAAAGTACGGACCATAGGTCTTTTCCAAATGGCCAATTGGTATGCCAGGTCGTATACCTAGTAGTACATGCATTAAGTTCTGTGTGTATAAGTTGAAACTGAAAACTGAAAGAAGATTTGGGTGGTAAGAAATGGTCATATCGACTACGACTAAATGCAACACTATCCAATTTGCGGAACGGCAACGGCAGTCCACGGATGAACAGAGAAGATAAGCTCATGTGACCTCACCTCTCTGACCTTTTTGTCTTATAAATTCAACTACATATCCTATTTGAAAATACAATTTCTGGTGAATAAGCATCACTATTATAAAGATATCCGAAGATTAGTCATAGTGAAAATTTTCTACGAAAGCGGACATTTATCAAACCACCGAGGAAGCTAATTAGTGAATAAAAAATGTTAGTGCACGGTTGCGCACTGCACAGAGAGGCCTTGTGAGCATCTAAAACGGCGTGATTGACAGGAACGCTGACAGCTAATTAGCCGTCAACTTTGAACACATAAGGCAGCTCTATGATTAAACATTTAGTCAGGAAGGAAATCACGATTGAAGCTATCAAAGAAACCAACTCGAGAATGCCAACTTTTTTCATCCAAATCGAATTAGTGCCAACAATTACTTTTATAGAAAATGGATTAAAACTCGGCCCCTAATAAACCCAAAACTGTTGTGCACAGCAAATGATTACTGCAAACCTGGAAGCTCGAAGGTGAGAAGGTCAGAGCCGGGGCGGAGACTGAGCTCACAGACGACCTGCCCGGACACGACCACCATCGAAATCGGCTCCTCGCCGTAGCCCGCAATACGCGCGAGCTCCCCTGGTGTGAAGTAGAGCTCCATGGGCATCGCCGCCGCCGTCTCCGCGGCCACCACCACCACAGCAGCGAGCAGCAGGAGGAGCAGCTGCATGTCGCGCTCGCGCATGCATATAGTTGTTGTAATTTGTTGTTGGTTTTGGAGTGTGGACCAAACGGTGCAGAAAGGGAGGGAATAAGAAGAGGAGAGGGAATTAAAGCAGCTGCGGAAGCCGCGCGAGCAGAGGATTGACGCGAGTGGGTTCGGTTGGTCCGTCGTCCAAGCTGACCTCGTAGTGGTTCAGATGTCTTGGGGTGGTTCGGGTGTATGCGTTGGCGGCATGGACGACGTCGGATTTGTTCCGTTGTTGGGCCGGTCACCGGTTTTGGTGACTTCGTTTCTGACTGCTTTGTGTCCAACATGGATATTGCCGTATTTGCACGGTTTGAAATGGCCGTTTGAAATAGTCAGGCAATGCTATATAGCGCAAGATTGATGATATAAGAACACACACGATATTTGTTGACGATATTTAGCTAAAGTCTAATTTTAGAGGCTTTGATATATAGGCTCTACTCCCCAACTAAAATAGCGGATGCACCTAACTGCTAAGGGTCTGTGGCATTACCATCATTCTCTCCATTGTTCGTATATACTGATTTTCCATCGCTATGATTATATTGTGTTGTCTATTTGCGGGCTACTAATTTTACACTTAATAATTGTTTAGCTATATAAATCCTACTTCAAATTTAAAACCAAAGTGAAAACCCCTCCAACATCGTCTTAGAATATCCATGGCCATTTTCTGTTAGTGATGTTTACCACAGTGTTTGTTAAAACTCCAAATCCATATTTGTTAATTTAAATTTGTCTTCATAGAAGACCAGTGCCACCAAAGGGTGGATCTATGTGAGAAGAGCATTTGGCTATACTATAGGCTATAGCTACACTAAATTTACAAGCTAGTGAGAGTGAAGAAAAGCTGTGGAGCAGGGTGAAGACCACTCTGTCTCTACTATTGTTTTTTCAGCTCCACCTCAGCCAAACTTAGAATTGAGATTTGCAGCCTACCAAACACACCTTAGTAATACAATCATATGCACATATATTGGCAAGAGCTATTCGTTAAAAGATAGTATGCGCAATAATAAGCTATTTCATTAATTATAAATTTATCTCTAAATTATAAATTTTAACCCTCTTCATGTGAATCACAGTAGATTGCTATCATTTCAGGTTTTCTTAGTTGAAGTCAATGATTGAGTATGTCTTCTACCTTCCATCTCTAAATGTAAATATAAATTATTTTTCATGTGTTAATTATGTATACAAAGTTTTTTTTTTAGGGATGGAGGTATTATCTACGCATGCTCTGTTCTCTGCCCTCTTTCTTCGGCTCGCTCCCAAAAAAGACGTGAAAAGCTTATAGAACCTAATCCTAAACATGACTGTGTACCACTATACCCACACCTCAGCTCCCCTGACTACCCACCACTTATGCAAATTGTTGGATCAAAGGCCACACAGCTATATATGCCTCCATATAGCTTAACACCCACATCCCTCACTTCGCCCCTAGATTGTTACACTACTACACGGCTGATATGTATCTCTTCATGGTGAAATACTTGGAGCCAGGGAAGATGGCTGCTTTGAGCCATCGGGTGCGTGACGAGACACGGGTGGAGAGAGAGGGGGTGAGAGAGATTTTTGGGGATTGGCGATGGTTTGTTGCAACGACACACATGTCCTTTTAAGCCGATTCCACCACCCTAGCCCACAAGTCGAGCACATGGGAACACACACTCATGGCACTACGCTATCTTTACTTCGAAGACACCTCCCCCGAATCCATCTTTGCTGCTTTAGTTGGATCACCTGTGCGTAAATGCGATGGCACCACTGAAGGTGTGACGTCTCACCTGCACCTCTATCTCCTCTCTGGTGCAGCTGTGGCTTCACCCCACTAGAGGGATGAAGGGGAGAGAGGAAGTTATTGTCACGTTGGGCTCCAGCTTCCCATCCACTACTGTGGAGGTGCCCGTACGAGCAAACATCGACTCTCCACTGTCCATACCTGCCTTCCTGGCTCCGACCGCCCACAACCTCCATGCTCCTGAATATAACGAGCTGGGGTCAAGGGAGGAGTCAAGGTAACCGAGAGCCTTCGAGCTTGGGACTATCGAATCTAGCGTCGGTGTAATTTTTTAAGCTACCATTCATGAACTTCGAGAATTTTATTGTCGTTAATTTATTATCCAATGTGAATGCAAAGATCTGTGCTCTTAGAAAAATACGAGTTCTCCATTTAGGCTTTTGAATCATCCTGTTTTGTGCTCTTATAAAGATCTGACTTCCCATTTCATTATGGAGGCTGGCTCTTGATTCATCTTCAAATGGAACAATAGAAAACATGGTATAAATGTCTTTTTAGCTCAGATTTAATACCATTAACATGGTACGGGCAAACATGGGCTTTGTTTTGAAAAAAACAATGATATAATTAAAAACTTAAAAAATAAGGACAAATTCAAAATACCAAATTAAAGTAGGAAATTACATTCACAGTACACAAGGTTTAGATGGTTGCTAGCTGTCTCTTTCTCTAGATATAACGTGTTAGAATAGCATACTTGGATTGGGCCAAGTCCAATTGGTCAACTGAGCCCAAAAGAAAAGTTAGTTCTTACCAGTTGTTAGTTACCAGCCTATGTTTTTCATACGTGCACTTCCTCAGGCCGAGCTCATGCACCAAGCCACCAACTGCAGGCTGCAGCCCAAAAATTGTTGGATAGAGTCATGAAGAACCCACGGCAGCGCAAGTTTAGGCCTATCACGCATCCAGAGAGAGCTTGCAGGGAGCTCAATAGCCCAGGATGATTCAGCCTACAGCAGAAATGATATTTCCCACCAGGAATACGGAGCACAGGTCAGTTATTGCTCTACTTTTGCCTTGACGCCGTCGAACCACCGTGCTGCACGCTGCTGTTCCTCTCAGCTCCTCCCGCCTCAATA
>CM002477.1:4514407-4533517 GCA_000325765.3 Leersia perrieri
AATCCAAAACGTGTAGAACTTGGTCTCTTGCCTTCTATGGTCCAAATGTGACGTGATGAGGTAGAAGTAGACTTGGAGAAGACCTTGGTCTGGTCCCCAATCAACTTCTTTGATCATCCATGCATTCCTCATGTCCGGATTCTTTTTCTTCTCCCAAGCAAATACCTCTG
The DNA here is from genome assembly GCA_000325765.3 of Leersia perrieri. NCBI lineage: Eukaryota > Viridiplantae > Streptophyta > Magnoliopsida > Poales > Poaceae > Leersia > Leersia perrieri. The sequence goes on from CM002477.1 coordinate 4,514,578, forward strand.
CAAATGAAAACACACAAAATTCATTGTGTAACAATATTTGTTCAAATATATAATAAGTAAATCTAACATAGAACATATACACCTTTGGTTGATGAATATATAAGGTAGCCATGCTTATATCTAAGCTAGTTATGTCCTCATCACTGAGGTTAAGCAAAATTAATCTAAGAAGTTAAGTTCGCCGGAGCCTCTCGCTGGCCAGGGAGAAGCCTCGTGCATGACAGGAGGAGGCGAGGAGCGATGGGGCTCACCGCCGCTATCCCATGCAAAACGAACCTCATGATCATTCACCTCTCTGTTCTTCCCTACGCTTTCACCGCTACTACGCAGAAAGCCTACCCCACACCAGTTCTTGGACAGGGATATAATGATTTGGACGGTAGAATGTGTTGATTTGATCAGGATGGTAGGATGCATGAAACACTCAGAGCATGGCCAATGTTTAATTTCTTGAGGAGGTCCTATGCCTGGCTCCATAACAATTTGCCATGTATAGGACGGGAAAGGTGCTAAGGATGGAGCTATTGTGATTAAACAAAAAAAAACAAATCAGGATTGATCTCTTCCTACAGGAAGGAGTGGGATCTGACCGGTTGGACCAAATATTTTCTCTTTTCTTAAAACCAGGTTCTAGCGTTGTTATTCGGTGTTGCTGTGAGAACTGCTAGTAACAGTCCTGCAATGTATAGGTCCGGTTCTCTCTTCCTCTCTCTCTTTTAGTGCTTGTTCTAGTTCATACATTGCAGATGCAGTGCGTGCAGCAAAGAGGAAAAAAAAACAGAGAAAAACATAGGATCCCTTGCCCTACGCACTGGAAGTTTGATGTGTCATCGGTATGTTCAACAGCATATATATCATCCACTAACATATCGTACTTTCTTAATCAAAATGAGGTTAGCAAGTGCACGTAGGACAGGCAAGCACCGCTAAATTAGAGCAATTTGGTCGCCACGTAGCTCCTCATTCGTTCTTAACCGCTGCACGGGAAGCTGTGAACGGGGCGAGTCACGCATGGCGCCATGGAAACGTAATTTGTATGTATATATGTTCTCGCTTCCCTGAAAACGAAGGCGCAGAACCTCCCAAAACAGTCCCATCCCTCTGTGTAGGTGTCCATTCATGTGCCAATTGTCTGTTCTCTTAGCGGCTGCAGGTTTCTGGCCATACGTTGCATTCATTAGTTTGTACTTAGCATACATAGACACAGGTCTGTTGCTGGCCTCTAATAAAGTGGTGGTCAAATACATCTTGATGTAGATGATGGATTAATTTTCATTATTATAAAAATAGATGACACGGGCCTAGCTTGTATGTATGGAAGGAAGTTTGTCTGAACTATTGGCCGCATATGGAATGCCTCAAGGTGATTGGAAAATAAAATTTTGTGAGGAAATAACTAATTCAATTCCATCGAACCATGTATTTGGAGGGATGTCCTGTTGAATCCACAAATTTTGCCGTGCCGACAGGCCGCCATTCAACGCATGGGACAAAATATTTTGACATTCCTAGCTAATTAGCGCGACGTTCGTCTATATCTGCAGTGTTTATATCAGATAGTTCATTTCCGATCAGAAGAAAAAATGTTCTGTAATATTTGTGGACGTCTAGCAGTGAACTTTTCCCTTTCACTTCGAATGTCAGACACAGTATGGTGAAGAAAGAATGTATTTATTTTTAATGTTTCAACCAAACCAATATGTGCTGGACTCGTGGTGTTACTTTGTGTTGGATAAAATGCCATAACGATTGTTTTGTTGTGTTCTATTTTATTTCTTCGATCAAATCTGTGGGGTTAGAAACATTTAAAACATTTTAGCTGAAACATAATTTATCTTGTGTTGAAACATGTGAAACATTGTTTTATCATCATAGAACAATATTTGTTTGGACATTTTTTCTTCAAGTGCTAAAACAATTTTCTCTAAGGAGTGAATCAACTTTCGGAGTGTCCGAGGAATTGCCTCTCAACAGGCGTGCACCTTTAGTTAGTTGAAAAGAACCGTACATATGCCGTTGCTGTATAAGATTGCACACGGATTGTAAAATTGCATTTGTACTTCTCCAATATACATTTGTAAGAAAAGCAGAATCTCTGTAGTGACTACACGGTGCATTTCTCACTGACATATAGGCCTCGAGGCCATCTGGCCCCGTGTCAACAAAAACTGCACCATACAATTGAGCACACGATCCAGTGCGTCTGTAAGAGTAACAAGGCCTACGTATACCACCAAACCAACACTGTGCTTCTCGATTCTTCTTCTGCTCACCTTCATAAATACCAGCCGAGACGACGCTCACAGAGCCAACACCCATTTCATCGGCCCAAGAGAATTAGATGGGTAGAATGCACGCCTCGCAGCTACTGCTCTTGGCGGTGGTCTTCACTTGCTTCCACTGCCACCTCGCCGCTCACCATGGCGCGAAACATGCCCAGCCACCCTCATCCGTCGTCGTCGTCGGCTCCGTCCACTCCGGCTCAGACACCACCAAGGCCGCCGTATCAGGTCAGCGCGTGCGTCCTCTCTTCTAGATAGTTTTCTACGTTGGCTTAATTTTATTCAGCCCGTCATCGATCACCTCGCCTTGAGTTTTTGCAGGTGCTCCGGTTGCCGTCCGGTGCCACGACGGCAACGGCAGAGACGTGTTCCGGCAGCAGGCGCTCACAAACCAACGCGGCGAGTTCCGCGTCCACCTGCCACCAGAGTCCAAGAGCCGGCTCGCCACCGTGACGTCATGTTCGGTGAAGCTGCACCTGCGACCCGCAGATAACAACAATGCGGCGGCGCCGTGCGACGATGCCGCCATGTCCGCAGCTACAGCCAGAGGATTCCGGCTCGCCGCCACCAAACGCAACGGCGCCGTCTTCTCCGCCGGAGATTTCGCCGTCCACCCGGAGCTGTGCGACCAAAAGGGGATCTTCTTCCCGCCGATCCCCTTCGTGCCGGAGCCGCCCAACATCGGCGGCGTGCCCATCCCGCCGAACCCGCTCACGCCGGCGCCGCCGTCGCTCGTCCCGCCGCTGTTCCCCACCCCGTCTCCGCCGTCGATCCTGCCACCGCTTACCCCACAGCCGCCGCCGGCGTCGTTACTACCGCCGTTGCTGCCGCTGCCGCTGCCGTTGCTTAAGCCGCCACCTCCGCCGCCGCCGCCGCCGTCTCTTCTCCCACCGTTGCCGCTCCTCCCGCCGTTGGTCCCCGGCGTGCCACCGGCTTCTGCAACCAGGACTGGCCGGCCAGTGACAGTGAATACGCCCTGAGCAACTTAATTATTATTACACGTTAATTATTCTACCTAAGCTCATGTGCTAACTAGGATGTATACGACGTTGACAATCATGCATGTAATCCAATATTGGCAATAGTAGTGCGGTCAATGCACTTATGTACACCAGTTACTTATGATCGGTAACGTTGGCACGAATCACACAAAACAATCGGAGGACTATAAAGATAGGTGTATATACCAGTAAGTGCTAATTTGATTTTTTCCCATAGAATTAATTAACCCTTTATTTTACCCAACATATATGGGGAAAGTCAAATTAGCACTTACTGGTATATACACCTATCTTTCTGGTCCTCCGATTGTTTTCTGTGATTCGTGCCAACGTTACCGTTATCTTCCGTGCCGTTATGTTGCTGGAGTAGTACTAGTTGTTGTTGCTGAGTATTCAAAAGAAGTAATTGTTGTAATGCTGGAGTAGTACTAGTTGCCCACGACCAGTACCCTCTTTCTATAGCTTCTCTCTCCTCACTTTTTAAAATACTTTAACTATTGTTTTCTACCAAATCACGTATCCGATCTAGAATTTAGTTATACCATTGTGTTTCTTACAGTTAAATCTTTATAACAAGAACTCGTATGATTATACTCTGATAATTAAAACTGGGTTACATCCCCAGTTGTACTAAGTTACATCCCTTTGCATCTCGGATTGTACTAAGATTATATCCCAATTTGTATAAAGTTACATCCAGATTGTAATAAGTTATATCCTATATTGAACTAAATTACATCCATACTGACCTAAGCTACTCCCCCTATTGAACTAAATTACATCCATACGGAACTAAGTTACATCCATACTGAACTAAGTTACATCCATAATGACCTAAGTTACTTTCCCCTATTGAACTAAATTACATTCATACCGAACTAAGTTACATCCATACTGAACTAAGTTACTTCCCCCTATTGAACTAAATTATATCCCTCTGATGCTAATTTACATCCCAGACTTAGTCTCGAAATGGATGCAACTTAATCTCAGAATGGATGCAACTTAAGTTCACAATGGATGTAACTTGGTTCGGCACGGATGTAACTTACATCCTGATGATGATAATTGCTCAATGGGTAGTTACGTCCTGCAACACTAAAATTACATCCTGTGTGTGAGGTAGTTACATCCTGCAATACTAGTTCAATAGGGAAGTAACTTAGGTCAGTATGGATGTAATTTAGTTCAATATGTGATATAACTTATTACAATCTGGACGTAACTTTGTACAAATTGGGATGTAACCTTAGTACAATTTGGGATGCAAGGGAGGTAACTTAGTGCAATTAGAGATGTAACCCACTTTTAATTATCAGAGTATAATCATATGAAGTCTTGTTGTAAAGATTTAATTGCAAGGAATACAATGGTATAATTAAATTCGTGATCGGATAAATACTTTGGTAGAAAACAATAGTTAAAGTATTTTAGAAAGTGATTAGGAAGGAGAGAGAAGCTATAGAAAGAGGGTACAACATGCATCCAATGTGTCATGTGTACGCAGTATCAGATGTTGACAGTCAGTACGGTTAGTACAGATACGGCCGCAACCTACCTGACGGCAAGGCTTCACGGCATTACTGGGCACAAATCTCGATGAAACCATGGATGGTTAGATGCATACATGCACATAACTGTAAGTTCTAAAAATCTTCCTCCACTTCTTACCATTCCAGCAACAACGATGAAAGAGTCTGACTCCACCACCGCCACCCTGAAAAAAAAAGAAGACCCACACTACCACCTCACATCGGCAAAACCTAAGAAGTCGATGTCGATGTCCTCAAAGAAGCATTGCACAGTCTCCGATGCTCGTACGGAATGCCCAAAGAAGATGAGCAGAAGTATCATGCCATTTCTTCGGAAAAAAAAAGGACACCGCAAAGGAGAAGTACGAAGACAAAGTGCCCCTAGACCTTTACCATCAGATTATGAAAGGAGCAAGCGCAAGCCTAATCTTGTGAAAGAATCAGTGCATGTTTATCATGAATCTCAAGATTTACCCCATCTGTTTTATATCTTTTTTTTTCCTTCAGCTTCAAGCTTTTTCCCCTCACTTCTGATGCAAAGCATAATTTTTCAAGAACAGACATATTTTCATGCTTATGATGTTTAACGCGGTCTTTTCAGACGAAGGCATGCTATTGAGCCTCACCGAGAACATGAATCAGATTTTATAAGAGATTGTATATGTTTATACTCAGTTTTTAGAATGCCACAGCTGCCGAGGGCATTGGCTATTTGGTTCCTTTTCCACAAAAGTTCATTTTCAGTAAGATCATCAAAGATCCACTCCAAGTCATTGCTTTTACTTTTAATATTAAAGTACAATCTACAGTTCTACTGTTACTTTAGATTGCCATATAACTCATTATTGTGTCATGTGTTTTGCGCATATTCCTACTTTTTTTTCCTACATTAATTCATTCAACATGTTTATTGTTACAAATTCACACTGCAATGCGTGGGCTATCAACTAGTTTTAACTAAAACTGGGACAAATGACCTGAGAGATCCCATTTTTGGCCTCCTTGAGGTCATCCATGCCAACTTCCCAGTGCACAAAAGCCGGTTACCAACACAAGTAATGAAAATTTGAAATTTTAGTAAAGAGAATAAAAATTAACTTAAAAGTTTTAAATTTGGGTAGTATTTTTTAAATTTCATAATTTGGAAAGATCTAAAACAGGTATTGAAAGTTTCAAACTTGAGGTTTTTTAATGTAACGTAGAAATTCCGGTCGTAGAAAGTCGAGGGCAACAGAAGCCTCTGCCGACCACTCACCTTTCCGAGCGGACACGTGTGAAGCTTGTTGGAAACTGTTCATGCAAAACGCGTGCATGAATTACGCAAATCATAACACAAAATAAATTTGGGTGGATTTACTTCGCCTGTTTTGACTCAAGATTGGATGGAAACTTGTGTATGTGTGCAGGGCTATTTTTCCTTTAGAAGTTGAAGTCTCTTGTTCAAGAAAAGGCCCTAAGCCTATCAACACATTCTTGTCCTAGAAAATAATTAAAAAAAAATAAAAAATGCCCTATGTGAGTATGTGACCTGATTAGCTGAAGAAGCCTTTGCTATGCCGACCCATGCCAGGCGTCAACTGAGCCCGGCGCTTCCCGTCCCGTCTCGTTCCCCTTCCAGTCTTCCTCCAGTAGTCACCTCTCTTCCACCTTTTTCTTTCCGATCCCCACCTAGGAATAAAAGCCCACGCATATCGGCATATATGCGTGCGTTCCACGGCCGCGTCCACCATCGCACTTCCGGCGGACGCCGACCAGTAGTAGGCCTCTCCCCGCCGCCGGATTCGATTCCCGGGAGGACGTCCTTGCCGCTACCACTGCTTTTCTTCGCTTCCTCCTCCTCCTCTTCTTTGCCTGATGAATGGGGAGAGCCTCCTCGACCGCAGCTCCTCCGCCGTCGACGCCATGGACGACGGCGTGCACCACCACCACCCGCTCAGTGTCTTCTTCCGGGACGCCAGGTTGAGGCCTCCGCCAAATTTTTTCCCCTTTCTCTCTTTTACTTAGTCTCTCCATTTGGCTCTGAGTCCTTTCTTTGCGCTGCAGGTTGGCGTTCAGGTGGGACGAGCTCGGGAGGGAGATCATGGGGATCGCGGTGCCCGGCGCGCTGGCGCTCATGGCTGACCCAGTCGCCTCGCTCGTCGACACCGCCTTCATTGGCCACATAGGTTTCTTACTCCTCTCTTCCCCCTTGTTTGCCTCTTACGTATTTTTTATTTTTTTCTCTCCGTGTGGCTGACTTCGTTGGGAAGTTTCCACCACCAGTTCTGAACTGCTCCAGGTGATATTGAAGATTTATTCACCTACTTTGTTCTGCTCTTTCAGCATTGGCAGCTAAATGTGAATTTAATTCATTAGATTTTGTTAAGCTTATCTCATGTTCCAATTGCGATTAGTATATTTTATTAACTACTCCACTTTATGTCTTCAAATTGAGTTTAGATCTTTCTACGCCTCTACGGCTAATTTGTTTTCTGGTGGTTCTGTTGACCCGTTAGCTAAGAAAATACTAGTAATTTGCCAAGCGAAACAGAGTCCCCTGCAGCAGGCACTCGTGATTTTCTGCTCGTCAATCAACTTTTTATATTGTCATGCTGCCTAGTGCCTACGTACTAGATGCTGGCGCTAGACTTTAGAATATTGGATTTATAATTGAAATGTCCATCTTTATCTAAATTTAGAGTACTAGTGAACTTAATATTTACCTTTTCTATACATTTCTCTTTGCTGTAAATTTCCTACGAACTTTTACTCCTTTCTGTAATGGAAAATAGAGTTCTGATTTTCATGGTCTTTGACTTATTTTGTCTAAAGGAAAGTTTTGTTTGCTTTTGTTTCAAACAGGCCCAGTTGAACTTGCAGCTGTTGGTGTTTCTATTGCCGTGTTTAATCAAGTATCAAGGATTGCAATTTTTCCTCTAGTCAGTGTGACAACATCATTTGTTGCAGAGGAAGATGCTATGTCTGGCGACACAGATATAAATGAAATAATTGGCGAGAATGAATTCAATGTTTCAGACAGTGAAATGGAAGAGCTGTTTTCTCATGAAAGTAAAACATTGCTAATCTTCTTTTAAGAAACATTGAAATCTAAGCAATGTTTATTTGTCTGATACTGAAACTTACCACCAGATACTAGGGCTACTTCCAGCAAGTCATCTTTCGAAACTGACTCAACTGGGGTCAAGACTGAACATAAGCGGAAAAACATTCCATCGGTATCTACAGCATTACTACTTGGTGGGGTTCTCGGCCTTTTACAAGCAATGCTGCTTGTTGTTTCTGCAAAACCTCTCTTAGGCTACATGGGTGTGAAACCGGTACATGCTCCTTCATACCCTTTCATTTTTGGTAAAAACAACTACATTAACTAATCATAAACATCAAGGACTAAGTCATCATGTTTCCTGTGTTGTAAAAATCTATCAATGAATGTTCTATTTCAAAATTTTATGACTAAGGACTAATTGATTATTAGTTTTAGCGCTGGATAGTTAATATGCATATTATCTAATAATAGTAGAATTGTGGTTAGAAGTATCACTGACGGAACTTAAATTATCTTGTATATTTTGGTCCAAATGAAATTGTAGCACCAAACTGCTGTATCGACGAGGTTTACTGTTAAGGACTCTTATGATTTTTAGATTTTTCATTGAATTCTAGAATACACTGTGTTATTTATTACTTTTCAAATTGGAATTCTTTTGACTGAAATTTTCTGATAGGGCTCTGCAATGTTGATGCCAGCACTAAAGTACTTGGTAGTCAGATCTCTTGGTGCTCCGGCTGTTCTTTTGTCTCTGGCAATGCAAGGGGTATTTCGTGGACTAAAAGATACAAAGACGCCTCTTTATGCAACTGGTACAGTACTTACTTGACTGGAGAATGGTGAATGTTGTATACAATCAAATCTGATATAATGTTTATTTAAGCTGTCCCTTTTAAAGTCTTTCTAAGGCAACCTAACACGATATGAATTGAAGGAATCGAACAGTTACTGAGTTACTGTACATTATTATTGGTAATCAAATGCATGGCTGTACTCTCCTTCTTAATAAAAAAAGATATGCAATTGCGTATTCTCGAAAAAAAAAATGCATGGCTGTAGAACTTGTATCTCTTGGAATTGATATATGCACATGTATGTAATGCTGCAGTTAGTGAATAATTTGCCTCAGAACAATTCCTATACCTAATGGTGTTAACTTTTTTAATCATTATACCAGTGGCGGGAGACGCAACCAACATAGTTTTGGATCCAATTTTTATGTTTGTCTTCCAGTATGGTGTCAGTGGTGCAGCAATTGCTCATGTTATATCACAGTATGTAGCACAATTCCATCTTATAATATCATTATTTTTTTCTCCTACAAAGTGGAAGACAACTATGTCCAAAAGCATATAATACCTGTCTTCTATCTCCTGTGATAGTGTATGGTGGAAAATTCTGCAGATATTTCATTGCATCCATTCTCTTATGGAGGTTAAGGCTACACGTTGACCTACTGCCACCCAGCTTTAAGCATCTTCAGTTTAGCCGATTCCTTAAAAACGGTAATTTGTTCTGACTTCCGAATAGTTTTTGGCTCCCAACTAAAACATGTCTGTTTCTTTTTTGCCACAAACCATTGTACAACACCTCTGCTCTGCTCTTCATAGGATGAAACTTATTAATTGTAACCATTTCCTCATGTGCATTCTTAAGTACAAAATGTGCATCCTTAGGTTTGAATTTTTTTCATTAGAAGTGCATACTTAATATAGAATTTCAATATTTCTTTTTTTAACATTTGGGATATGCACGGTTTGACTTTCACATTGTTTCAGCACATAATATCATTCCAATTGCAATTTTCCCTTGTTTTATTGAATTATTTTAGTTGAAAGATATGGTTGTATAAACCTTGTTCTCACAATTCACGCTTCAGGTTTCCTGTTACTTGCCAGAGTTATTGCTGCGACATGTTGTGTGACACTATCTGCATCAATGGCTGCACGACTAGGTTCAGTTCCAATGGCTGCATTTCAGATTTGCTTGCAGATCTGGTTGGCTTCATCTCTTCTTGCTGATGGATTGGCTTTTGCAGGACAGGTAAGGGAACAGTTATCTTTACTCTCAATGGTGACTACACTGAAGGTTTATGATGAACCTTCATTTTCATGAAAAAATCTACTTCACTACAAAAGAGTCCATAATTTTCAGAACACCTGTGTTTATTCTAGGTTTGAAACAGATGAGGAGATGTATCGCTTTGAATTGAAATGAATATGTCTCTTGCAATGTGTATTTTGTTCTTATTAATCTGAATCATATTTTCACAGGCTATACTTGCAAGTGCATTTGCTCGTAAAGATAATTCGAAGGCTGCAGCCACAGCTTCCCGTATATTGCAGGTTTAGTGTTTCTTATGCTTCATTACAGCATACTTTTGTCACCTTACTGAAGCACTGGTTATATTGCAGCTGGGATTGGTTTTAGGACTTCTTCTGACCATTCTTCTTGGCATTGGCCTCCGTATGGGGTCAAGGTTATTTACCAATGACCAGGATGTTCTACATTATATTTACGTAGGAATACCGGTAAATTTTCTGCCTGCTGTTGCCAAAATGACTGCAATTGCAAATCATTTTGTAGTTAGGATTCTGGAGTTCTTTACGAGAACCTGATGTGTCTTTCTAATATTTTTCTACTGTGCATTGGGATATTTTGCGTACTGTAAGAGTTGCATGGAATTTCTATAACTAAGGAGTTGATTTTTCTGCTCAGTTTGTCTCTCTGACTCAACCAATCAACGCGTTAGCTTTTGTTTTTGATGGTATCAATTATGGAGCATCGGATTTTGGATATGCTGCATATTCAATGGCAAGTCAAGCAGTCAACAACCTCTATCCTTCTAGCTATTTTTCAACCTTTTTTTTCTGACATATTTTTGTTGAATTCATCATTCTCAGATTCTTGTGGCGATTGTCAGCATCATTTTCATAGTCACACTAGCAAGTTACAGTGGGTTTGTCGGAATTTGGATAGCTTTGACAATCTACATGAGCCTCCGAATGCTTGTCGGATTCTTAAGGTACAGTTAGTCAAGCATTATGTTTTTAGGTGTTTTAGCTTACAAACCTCCATTACAATATAGGAACAATAGTTAACATTCGCAATTAATGAACTAATGATCACAAGTGGCATCACCAGCAAAGTGTTCACGGGACACTAGCATCTCTCACACCCACAATTGTAAGTTTTAAATCTCACGATCTGTGACCTGATACACACTCCAAAATCAGTCGGCATCCACGAGGGAACACTGCAAGCTGGAAGTTCATTGTCAGCAATAGATTCACAATCTAGTGGTGAAAAACAGCAATACATCAATTCATCCCTTACATGGTTCCACCATGGCTAACACAGAAACCTCTGTGCTCTAGCATCTGCCAACTACAATGAGAATATATAGATGCCATCATGACGAGCACGGAGCACCTGAATACCAGTAAAGCCAAGCACCATTTATACCACAATTAAAGCCCTAAGCACCAAGGAGGACATACTGATTATAAAAAGTGATATTTAGTCAACTTGCACTCTGCAAGTAAAAAGGAGGTAGCTAGAAGCCTGGAAATGGAATGTACCACATGATAGGTGAAGCAAGAAAATAAGGCCAAAACCTTGTGCGATTTGCCTAGTACGTATCTCAAATATGAAAATGAGATCAGTGCTTAATATTCATCTAATGCCTATTCTACTGTCATTTTTTCTATATTAATTAATATGCACTGTACTAAATTTTCAGGATAGGGACTGCACGAGGGCCATGGACTTTTCTATGCAGCTCAACGCGTGCATTCTCGTGAGGTTGCTGGACTTTGTTGAACAATACGGGAAGGCAGGTGAGTCAGCATCATGGACGATAATCCTACGTTGTAAGGTTCTGTAGGCTTAGAAGTAATTAATAGAGATTGTATGAACAAAAGAAAATATGATTTCAGGTCAAATTAGTTATGTTCATAGATAATCTTACATAGTAACATGTTAAACTATTCATCTATTAGATTGTCCACTCCAGTGTAGGGTTTAGGGCCCATGTATAGTGAAAGATGTTGTGCTGGTTAGTGGTTACTGTGTAACAAGTTTGGATGCAAACTCAACTACCGCACGCGCGATGTTACACACCATGTATTTTGTATACAAAGCATTGTTTGGGACCCTTTTACTCCTGTATGTTCTGCCTAGCCTCAAATCTGACATTTAGTTCCGTTCACAGTTTGGACAATTTGTCAAGAGTATACTAACCATTCCAATACACTTTTAGTTAAGAGCAATTTCCTAACAATTTTCATGCACTTTGCCCCACCTTTTTGTTGCTTTTTCATTGAAAGCAACGAGAGAGGTGCTCAGAACACTGGCCACGCCCGGCCAATTGCCAACTAGGTGCCGAAACAAACAAACAGAAAGAACGATAGTAACATGAATCGAAGTTGAAACATAGGTGGCACTGGCACATCTAGCTACATCTCTGCGGAGGATATGGGTACATTGGGTACCTACACGGTCTGGTTATTTGATTAGAGATAGGAGGTGGCTTGGATCCACGTAATCCTAGGCAGGGTATAAAACCCCGGCTGAGTACTACCTAATATGGAAAAGAAAACCTAAGTCGTATTTAGTTGGTTTTCCTCGTTGTAACCCTACCTCCAATCCTATATAAGGTGGATATAGTTGGTTTTTCTCACCGTGACCCTACCCCCATCCTATATAAGGTGGATAGGGAGAACCTCATCCTATATTTGGTTTTTGCTAGAATATTAATGTATTATATTTGTTAAACAAAGAAAACAATGCATACCACCGTTGTTTCACCAAAAACTGCATATATTTATTTTGTCAAAAAAACTTATATACATTTTGAAATGGCCAAATATAATTACTCACTGTAATTTGTCTTATTAAAAAGTTATGGAAGCATCATTTATTTTATTCATGACTTACTTTATTATTAAAAATATTTTAAACATGACTTATTTTTTTTATATTTATACTAAATTTTTTTAATAAGACGAATGGTCAAACATTGTAAACAAAGAGTCAAAATTCTTAGTATTCTTTAATTATAGAAAGGCACAATAGTACTAGATAAATAGGAATAAGAGTGCCAGCAAGAATAACAATATGTAAAAAGAATTGAAAATTTATGGTATACTGGATCAGTATTGTGTGCGCGCGCGCGTCCATTGCAAAAACTGTTATAAAGTTCTTTTTAGCATTTCCAAGGGAAAAGGAACATTAAAAATACATTGCCGTAGAGGACCTCATCAGTGCCAATTCACAAGAAAAACCAATGGCACTGACGAGGAAGGTTATCTGTGCTGGCTGGTTTTGGAACTGGCACAAATGACCCTTAGCAAAGTCCTAGGGGCTAGGGGAGATGGGAACTCTCATCACATCGATACCAGTTACTGCTAGGATCTCTTTAGCAATTTTACTTACATCTAAAACAGTTAACTTGTTAATGTTTTTTCAGTGTTACACATGCGGAAATTGTTGTGTTTCAGGTTGGAGCTATAGCTAGCCCTGTGTATAGACTATAGTGTGGCAGTGCAGAAGTTTATAAAACCGGATTGCTTGTGCCTCGTAAAAATAAATAGTTCAGAAATTTAAATCTTCATATATATAATGCTGTATATATTTCCCATAACATTGAAAACGAAAGGATTGCAATGTCTACAGAAAATGCACTGTTAATTATTTCTAAAGATTCGGGAATTAATTAATACATATAATTAATTAATTGATCACCTTAATCTTCACATAGCTACTCGAGGCAGTATGCGTTTTTTACCAAGAGGTCGAAGTGCACGCGGTTGTAGTAGACGAAAGAGAGGTTCATCGTGGGGCCAATGGGGTCGCCGTAGTTGACGAGGCAGTCGCCGGGGACGACGAGGGAGAAGACATGCGGATCGAGTGGCCGATCCGACGAGAAGTTGCCGCAGTTGAGGTCGATGGCGGCCACTTTGCATCTGGGGCATACGTTGCTGATCGTCACCTCCCAGGCCGGGGTGCCGTCCGGCAATGGCGTTGCCGGTTTCTCCGAGATCACCACGTACCTGATGCAGTCGCCGCTTGGGTCATGATACTTGTCCACCCGCTACATCGTCAGCGGTCGGCTAGAGCCGCCTGCAGCTGGTCATGTTTTCCTTTCGTGATTCATGTTCGTAAAGAGTGAGCATGCACTAAGTCAAAGGTTGCTAAAATCTTGATCCTGAATGAGAATGAGATTCTCCTGAAAATCGTATACATATAAGTCGTAAAATGGCAGGTTCTACATGTTATAATTGTAGAATCATGTACGACATATTCGAAATTCTGATAATCCTTGAGTAAATCCATAAATTGCAAGCACGAATTAAGCTAAGTATGGCCAAATATATGTCTTATTCGAAATAAAAAAAATACTATACCAGATTATGCTACAGTTATATGACCATTCAATTCTTGCATGACAGCATGAGAACATTCAAATTGTTCGTTGTCAAAGTAAACTCCTAAAAAAAGAGAGTGATTTCGTTAAGCCATACCACTGTACCCAAAATAACGAGCATGGCTAAGAAAGCAATAACACACAGAGTGAATAAGAAATGAGAATTACGAGCGAAGAGATGGACTGCATACCACCACAGACTAGCAAGATGAATAAGCAAACGACAATGGCGACATCAGCACGCGTCCGTAAGAGCCTCATGGTGCTTAATTTCGCAGTCACAACCAAACCGGCTCACAATTTGTTAGTCTCTCAAAACTACGAAGCAACAAAATCCTCCTCCATAGGAACACACATGGCATTCTTATACTAATTGCCCTGGTAAAACGCCCATGCATGCCAGAAACTGAAAACTTGCTATCAAACAATAAAATGAAACCGATCCTAGAAATTGATGTTCAAACGTCAAGTTCCAACTGCACGTGTTTTCTCGTTGATGCTATCTCAAAATATAAGAAGTTTAAGAGATTTCATAAACTTCACTATACTCCCCTCAAAATCTGCATGCATGAATTTACATTGATAGCCAGCCATGAATGCATAATCGCATTAATGTTTTGTATTTTGGCATAATTATTGGTGGAATCGGGAGGTGGGATACGCAATATCAATTAGGGGAAAATACCCTTTTATCCAGATCATTAGTTTGTCCTAAAAATCCTATAAATTCTGGTTGAATATTCTTTTTAAAGCACTGTCAAGGTTTTGCAAGAAAACTAATTAAAAAATACCATGGGTTAAGATATTATTGTTACTATGGTTTCTTTTTCCTTAAATATATATGCTCAAAGATAACTGTATAAGTTTTTGGAGAATGTTCGGTGTTGTACGTAGAAAATAGATGTTGTATGTAGAAAATAGAGTGCACTCGTTCAGAACAACAATGTACTCCTTTAGGATATGAAATAACGTTACAACGTCTCAATGTATCGATCAAGGATAAATAGAAATGAATTCAGTATATTAAATCGTAGCCGGTTTAATTATTTTATCCACTACGACTTTTTCTACTGGAGGTATTTACTATTTCTCAGTTTTGGTACATTAGAATCTTTCATGACTTGGCAACGGTGAACTGTTGGAGTTTAATTGAGATTAACTTACGGCTTGTTTGGTACGAGCTTCGACTCTTGTCTCGTGGAACTGAAACTATACCAAACATTTTGCAGCTTATCTCTTGAAATTACACTACGAAATATGGAGCTATATTTCTTCAACTCTTCAGCTTCACTCCACCCTAGATAGGAGCTATGCCAAACGGGTCATTAATTCCTAGCCAAACAATGACCGCCTTTCTATGCAAATAATAATTGATCTATTAACCTTGTGAAGCCATCAAAGTTCATTAATTTACTCCTTTCTTGTTCTTTTTCCCTCTCCTTTTCTTCTTTTCTTCTTCTTTTGGGATTGAGATCCTCTAACTTTGAATCAGATGTGACTTATTCACTGACATGTGGATCCCCTAGTCTATGGGCCCACATGTCAGTGTGAAATGCCCTCTAACTTCAAGTTAGAGGAACTGCTTCCCTTCTTTTGATATTGCCATAGGGGAAATAGGGAAGTAGAGGCACGGGTTTGATGAACACGATTGATAACGTCCTGTTGTTGTAGGGAAGTCATCATGGACGATAGAGACACTAGACAAGACTGCTTACAAAGCCCTTCCAGTGATGTTAGGTCGATCGGGCGATTGCTAACGTGGCAACGTTATAATTAGCCGTTCCCTCTTCTGTTATGTCTTCTCCTTTTATTTGCACGCTGGTCGGCTTTAGAGGATCGTCTATGTAAGGAAACCAAATTGTAACCGATCACACAAGATGGTTTATCTCTAGGGTATTTTTTATGAAAAGATCTTGTCGAATAGCGACAAATCAAATACGGGATTCGTACAGCTAGGGGATCATTGGTACCAGAGTAGGAAGAATTCACAATAAACAGAGGGAAGACCATCTTTATATGGGTTCTAGCCCACTTGGTGGGTAATAGCCTTACATCTTGTTGCCAATAGGCATATTTTCTTAATTAACAAAATAAGGCTTGCCGCTAAGTATAGTGAGCCTCATGAGAAGCTAGTCTATGGCATCCTGGCCCAATAAGAATATGCCCAAGGGTAGCGTATGAGGGAGGGAGCTATCAAAGTTTAGTCCCACACTCCCACCTTGACTAGCTAAGTAGCTAACTTGAGGTAGATCAACATATAAGTCTTTGTCCTTCAAATTATACCACTCACGAGTTAGCCCTTTTACATAAAGAGACAGAAGTTAGCGGGGTGATATGTGTAAGTGGACCTATCTGTCCGATGGGCTACGCTGTGTGCTTATAGATGGCAGGTTGTTGCAAATGGTATCAAACCAACCCATATGGTTTCATGGTGGGCGTAAGGGCATGGGCATGTTTGGCAAGGCACGCGGGCTTTAAGGGGACACATCGTGGAACATGAGCCAAACCTAGACATACGCACGTGGCCAAGATGGGATGATCCTAATCGTTTGCCTAGGTGTGGATATGTTGGACCGTCGGGGATGTCAGGTCCTTTTAGGGGTGTATGCAACATCCTAATCCAATAAGAATAGGTCCTAGTGTAGGCCATGAGGGAGGTGTCAACATTTAGTCCCACTTTTTCTAGCTAACTTAAGGTAGACAATCATATAAGGCCTTGTCCTAGAGAACGATATAAAATTAAATTATTTTCTAGGAACAATTCAAATTTCTATCTCCAAATTAACACATAATAACTAAAATAATATATAAATTTGGTTAGAAAATTCTGCAAATTAACAGGACTGCATATGTTTGGTCCATAAGCTTGCCATAAAAAACTTAAATGGTTTTTAGTAAAGTGGAACCATATCATGTTCATAAATGGATACGTTTGTCTTAAGTTATAGGAAACTATGTGAGAGATGTGTCCATTTATGAGTAATGTATGGTTAGACTTTATTAGAACCATTTAAGTCTTTTTTGGAAATCTTATAGACCAAAAATATGTTGTCCTGTCAATTTGCGGAATTTTCTGACCAAATTTATATATTATCATAATTATTATGTGTTAATTAGGAGATAGAAATTTAATTAACATATAGAAAATAGTAAATGAGCTCCAAAATTCTTGAAAGTTCTGCAAGACAACTTATACATAGTCTATTACATATGAAAAAATATATTGATGCATATAACAAAGTTTTTTTTTGTGACAATTAATATAAAATAATGCTATTCAATGAAAGATCGTGATTTAAAAAAAATCAGAAAAAGAACCTTCATGTTTGGAGTTATTATGAGTGTGAAATACTTATTACACCCTCCGTCCCAAATTATAAGGCCTATTTCGTTTTGTTAGACCAAAAATTTGACCTATATTTTTTCTATTAAGATATAATTGATACGCCGAGAAAATATAAATATAAGATAGTACGTTTGAACTTAAATCTAACCATATGAATTTTGTGTCATAAAAATATTTTTTTATAGAGAAATTCTTGATCAAACGCTTGTCCTATCAAGTCAAAATATGCCCTGTAATTTAGGACAAAGGGAGTACAATTTTTAATTCCAGATTAAAAAGAGAATGTTGAACCATGCATGTGTTCTCATCTCAATCCAAGTGGCAAACCAACAGTAATCCACATCATTGGTGATGAATTTTCTGATGTTTTCTGTGACACTGTTTTAACTTTTGTCATACATGTTGGCACTGAACCACCGTCACATATAATCCATGAGAAAACAGAAAATTTCGTCATACATATTATTTATTCAATGCCAGAAATATATTCTTTTCGCGAACTAAACATGTTCTCAAATGTAGAAGCCTGGCCTATCCATCCCCTAGGATAAAGTGCATGCATGCCATGCTTGAGAAGATAATGGATGACCTAAATAACCAATATAGTATTTTCTTCATGGTACGTAGTTCGATGAGATCAGAGGTCATTACAATTGATGTAGTTCGATTGTGCGCAGAGGTCAATATAGTGTCTCTGCACCTATCTTGGTCAGCTCAACGTATAGTGCTATTGACTGCTTCGCTGCGTGTGCAATGTTTCTTGGAACGTTTGCCGCAATCAGACCCTGACATGACATGTAAGCCCCTGAGCGAGTTGAAGCATATTTGGGCATGTGAATTTTTGGTTTCACGATCTAGATGATACCAATGAACAAGTTTATGGACATAGCACATTATAAATATATGACATAATTATTTTCTACTCAGTCCATGCTTAAATAAAAAATTACTTTTCAAAATGAGCGTTACTAGTCAACGGACGTCCGTTGGAATGGACGTCTGGTACCTCGGATACCAGATTGAGGGTACCATATTTTTTATACCCCGGATACCAGATTGGCATCAGATTTTTTTTAAGTACCCCTAGGTATCAGATTTTTGGTACCCTGTATATCAAACTGGAACCCAGGGGTACCAGATCTGGTACTGGTACCCCTTCTCCTACCTCTTCGGTCGTCGTCGTTGGCCACCGCTAGTCGTCGGTCTGCCATCTCTCGAGCTCGCCGCGCCGTCGCTGTCGGCTCGCCGCCGCAGCGGACGGCCAGATCCAGCCGCCTCCGGTGGCAGCGCTGCCAGATCTAGC
>CM002477.1:4533617-4594944 GCA_000325765.3 Leersia perrieri
CAAGGGGAGGCGCCGCGGCGCGCGGGCGGGGCGCAGGTTGCGTCGCCGCGGGGTTACCGCTCGACTCGCTCGATAGTAGTCTGTTTGGACGAGATACCTTCCCGTAGTCTTTCTCTTTTCAAAAACATGTTTTATTGCTAAACACACCTTACAAAATTTTACTAAGTTACATTAAACACATAAGCTGTCCACTGTATTGACTATATCCGATAATATTTGCTTTAACATTGTTTCTTCAAACCATCCATAGGCATGCAAGGATAAAAAAAATAAATCAACGAGGTCTAAATGTCCTTGGCATAAGTAATCTTACCGTCCTTAAATACAAGATATATTTCAATTATACACGGTCTAAAATATTTTACTTCATGTGATTACGGCAAAGTAGCGGTATGGAGAAACGAAGGTGCAGAGAAGAGGGAAAAACTAATCTTGAAGGGGACCCGCGACCAGCAGCGCTGCCGCTCCGCCGTCGGTCCAGGTCACCATCGGGCTAGGTCGCCACAGAATTCCCTCCCCGTGGGTGCGCTTTACTGTGTCTACTATAGTGTAAATGTGTATGGAGTAGGAATCTTTATTAGATGGTCATCTATTAATACTCCCTCCATCTACAATAGACGAGCATATTCCATCTTGACTCTAAGACCAAGGAGAGATCAACTCCCGATTTTTCATTTACTCTTAACGTTTATCTCTGTATTAACTGGCTACATGCACGTCTAGCAATACATGCAGATTGGTTACCTGCTTTATTTTCCATTTTTTTAGCTGACCATTAACTACCGATGCATTACTCCCCAGGTGCATGGCGCATGGGCCGAGTAAATATTCGTGCGAGGAAATACGTAATATGGAGGAAATACGGATGAACTACTGAATTGAAAAGTAGAAGTCAGGCCTATCGATCCCTAGGATATCAAGGGTGTGCATGCCATGCATAAGAAGATAAATTGAAGTGGCCAGTACTACTACCCAGTGGGCTACTCCCCTAGGAGTAGTATTTTCTTCCTGGTACGTAGTTCAATGAGGTCATTGCAGTTAATGTAGTTTGACGTGTGGGGCACTAGCAGAACTGGTCCTACTTTAAATTCTGATTACAGATTTAGCAATTGCCCCTTTGATTTGCGCAATAGTGTCTCTGCTCCTATATTGGTCAGCTCAACCTACAGAGCTATATATTGATTGCTTCGCTGCGAGTGCAATGTTTCTTGGAATGTTTGCCGCATTCAGCCAATCTACCGTGACACATGTTAGCCCCTGAGCAAGTTGAAGCATATTTGGGCATGTGAATTTTGGGTTTCATGATATGGATGATACAAACGAACAAGTTAATGCACATAGCGCATTATAAAATATGTCATAATTATTTTCTAGTCAGTCCAAGCTTAAATAAAAAATGACTTTTCAAAAACATGTTTTATTAATAAACACTGTATTGGCTATATTCAAATAATTATTTGCTTTAACATTGTTTGTTCAAACCATCCATGGGCATGCAAGGATCACAATAAAAAATTAAAATTTCAAAGAGGCAAACTAAATGTCCTTGGCATACATAAACAAGAACTACTTCCAAAAATATATGTCATCAAAGCATGTGAAGCCATAGATTAATAAACAAGACTCAAACATCGAAGACATCAATAGGGCACGACGATCAACTCTAGCTATCCACCATGAAAGAACGATCGATGATCAACTATCAACTACAGCACACACGCAGAACACTAATGCATTGTCGTCGATTAGCCTATTCGCACGCGACATTAGCAATGGCGAGCGGGTAAGCGAAGGAGTTGGAGTACTGGAAGGAGACGGACTCGCTAGGCCCCAACGGTCCGCCTCCCTTGACAAGACAGTCGTTGAAGCCAACGCGCTGAAACTGCGTCGGATCGACGAGCTCCGTGGATGCGAACTCGCCGCAGGCAACGTGGACGTCGTACACCGTGCAGGCCGTGCAGGTGTTGATGACCTCCACGCTGTAAGTCGGGATGCCGCTCGGGAGGTGCTGCGCGTTGTTCTGGTACACCACCACGTTCTCCCCAGAGCAGCCCTCCGGCTCCATCCGTTCTGTCGAATGCCCGCCGGCATTATTAGCAGAGTGATCGCCACCTGTTCGATCATATATATCATCGCGTGCATGTAAGACATTGAGACACGATTAGTATCCAAGGCATGGAGTTACGGAGTAGCAAGCTAGCTAAATCAGAGAGATTGTTTCTGGTGTACAGTGTGTACATATCGTACTTATGTTTAGAAGTTTGCGCGTGTTTAACTTAGGCTGCGTTGCAGAGGAAGATGACTCGCCATAGACTCCAGCTGCATTATACAAAAGAACACAGGTTTTTAATCAGTCGTGCGGCGTACTTGTATGTATACAATCATGTAAATATATAACCGATGCATATAAATGTTGGAGTGGCATATGGTTTGAGCGAATTAATCCAACGTATTGGCATATCTATAAATTCATTTGTTCTCTTAGAAAATTAGCAAGCATACAGTTGAATCTTTTGGATTGCGTGTTATGCATTGCGTGCGTATCTGCCTAGCTAATTCCATTATGTGGAAATGCATGTAGTTCGATAGAGTTCAAAACTTTGCAAAACAGAAGAACTCATTTAATTTTTGTTTTGATAAACCACACATTTCAGAGGATCGTAAGAGAAATTTCAGACTACCATATATTACCATGGGTAACTATTCAGCTGCTTACCTTGGCTAACTAGGAGGAGCAGAACGATGATGGCAGCAACCGCATCCGAACGCACCAACATAGCAGCCATTGCCTTGGCAACAGAAAAATTTTCTGTGTACAACCTGAAGCTAGATCTTACCTAGTTCTAAACTAGAGTAGCAAACAGCCAAACACAAGTTTAAGTTGTACTCCAGGCACTTGACTTGACGGCCAGGCTTGTACTACTATTTATATATAGGAGCAAGCTAGTTTATCCTGTCAATGTATCATTTCCCGCTGCAAGTTCGGAAAAGGCCACGCATTAACTGACCGCAAGCATGCGTGCACGCCGTTCGGAAGGTTGGCTGCATAGTGCGACCTCGATTGATTGCTGCATCGTGGTGACTCCACACCGATTGGCTTGCCACGACGGCATATGGGTGGACCGCCATATCGCGACAGCGTAGCCTATATGATCAAGGCTGCTACTGGCACGCGTGCAAATATGTCGGTCAGTGAAGCGTGCAAATATGTCAGTCAGTGAAGAATGAATACTCCCTCGGTTCCAAAATATACTACATCCGTCTCATAATATAGCAACCTACTTCTTCCGGTTCTAAAATTATTAGCGTTTTAGACATGATCTCACATACCAAAGAGTAATTTATTAGAGTATTTAATATGGTCTTGTGCTAATGGTAATTAACCTCAAATGCAAGAAACGAGAAAACAAGCACTCATGCAAGCTCATTCATTCGGTTAGACCAAGAAATGAGAATGCATAACGGGCAACGAAGCATTCAACTCTAATTACATGTATGCATGCAGGAGCATTAGTTGTACATTGGTGCTAAAACATCAATAAAATACAACCAAAGGCTGAGTGGCTAAAACATCAATAAAAAGAGAACCGGAGGGAGTAGGAGGGGATTTGACCCATCTCCTCCTAGGACAATATGCCTAGACATTTTTACATGAGTTAGATACGTTGTCTTAGTAGGGGTCAAATCCTTTATTATGGGATGGAGGGAGTAATGCACAACTACCTTATACACAAAGACCCTAAAACATATAATTATGCATTTAATTTATACAAACTAACCAATACATGTTATACGTATTTGTTTTTATTAGTTTTTGCCAATGTATGTTATAGCATAATTTATGTGCGTGTTATATTTTGGGATTATAGATACTCATTGGAATCGAGCACACCAACCAGAACCTGCATGCTCTCCGTTTTAGTGGCTAATGCATGCAGGACCAAGGACAAGTGCAATAGCTTACTATATGCTTACTATTAGCTAGCTAATCTGACGTGGAAGAGAGATGTGCAAGGAAAGAGAATAAGACCGACGCTTGCATTAGCGCCTGCTTGCACAGGCTCCTATGCCTTGAGTGGGACCTGCAAAATTAAAGCAACAGCATGCACGAATGCTCTTTGGTGGCTGGGTAGGGCCATTAAAGACTAAATAAGCTCTTAGAGAGGTCAGTTTGAAGCTAGACCAAATATCGCGAGGCAAAGGGAATAGCTTGTACATAATGTTGTGACGGTTCGTCTGATATGATCTTTGCATGCGCATAGGAGTTGACATATCTTGCTAGAGGCCGCTATCAACTATTGGGCCAAGTAGGAGTACTTGGGTCATGTCTATGTGTGCGTGAACCCATAGGGTCGCACACTTAAGGGGTTGGAGGCCTAATTCGGATAGGATCCGAATTAGAGAAGGCTTAGGGTTACTAATGGGCCTCGAATTCGGAAGCCCATTGGAACGCCTATTTAATAAGGGGTGGGCGCGCGGATTAAGGTTACCTTTTGGCAGTCGCTATTCGCCCACGCCCACGCACGCCTTCGTCATTCCCGCAGACCTAGCAGTCCGGGGTGCGACCGTTTTCCTCCTTATACGTGTGGATACCTCGGAGGTGCTGCATCTGGAGCACTAGGGCGAACTGCATGTGAGATGATCGAGGAGGAGACGTTGATCAACTGCACGGCACTCCAACCACGACGCGTTCGTCTACGTCGAAACGGTTCCGCATCTTCTACGCATTGAGTGGTAATCCCGTGATCTTTAACAGCAGTTAGTTCCTGGTTTATGGGGTAGCAAATTTTGATTTGCGCTAGTGTAGCCTTCCCATACTCCTACAGTGGTATCAGAGCCGTAGATGCCATGTTTTAGGTTCAGGATGTGTGCATATGATGATATGCGTGGATGTAGATAAGTCTCTAATCGGTTTCGTGTCTTGTTTGTGATGGTCGCGCAACGATCTACTCCTACCGGTCGGTTTTCCGCCATCGGAGTTAAGTGATGCCGTAAATCCAAGTCGCAACAGACGTAGATTAATTAGATTGATCGAATTGAAACAAGGATCAAGTACCATGCGCATGAGATGCGTAGAGGTTGCAGATTGGATCTGCCTCCAGGCCGAGAAAGGTGAAAAAATATGCTGTTCAGTAAAACAACCATAACTTTTGCATACGAACTCGGATTGAGGCGAATTTTATATGAAAATATATCTACGAGAAATTTTACACATGAATTCAGACCCCTTTGGTTTTTTCGGTGAATTTAGATTTGCCAAATTTGGCCAGGAAGATAGAGTTTTTGGCGCTTCAATTTTAGATTTGGATTGCCTAACTTGGTTTTGCAGAATTCATGTGATCGGTATGACCCTTATGTGTATGTGATGCATGTGTGTAATAAATTCATGGCCTGCGTGTCATGAGGAAGGCAATACGGCTGGAGCCATATGTGTTGTCCATTTTATGTAATGGCCTGCGTGCCAACTTGTGATGATCCAAGACACAATTACGTAATTTACTTTACGTTAGATAGTAGTTCTTGGAGGACTCATCACTGGAGGATGGCGCACATGGATCATGAAGATGGAGATCATTATGATGGACAACCAATGGAGATGGAGGTCATCATGTGATAATGGGCCATACTGTATCACTATACTGTGTGCATGCTATTCTTATATGTTCTACTTTTACATGCGATAATTGTGTTATTTGATGCATGCCTTGATAGAAGTAGAACGATCCCTCATGACTGTTTAAGCTTGCATGTCCCCCCAAACCTTGCACCATCTAGTCTTGTACGATCAGTGGTGGGTCTATGAAATTAGGGCGCCACTGGTTTTCCTTGACGTGATGGGTTTGTATTAGATACTTACTCGCACGAGGTTTGGTTATCTCAGACAAATTCATCTTAATAGTTAAGGACTTTGGGACATAAAGGTTGGGCGCCGAGACATAGAGATTTCACCCAACAACAGGAGTCATATGTGATATGATTAGCAAGGAGTTGCTTACCGATCTACCAGGTCTTCTAGCGGTGATGCTAAAGCTCCCTAGTAGACTTGTTAGTTGTGAGTCCTGAATCACTAAGTATCAATTGAGGGATATTGATTTTAGTGGGAGTAGATTTAGTTAATTGATTAATTTAATTTACTCAGTCATGTATACGTTGTCTTAGTATTTTGCATATTTTGTTGTAGATCAATGGCACCTAAGGCACCACCATTCACTTTGCGTTCGATCCTTGAGAAGGAAAAGTTGAATGGAACAAACTATGCGGATTGGATCCGCAACCTGAGAATTGTTCTCAGGGCTGAGAAAAAGGAAGAAGTTCTAGATACCCCATTGCCAGAGGAACCCGCTGAGGTGAATGGGTTGTTTATTTTAAATCCATTGTGAATGGGTTATTTATTTTAAATCTTGATGATTCGCCTGTCTGTAATATAAGTGCTAAAAGACCTCGGCTTAATGAGTTAAGTCCAACTTATTTGTGGCATTGTTGTTTGGGTCATATAAGTGAGAAGCGCATGAAGAAGCTCCATTCTGATGAGCTTTTAACTTTGTTTGATTTTGAATCATACGAGACATGCGAATCTTGTTTGCTAGGCAAGATGACCAAGACGCCTTTCACAGGTTTTCTGAGAGGGCATCAGATTTGTTGGAACTTGTACATACTGATGTATGTGGACCAATGAGCACGACTACTAGAGTTGGATTTGAAAACCCTAGTTTCTGAGACCATCCTCAATCCCTCTCTAGTCCTCACCGCCGTAGCCTCCTCCCAAAATCCCCAAGACCACGCAGTAGCTATAGCAGCAACAGGCAGAAAGGGGCGCGTCGAGCCGTCGATGGGGCAGCGGCGGCTGTGGTGCCGCATGGATTTCTCTCTCTAGGATACACATATGTGGCACTGTGGCCATCTCGTCCTCTACGTCCACGCTCGACTCATCTCGTCCTCCACCCTGTGCTTCCGCGGCGGCAGGAGCCTTAATCCCTCATCAGGCCGCAAGCCTCCGGCATCGACGCCTTGCGTGGTGTGGACTTGTGGTCAACCTTGGCTCCACGACGGATTGCTATAAGATTTGATATGATTGAGTTGTATGTTACGTATTTCGCTTGGTTGCTTGATGCCTTGGATTCACTAGATACGAGTTTATGGCTGTGATTTGTGTTCTGTTGGCAATGTAAGAAGACTAATTTGCTTCTGAGATGCGAATTTGTGATTTCGTTTGTAAATTTAGCTCTGATACACATTTTCAGTGTTGTGCTCTTTTGAGAGAGTATCGACTACTCCGGGGCCCCGGTCGGGTGCGGGGATCCGCCGGGGTCGGGGCCGGGTGCTAAAATTGTCCCAATCTTCATTCCGGGGTCAGGGACGGGGGAGAAGTTCGGGGGTCGGGGTCAGGGGCATTCTTGCTCCACCCGGTCTCGCTCCGTCCCATTGCCAAGCCTACCGCCGTGCCATCGTTTGCCGCCCAGTCGTACCCAGCGGCGCCAGATCCGTGCGGGTGCGGGCTGCCATCCGCGTCTGTAGCCCTCGAGCCGCTACGCTTGCCGGCCACTTGCCCCCAGGACCGCCTCTGTGCCGCCGCGCCCTTGCAATGAACCGTCGCACCCGCCGCCACAGCAAGCAGCCCGCTCCGGGGCTACCCTGTCACCGTCGCCTGCCGCCACTATCGAAGTGTACCCCGGGGCCACCGCTGTCGAAGGCAGAGATCCAATTGGGAGAGGGAGGGAGGGAGAGAGAGGGGGAGGGAGGGAGAGAGAGGGGTAGGGAGGGAGAGAGGCGGAGGAATGAATAAAGCCAGGAAGAGGCCGCGCACCCGCGCACTATCCGTCCTTCCAGCAGGCCCCTTATAAGCGATGCACCTTGTTACCCGCCTATAAAAGTCATATTTTTGCGGGTGGGTCATTTATTGCACCGTCCTAAAAAAATGGAGTGATCTTTATAGACTGGCAACAAGGTGCACCGCCTATAACAATAATTTTTCTAGGCAGGGGGACTCGGGGGCGCCCTGGCCCCAATTTTTGTAGGTGGCTCCGGTGCCGAGCCGCCTGCAAAAATATTTGACAGGCGCCCAGAAAAATCATTTTTGGTCTAGTGTGCATGCAGGTGAGGAATTAATGTGCCAAGTGTAACCCATGCAAACAAAAGGACGTGAGGCCAAAATGTCATGCTTTAGAGTGCAATGGGTACGTACTATCCAAAACATTAATTAATTAGAAACCGAAATGAATATGATGTTATAACTTATCCAAAATGTTAGTCCCTCTGTGTCATCTTACTTGTCGTTCTAGCAATTTTCAGATATATTATGGAGCTATGAACAGGTACTATTCTACCCTTATTAATTACATCTAAACCATCTAATCCAATAGTCATTAATTTTCATCGGTAATCCTCCACTTTTCTTTTTCAGCTCAATTTCTGCATTGGGGTAAGAGCATAGCATGCATGTGTCAACCGATTCAAGGGACCAAGTTTGATAATACTAGACGTTTTAGACTGTCCTAAAGTTAAACTTTTTAAACTTTGACTACAAATAACTTTATTTTAGCAACATAAGGATCATTTGTATAGATTAATATTAAAAAGTATTTCAACAAAATCATATATTTGTTGATATTTCTATATGTATTATAATAGAAAAATATAGTCAAAGTTATTTTTTAAGACCATGTCCTTGTCCAAAATGTCTTGTTTTTTCAACCTGGAGGGAGTAGGTTGTGAATGTGTGGATTACAATGGTGTATTAATGAGGGGCAAGCAGGAAGATTTCACCGAAAAATGTCTTGAAATGTGAGAATGACACGTAATTTCACACAAAATTTAAATGCTAGAACGACAAGTAATATAAAACGGATCGAGGGAAGGAGTGAGTAAAAAGTTAATCAATGCATAATATCAGTGCATGCAAGGGGAAGTTAATATTTAGAGACATTTGAACAGATGGGGTGCTAGGTTCTTTTAGAAAAGTTAGGAATTGAAGAAAAAAATACTTAAACATCCTTAATAATGATGGATAATTAAGGGATTGTCGATATTTGTAGATATTGTAGATATTTGTGGATAAAATACTTAAACAACCTATTCTCAAAAGTTACTGTGATGTTGCCAAGATTTTGTAGATATTACAAATTTTTGGTAAGAAACTAAATGCAACCATTAAAAATGTCATCAATCTGTATAGCCCGTAAGAAATGTGAGGGTTGGTAAGGACATAAATTTAAATTACTCCCTCCATTTAAAATTATTTGTTATTTTAAGTTTATCATTAGTGAAACATATATATCTTTGACAATTAATTTTTTTATTTCCATGTAGTTTAATAACACATTAAAATACTCACTCTATCCCAAAATCGCAGGCTCTACTTTGTTTGTTAGGACAAGGGTTTGACCAATAATTTCTACATTAAGATATAGAAAACATAATTATAAGATGGCACTTTTCAATACAAATCTAACAACATCAACCTCATGTCACAAAAATAATTTTCAATTAAAGAAATTATTGGTCACTCTCTTATGCTAATGAAATGATATACACCCTATAATTAGGACGGATGGAGTATCATGAAAATATTTGTCACGATGAATATAGAAATGCAAACATTATAATGGTAAACAACTTGAGCTATTAGAAATTTATGGTTAAAGATTGTAATGCTTGACACAAACATAAAATGACATGTAATTTAAAATGGAGGTAGAAGATGTCATTGATGTTATAATATGACATGTAATTTAAAATGGAGGTAGAAGATGTCATTGATGTTATAATGACTACTCTCAAAAACTCTAGATTTGGGGACAAAATTTAAACTAATTCATTCTTACTTCCTCGATTTTAATTTTTATTCCTATGTTCTAAAATATAAGGCATGCATTAATTGCATTGCTATATTCATTGGTGAAATAATAAACTAAAATATATATATATTGAGCAAATGTTTCTTGTTCTTTATATTTAAGGTGGTTGTATCCGTATTTTATATTTAAGGTGGTTGTATCCGTATTTTATGACTGGTGGAGTACATTCATGCATGGAGAGGCCTTACAAATAATTAATGAATGTGTTAGTTGGATAAGCTCACAATTGTGTACAAGTACTGTTAAATTGTGCTCTTCGATCAGCCCAAAATATTAACCCCTCCATTGTCGCCAGCTTGTATCATGTCTCCACCAACCATTGGATCATGCGTCAAAGCCACTGCCATAATTTTTTTTTGACTGGAAGCCACTGCCATCATCATGCCTTAAGTCTCTCGTGTTTCCATCATCGCCCAAATGTCTCCATGGTCACACCAGCCTTCGTCACCGCTGTTGATGTTGGGAGGGAAGCGAGAGGGGAATGGATGCATGGAGGAGACGAGTGGAGACAGGGAGAATTGTGGGTCATTGACAAAAAAAAGAATATCCTTCGTCACCCCTAACTCGGTTGACTCAGCCTAGCTCGCTTTATTATAGGTATAAGTTAATATCAAAACCGGCAACTATAATATGTGTTGGCACTACTAAACAATACCAAATAGGGAATGCCACATATATGCCGGCTCAATTAAAAATGACACCTGCACATATATCCATATGTGTCTAAAATTAAATAACAGCACATATAGTGTTCTATTTAAATAAAAAGGGCACAATAGTATAGATGACCAGCAACATCCCCACAGACGAGAGCAAGGTGGCCATGCCTAGGGCTAGGGAGGAGGCCTTTGGGCACGGCGACGCCCTCTCGAACCGGGGCCACGCACCCTCTCTCTCAGCGCTGGCAACGACCACCTCTCCATGGCACGGTGATGAAGAAGGCGAGTCGGCGTCAGATAGAGATGCAGGGATGAGCTGGAGGAGATCGTTTGCTCCTCCATACACTGGTAGAGAAACGGGCTTCAATCCCGGTTAGGAAACCCCTTTAATCCCGGTTTTCCAACCGGGACTATGCTCCTAGGACTGAAAGGGTCTCTTTTAATCCCGGTTGAAATAACCGGGAGTAAAACTCCAACCGGGTTGCTTTTGTTCTTTTTCTTTTCCTTTTTTTTTGTTGCAAATCCCTATAAATCATTTACAATTAAATCAATCTTCATCCACAATCCACAACCAATCTAAAACATCCCAAATCAACGAAACATTCACATTCACAAATCATCCCAAGTCAACAATTATTCACAAGACGAAATTCACCACAAATCAACAAAAAAATATACAAGATCCATAGGTCTTTCCGCTCCCCGCGGCCAGGCTTCTGCTCCCGTCGTCCGGGCTTCCGCTCCCGCCGTCCACTTCTTCTAATATTGAGGGTGAAGCTTTGAAGCTAACTTCTTGTCAAAAACCAGTCCGATCATGTAAAATCATCAGCATAAATTTCAGCAAGGCAAACAAGTTTATTAACAACAAACTTGAAGAAGGAGTTTCTTGGATCAAGAAAAGACCAGCATACCACTAGCTCACATGAAACTTCATTGAAGCAATGATTAATTTGATGCCAAGTCGCATCAAGAGCAACATTGGAAATATTGAATTTGTAATGATGATAATGAGTCACTTTATTCTTCCTCCGAACAAATTTACCCATAACACCAATGAGATCATCCATATTTGGCACATCAATATCATATTCCTCACATAAGCCTTATTTGGTCGAATAATTGATCCCACCAATTATCCCTCATATCTTGCAACCTCTCTATCACATCCAAGATCAAACTCATAGCTTCAAAAATATCTTAATCCTTTCTTTGCAAAGCCTTTGATAACTCTTTTGCGATCCTCAATGAAGTTATTAGAAAGTGCAATATGTTGTTGCCAAAGAACAATAGTGGAGTCCGGATGCTTTGTTATGGCAAATCATATGGACTCCTTGGGATTGGTGAAACTGTGGTGAACAGTAAGAACAGTAAGTTGTATTGATTTTGGAAAATTCTCTTCTATTACAGGCTACATGGGTTCTTTTTATAGGCTAATAATTTATAGGGTTTCCTTCTTTTTCATTAGGGTTTTGTAGGATCGAAAACAAGAAGACAAACTAACTAGAGGGGGTGAATAGTTGGAACACCTAAAACTAGTAACTTTTCGCGGAATAAGAAATTACCTTCCCTCTGTCGCAAGCCGGTTTGAACGCAGTGTCTAGGCCGGTCTGACCGCGCCTACACCTCCGGTCCGACCGCGCCGACGCCGGCGGTCCGACCGTCAGGACCCCTTAATTTAGATAGTAATCTTTTTTTCAGCATTGGATTTCAAATTGTAAATAATACAAATGTAAAAATTTTACCCACAAATTATTTTTTATTACTTTATTCATATGTCAACTGCTTATTTGAAAAAGAAAAACGATCACAGAATATCATTGTTTGCCGTGATTTTTTATGGCTACAATCCCGCCATAGCTAAGATTTTGTCCTGGGTCCGCCACTGGGGATGACCGTTGTCTGGCTTTTTTAGTTTAGGGGGTAAAAAGAGCTCGTCCAACAGTTCAGGATAACTCAGACTTTATCTTTGTTTTAACATAAGAAAAGTACATTGCTGATTACTATGCTGCACAAATCTTGATGCACAACAACAGCTGCGAATATGGCTATAGCCTCGCAACACGTTGCCATTTGTATTATATTAATTGAAACACATAAAACATTCTCATTTATTTAAAGATGATTTTAAGATAACAGTGTGCTTGACGTGATAAAAAAATGATAGGATATAATTAGTTTCGAGTGGTTAATATCCCTTTTTTAGGCTTCGAAACAACCACCCTTCGTCCTTTTCCCCATCTTATTCTCTCTGCTGCAACTCAGGACTAGCACTCCAACCCAGAATAACATGTACTGTTTGTATATCTTTAATTAGTGGTCTCACTGCCAGATTAAGCACAAGTGCTGCAAATTTCTAATTGCACAAGATCATACTAGCAAACAAAAGAGTGAAACTGCATATCCTTATATGTAGAGGTTCCAAGTTCCAACACAGCTAGCTTTCCTTAATGTGCAGAAGTAACATACAAAATTAATTAATGCATGGGTATGTAAAATTTCATAGTTCCTTCAACATGCTACATGTAAATATATGGACAATATCATCGACCCAGATCTACAATGTCATTTTTTGGATAAACATATAACAGTCTCTAACTAAAGTGCGGAAATGCAAATTTGTACTCACCTCGCCTGTACACACTTACATGAAAATTAAAGCTTCTAAAAGTGTATCTTATTTCTTTAATTAAGATATATTCTACTGTCTTCTCTTGCCATTTATAATGTAACTATGAAACTAGCCTCGCAGAGGAATTCAAGGTCCTCACATCACATGATACTGCAAGCGGGGGATGGTTCATCATAGGTGAACATCTGGATCCCGGGGCACCCTTGCACGCCGTAGCACGGCGGTGCAGCTGGCACCACCGCGGCGCCGCACGAGCTGCAGAACGCCGCCCCCCTCGCGGGCGATGGTGGCGGCGACGGCGCCCTGTGCTTATTCTTCTTCTCCTCCTTGAGGTGGATGTCCTTGATCACGCTGGCGGCCTTGCGGCGAAGCTTGCAAGGGAGCACGAGAGGGTCGAACCCGCCGGAGATCGTCACCGTGCCGGCCTTGTCGTCGTACAGGATCGCCCTGATGTCCTCACTCTCTGCAAAACAACAGCTTCAAACTTCAATTCGACGTACATGATACATTTGTAGCAAATTAGAGTAACTTAAAAACTGCATGAATGATTTGCATTTTCTTTCCAGTGTTATAAATCATCCATGAGAATTTGGTGTGATGCCGGTGAATGGAAAGAGAGAGATTTGGTGCAACTGAAAGGGAGCATGGTATATCGGCAAAGAAAAGAAAAATGAAAGGGAGCATTGTGATCCGATTACCTTGCAGCTTGCACAGAGTTTTCCCGATCTTTGTGAAGGAGCGGCTGCATCCGAGATCAACTGTGATGACCAGCGAAGACATCTGCGTGGATTGAAACTCCAAGTTAGTAACTCATGAACTGTAACGAATTTTAATTATCACTAGCAAGGAAAGGCAAG
The DNA here is from genome assembly GCA_000325765.3 of Leersia perrieri. Taxonomy (NCBI): domain Eukaryota; kingdom Viridiplantae; phylum Streptophyta; class Magnoliopsida; order Poales; family Poaceae; genus Leersia; species Leersia perrieri. The sequence continues at coordinate 4,547,617 of CM002477.1, forward strand.
AAGAAATCTGAAGCATTATGTAAGTTGAGAATTGAATATCTGACTCTCACCTTCTCTGCCATTTGAGCGTTGCCTCCGTTCAGTGGGGTGTTGCGCCTATGGAAGGGGAGAACAACAAGCACACAAACATTATGAATACGACGGAGTATATAGCAACAGGTTGCACTGGAGTGGTGCCACGTGTAGGCTGGTTAATACACCCGTGTATGTTTCGGTAATAATAATAACTCGATGAAATCAGAACTTGGCTCAGTTTGGGTGTATTCGTTTAGGAAAAGGTCTCCTTCGCCCATCCGCCCATCAAGTTGTCCAAAATACAACTATAAACTTTAAAACCGAGTATATCACAATCTCCAATTTTCGATACCAAGAAAAAAAAAACCCCTCGAGCTGTTTAGCATGTATTCGGCCACATAGCAATCCAGTGAGCTAATTATTTTTATAAAAAAGTAGTCTACTTAAAGATCTAAACTTGGCTCGGTTCGGTATTCGTTTACGAAAAGTCTACTTTACCCCCTCAACTTCAGTGTTTCTCTGAATTACAACCATAAACTTTAAAACCAGACGTACTGCACACCTTACAACTTTCGATACCATGCATGACACACTCAAATGGTTTAGCATGTTATTAGACCACATGGCAGTCCAGTAAACTAATTATTTTAATAAAAATTAATGAGGGCACACATGTCAGTGCCATCTCATCCACAACCCATCTCTCCTCTCTATCTCTTTCTTCTACCGTCCATCGTCAGGGTTGCTCCGGCAATAGAGACAAAGCCACTCCGACAATGCATCAATGAGTGGAAAGAAAGAGAGAGTGATGGGGAGGGGATCATTGACATATGGGCCTATTGTTTTATTTTATATTTTTTGAGCTAGCTAAACTGCCGAAAACCATGTTAAAACCACTTAGGGGGTCTTTTGCATGTATTGAAAGTTGGATAGTGTAAAATATTCGATTTTAAAGTTCAAGGTTCTATTTTAAAGAAGGAAAATAGTTGAGGAGGGTAAAATAGACTTTCTCATTCACTCGTGACAATTTTTCGGTTCTAAACTCGTGATGCCACATTTGGTGGCTGATCACGGTCAGTTTTTGAGCTGTCATTCGTGCTAGCTTACGTACCTATACGTAACCAGCTGTATTTGACGATTCCAGGACCATTAGTTAGCGGTGTAGGTCAAAGGTCATTAATAAGCATTGTAAAGAATTCTTCTTCTTTTTTTCGAAACACAGGCATATCATGACGATCATCCACACGCGCGCACTCACAACTATCAACAAGCACACGTCATATAATATCTCAATGGGTTAAGAGCATGATAATTTTTAAAGCCGATAACTAATTGTACTATTGACCTAATTCTAAGTTAACCCACGGTAATCACAGCAGATCCGGGTCCCGGGTAAGATGCAACTCAGAAAAAAGGTTCTTTCAGAGTACGTTCTAACTCCCTAGGTAACAACTGCGATGGGATGGTTACTTTTGTCCCCTGCTTCTAGGAAAGCGAAGCGCGTGTGCATCATTGAAGCCAAAAATGCTTATGACAGTTGTAGAATCTCAACAGAAAATACTTCATATGAGTAGTAGATGATGCAGCGTTGAAGCAACAATTGTTTGGGAGATAGTTCGGATAGGGAAACCAGAGCATGTGCACGATGCAGGCAATCGGTCAGATCAGACTACTAAAATTTTCAAAAATTCAGCAGATTTCGGTGACAAGAGTTAATCAATCCAAAAATTGCAGACCATGTATCCCGATGTACTGTTATAATCACATCAATTACATGCATGCAATTTAACCTTTGGGCACACCTGACTAACAGCTGACATATTAAAACATGCACATATGAGGAATTCCCCGACCCTCCAAACACGCAAAATAAAAATCGGCACATATAACACCTCAACAATGTTGGTTCATTAAATAAAACAACTCTTTTTTAATTGATACTGATGGGACATCAAACTAAACTGAAGGTCTAACGCCGATTAGACCTGATTTTTTTACTCTTGTACCTTGCACCCTCTAAATCGCTCAAAATCGAGCTAGCTCATGCTCTCAGATCTTGTCACTCTCTCCTCATTCCCTTTATCAAACCAAAATGCTCGTTGGTTCTACTCCTTCCATCACCGCCACTGTCCTCCTCGCCCTCTCCTTTGGCTCCCTCCCTCCCTCCTAGACGTTGCTACTGCCACTACGGTTTGCTCCTCACTGCTGATGGTTTTTCTCCTCGCCCTCTCCTCTACTTGCTCCTTCCCTGATACTCCTACTATCATTGTGTCTCCTCATCGCTAGATATGGCTGCCCAGAGCATGGGGCCTTCCGATATGGCCACCACTAGCTTAGGGGCGACCAGATCTAGTAGGTTTGGCGCGTTCAATGACTTCCCTTAGGAGAGCTCACGAGAACTAGTGCTCCATGATGGTTATGCCCAATTGCTCCACGTCAACCTCCTCCAGCGGCATTTTCGTCTAATCCATCGGCACAAAGGAGTGATGTGCATTAATGGGGTTAGGTGGGTCAAGTTAAACTGAAAGGTGTCTGTGCGGTTATATTTTTTCTCATGAAATTTGTCAATTGTTGATGGAATTTGTGAGTTATTAATGGCATTTGTGATAAAAGTTTGGATGTCCTTATGGGTCAAAGCATCATCTAGCCGGCTCAATACCCTTTTTTATCTCTTGCAACCGCTATGTGTTGGCTATCAATTTGGCACTGATGATCCCCTCATTAGTTCTAGGAATGAGGTGTTCGTTGCACATCTGACACTAATGGGCGTTATGGAACCAATGCCTTTCATGCTGTTGACTCTAGTGACATTGTGATCAATGAACACTCCTTAGAATCTACAGAATGTGTAAGACCAATTTGTGGTTTTTAGAACTTTCAGCTCCTACAACTTCTTATGATGTAATCTACAACAAATACCCATGCATATAGGCATTATTATGTGACCAGTGAAATATTCAGGCCTACCGTTAGCAACTAGCTAGAAGACTGCAGTTAACCACCAAACGCTTATTAAAAAATTAGTAGGGTGCACGGCAAGATGGAGAGTTTGGGCATGTCAGCACAACTTACCCTAGTCAAATCAGTGCTCGCTTCAAAATAGGGTTTTATTGACACTGCGATTAAGTTGACAAAGGAATCCCCAAAAGTGCTACTTCATGTGTGGCACGATTTAGAGACCTAGCTAGGGGAAAGTGTGAGGTGAGTTAGAATGTGTATGCCAATTGAGAATGGAGACCTAGGGGATCCTACAACTCGAGAATGTTTGCAAAAGCCTTTCTTGTGAGGTGGTTGTGACATGGAGTGGAAATATCTAGAGAAATCATGCGTTGGGTTGGAGACCCTTGTGACGATACTGGCAAACACCTCTTTGCAACAACAACCATAAAAATAAAGATAGTGATGGAGCCAACATTTGCTTTTGGGACTCAGCAAGGCTCTAAGGACAACACCAAAGGATGCGCCGCCAAAGGTGTACGTAATCTTAAGAAAATTGACACTGAACTCTACAACAGGCCATCAACAACATGTGACTGAAAGACCTCGAATTTCCTATCTTTGGAGGCATGACAAGCGATCTTCTAGATCAACTGCTATCTGTTTTAGAATGCAGTATAACAAGTGAAACTCACGTCATGCGAAGCTAACCAAATTACATGAAAGCTCACAAACCATGACAGGTACACAACTGCTAGCTTTATCCTACGAAGTGATGCATACTAATATGGAAGCCTAGGTGCAAGTATTTTGCCTAGCTAATGATGCAAAACAGAGTATAGACATAAGGCAAATAAGACCTACAGTCCTGTATGCCAACATGTCGTTCGAAACATCCTTCCGCCTCGACAATGATACACGAGAAAAATCTAGGTAGAACATAATTCTCCATGAACAACTTAAGCCAGATTCATGGAAGATGAGCGGACCTACGTTCGTATAGTACAACTCTTACACTTTCGTCCTCGCTTCGTGTAAAAGGGTTAACCCGGTTGTATTATGGTTGGAGCACGAAGGCTTATAAGCAGCCCTCACCCACCAAAACTTTCAAGATGGCACTATATCACCACTACACACCATTTTTGAGCCACTTGGGCTAACACAATACCACATTAAAAAAGGCTTCATTTGGTGGGGTGTTACAGAAAGGAACGAGAAGAGTCTTCCGGCGAATAGAACTGTCAAGAGCAATGCTTCCAGCAGCAAAAATAGAGGAGGAAGGAAGAATTTGGTCACATGCTGGCTTGAAAAGACTGGCAGAACTTCGAACCTAGGATAGCAGCATAAGGCTATTCTTTTTTAAAATACTAGTAAATACATTGACACCTACTGTATTCAATATAATTGGCACAGTCAGTACCAGTTTGTTAAAAAAATACTATGAAACATATATCATTAGTCACCACTAACTTACGTACTTAGCTGCAGCAGCGACCACCACCACGAGAGGAGAAGCTAGCATTACTTCGTAATGCAATGGGGGCATTGCCTGATTTGACACCACAATTCTGCAGGATTTAGACAAAATCAACATTATATACTTGTGGAATGTGAGAAAAGTTTTCATACAGAGGCTGGATCCTTATCCAATATCAAATAAACAAACAATTATATTCCCTCTATTCAACAACAATTCAGAGCTATAAATCTGGACAAACATGACAGCAATATCGACTTTGCTGCTGACAATCATGTTTTCAAAGTTACCTTTTAAGTTTTGATTTCTTTCCATTTCAAGTTTAATCTATTTTCTATTTAAAAGTTTTATTTATATGTAAGTTATTATTTCTTCACCATTTGAATTTTTTTATATGGAATGTTTGATTCTTTTATCGTCTGAAACTTCCTAAAAGGAAAAACCACTTGATGCCAACAACCGGTTGCCAAGCCAGGCTGCAGCAATATAGCCCAAAATCTTTATATTGTTGGATGGACGGAGTATGTGCTAAGCTTTTTGAGGTAATGATTTTGAGAAATCCTAGATTTTGCCATTTATGGCCCGGTTCTATCCTACAAACTACCATAGACAAACAAGAGTTCTACGAAATATCATCGCAGAAATGTTTTTATTTCCTTTTGCCATCATCGATAGCCCTTCGTTAAGTGCACTCCGTTAACCCCATGTAGAAACTCTGTTTTACCCGGACCATACATTTTATGGTAGAACTTTTTATATGGTTACGGGTGTGCTTAAGAAAAAGGCTAACGAAGATGCTAAAATGGGGAAGAACAAGGCTGTCCATGGCAATTTGTAGAACTGATCACTCGTTGATGACAAAGCATATAATTTCTTTAAAATAAGTAAATACATCAATCAAAAACTAACCTCATCTGACAAATCAATGATTCCCTCATCGATTTTCTTATAGACAGTTCTGGCAGCCATAATGAATGCCTGCACAAAAAAATCGTGTTTTATTTAAGATACACAAATCCAGCAATCTGAGGCGGATTCTACACCGGAGGCTATGGGGTCTTTAAGCCCCCACTAAATTTTTTATATAGATCCATGAGATGTGGGTAGATTTATGTTGGTTTAGTTTGTTTAAGCCGTCACTATTATTTTTTCTGGATCCACCGCTGTCAATAATTGCACTGAAAGAGACTGGTTAAAGCATCACCTTCTCAACATTGTGAGCAGTTTTTGCTGATGCCTCCATAAAGAGCAGACCATGTTCCTTGGCGAACTGTTCACCTTCTTCATGGCTAACAGCACGTATATCAGATAGGTCGCATTTGTTTCCGATCAGAATTATTGTCATGTTGGCACTCGCAAGCTGCACTGCATCTTCAAGCCAGCTTTGAAGATGATTAAAAGTCTCCCTCCTGATGTTAGGTCACTCACGCATAAGAACTACTTTATCCAATAAGTAATATAAACACCAGATACATTGACAAACCATTTTATAAATACCTGGTGATATCATAAACCAAGAGGGCAGCAACATTTCCTCTGTAGTATGATCTAGTTATGCATCTGAATGCTTCTTGGCCAGCCTGTAAAAATAACAGATCAAAGTATGAGGTAGATTAACAGGTAATTCCAAGCATAATTATGTTGCAGAAATGCTTTACATGGAAAAACAGTGAAGGAGAAAGCATGCATGCAATGAACAAACCAAGCACAGACAAAATAAAATTTGCATTCTCATATTTGGCTGGCCATGTTATATTATATGTTGATCATACTGCCACGATGATAGAAAAAGGTAGCAACCAGAACTGTTCAACCAAGCCAATTAGCAACAGCATCTTTGTGTATAAATTAGAATGACGTCGTGAATTCAATATGACTTATATTATTGTAATGCATACTAAGCTGGATTACTATGGCTGAAAACAAATTACCATGTGAATTGGTTGGTAAAACATAAAGATGCGCTGTAGCAGTAACAGAAATTTGCAAACTGGAACACCTTCTGCGAAATGCAGAAGTATCGTCAGGCAGGAATATGAATATGACAAACTAAGGCAGCAGGACTGTCACGAGATTATATCATTTTTTTAAAAAAAAAAGGATCTACAGAGTGCAGATTGCAGATATTTTCGGCCGTAAAGCTCACAAACTTTCTTTTTAGGGAAAATTAGAGCCACCAACATTTTCTACTGATTGGTACTACGGCACCTCCCACAGAGTAATCACAGGAACAACACAAGTATGACACACACGACATGCACTACTGTACTGACCGTGTCCCAGATCTGGAGCTTGGTTTTTTGGCCGTCGACGGCGACGACGCAGGCGCCGTACTCGACGCCGATGGTGAGGTCTTGCACCTCACGGCCTCTTGTCCGTGAACTGCAGCAGCAGGCACGATTTCCCCACGCCTGTACACGCCAGTATTTTGTACTACATCAGCTACCGCTCGCGCGCTAACGAATCGAACGAGAAGGACGAGATGCGCCCCTCCGGCGGCGAGGTGATCGACAAGGATTATGGCGACCGAAGCTGACCAGCTGCGTCGCCGATGGTGATGAACTTGAAGCGATACGCGTACGTGCACGACGCCATCCTCGGTCGATCCCCTCCCCTGTTTCGCGAAAATAGCAAGGGAACGCACCCGGTTTTCTCTATCTAATTATTATTAATTGTTTTTCGGTTGCTTGGACTACTAGGGTTTATAAGGATTGGAGCCTTGGACGAAGTGGATGGACATGTAATCGATCCGGTACGTTCTGCACAGTAGCCCGGCCCAACAGTCCGTCTAGGTCCATCGGGATCGATGATTATATCATTATTACTAATATGTCCGTGCCAATGACATCTCTTCTCTTCTGTGCTATTATAAAAGCAATAAAAACGAAAGTTAATTTCATGATCCATAAGAAATTTTGAGAAGTGAACCTAGTTCAACTGTTTATGTATCTAGTGGGGACTTGTCTACCCGAGTTCAAATCCTAGATTTGACACGGATACTCGTATTTACGGCTAATATTCTTTTATTGGTAGGTGACATACACGTCGACAACAAGACGTCTATGATGACTTCGTCAATCTCAAAATATATCGGTCCAGTTTTTGAATGTGCTAATAGGATAGGGTGTGTATATGTGTTATAGGGTGGGTACGCATGCGTGCATTTGTACTTTGTTTTTTTAAAAAAAAAAATTTTCGTCCGTCATGCTAGAGTTCAATTCAAATTTAGTATGTCATCACTGTATTACGTATGTTCGTCGCCATCACGTACATAAGCAATAATCTGCATCCGATTATTCCACGTCTTCCGCAAATGTTTTCGTTTCACGTGCCTGGCCCGTTTAAGGGGTAAGGGGTTTATGAGCGTGCGAAGGCGAGAAAAACGAACTATGCAAGCCCAATCAGTGTTCTACTATGCTGATTATTAAATATTCGATTTTGTCACGTGCGGTTCGACATCAATTATGAGGATTTGCTTACATATGTCATTAACTCGTGTATTTGATGTTCTACCGTACTAAACGTATTATGGCTATTGATCGATTGTTGATTACAAGGTTGAATTATCGATGCATAGCTAATTGCAAATACTGTAATTATGCTCATACAGGTGTCAACTTCATTACTATCCTATAGATTACTTTTTTAATAGAAGCATTTGTTTTCTCCAGTATATTAAGAGATTCTAAAGATGGTTTGTCCGGCCAGAGTCATCAAATGGGTATGTGAACTCAAGAGCAAATTCCAAATGGTTGTTTGAAATAGGAATAGTATAATACACAAATGAAAAAAAATGGCCAGATGGTTGGCGGTTCTTCCGATCCGCGCCGCCGTCGACGAGCAGGGCGAGGAGCCACCGCCGGGAGATTCTCCCCGCCATCGCCGAGCATGGATCGATCCGTTGAACGGCCGTTGTGGTTGAGTGGACGGGGAGAGAGGAGCGGATCCCGAAGAGAGTGAGAGGGGATTAGGGTTTCACCCCCTCACTCGAGTTAACCCTGACCAGGAGAGCCTTGGCCGTCCGATTCGATCGGACAGCTTTGCTACCTCCCGAGTCGGGCCGACACTCTGGCTGGCCTACCGCTTATTTGGCCGCTGACGCTTAATTACCACGCGCACCTCAGGAGCCGGTCCAGTAATAAATAGGCCAAAATCAGTTTTTTAATTAAAAAATAAAAGCTATTTATCAAATCGAGGAGGCCAAATCATATTTTTAAAACTAACAAAAAGTAGAAACGACTTATTTAATATCTCCTGTAGCAACGCACGGACATTTTTGCTAGTATTTGGTAATGTAAATTAAGCCATCAAAAAATATACAATTTTGGCAATGAAGAATATAATAAAAAAAATTATGATTCAAGTAAAAAACAAAAATATAGTGTTATTATCTTAACCCAACTAACTTCATATTTTAGTCTTTTTTATTTTATGTTCTCCATTATCACTGTCACACATTTCAAATAAATAAATTATAAAAAGCAAATTATCATTCATGAATTTAGGAAAAGAGAAACGAAACGTATGCAATATTGGTCCATCAAGGTGTGACTGCACGACCAAATAGAAAGAAAAGGAAATACTTTCTGGAGCTCAAACCAGATCACCATCTGAAACTACTTTTACATGTGGTCCAATCCTTCCCTCTTAGAGGTTGTTTCGATCAGGGATTTTTTTTTTTAGCTCGTGTCACATCGGATGTTTGCACGTCAATTAGGAGTATTAAATATAGACTGATAATAAAACTAATTTCATAAATAAAGGCTAATTTGCGAGACGATTTTTTAAGCCTAATTAATCCACGATTAGCAAATGTTTACTGTAGCATCACATTCACTAATCATGTACTAATTAATCTCAATAGATTCGTCTCACGAAATAGTCCCAAGTATGAGGTGGGTTTTATTAATAGTCTATATTTAACACTTTTAACTAGTGTCTAAACATCCGATGTGACATAAACTTAAAAAAAGTTGGAGGATCCAAACAGGGTCTAAGAGGTTGTTTGGATCCAGGGATTTTTTTAGTTCGTGTCACATCGGATGTTTACACGTCAATTAGAGTATTAAATATAGACTGATAATAAAACTAATTGCATAAATAAAGGCTATTTTGCGAGACGATTTTTTTAAGCCTAATTAATCTACGATTAGCAAATGTTTACTGTAGCATCACATTCGCTAATTATGGACTAATTAGGCTGAATAGATTCGTCTCGCGAAATAGTCCAAAATATGAGATGAATTTTACTAATAGTTTATATTTAATACTTCTAATTAGTGTCTAAATATTCAATGTGACAGGGACTTAAAAAATGTGATGGATCTAATCAGGCTCTTAGTTTCGGGCGGGGGCATCGTCTAGGCGTCCACCGTCAAATGTCTTGGGCGCTATTATAAGAGATTGGACAACGGAAAAATCAACAGAGAAGGAAAGGGATGCCAGATAGGATGGGAGATTCTAGATAGGAATTCGAAGCAGTGAGTTGTTTTCGCCACTTACCATATTTCCAACCATGGTGACCCATGGAGGACCGGTGCGTGTTGAATGTATTGGGACTGCAGCGGTTGAGATGACAGGATGGATAGGTCGTAGGACTGCCTAGGAAGATGAACTACTCCTTTATACGGTAGTTGAGATTTTCTAAGCCGTGAAGACTTGGTGATTACCTGATCGAGCCATAAAATTCGTTGGCTGTGGTTGGGCGGACGGTAGCTCGCTCTTGTTGTGCTGGATCGCTTGTCTATGTGGAGAAATGTCTTGTTTACGAAGTTAGAACAAGGGGATACAGGTTACGTTGACAGATAAAAAAAGAAAAATATCCCATATTAATTTCTTTGACATACAATCGTTTCTTTCTTATTTGGTACCGGATGAAACTCTCGCTAAGCCTGGTCTAAGGTCCTGTTTAGATCAAAGGGCAAATAATTAGTCCTCCAGAATTTTGTTATTTACTCATAAAACGTATCCCACGACTCCTGGGGCTAATTACGATAGCATTACTATAGCAACATCATGAATTAATATATATCATTAGATTCGTCTCGTAAATTAGCCAGGGTTATGAAATTGCAGAGGGTAATTAAGTCCGAAGGATCAAATAGGGCCCAGTTCGAAACCTCGTGACAAAATAAAGAAGGGGAGAAAGAAAAGGAAAAAATAAGAGAAGGAAAAAAAAAGGGAGGGGGGAAGGGCTCATCCTCCTTGCCGCCGCTGCCGCCTGAGTTACGGAATTAGTCTCGCCGCCGCGGGCGATTGTACCTCCGACAGGGCAGTAACCACAGTGGATTGGATTCTGTAGGGTTTGCTTCTTCCAAGGCCATGGCGGAGACCGCTCCGGCGACGGCATTGGACATCGCCGAGCTCCCTTTCTCCGATCTCCTCCTCCTCATTTCGCCGGATCTTCCGGACGACGATGGCCGGCGTGGCCGCCTCCTCGCTACCGTCGTTACCTCGCTTGGTCGCGGCGGGTCCGGTTTGCTGGCCATCACCGGCGTGCCGCGCGCCGCCGCCCTCCGCCGCCGGCTCCTCCCGCTGGCCCGCCGCCTCGCCGTCATGGACCACGCCTCCCGCTCCCAGATCCTCAAGGTACCCGCGCTACGCCTTATCTCCCCCTTCGTCTTCCTCCTCTTTCGGTCCTCCAAAACCCCTGTGATCTGATCTGCTTCACGGCCATTTCAGAAGCACGGGTTGGGTAGCGACGTGCCTCTGAAGAAGCTGGACCGCCGCGTTTCCTCATTTGCCCGGCTTCTGCGGCATTCAGGTGAGTTCCACTTGCTGGAATGGATGAGCGGAATCGTGAGCACCAACAACGAGGCTGGTTGTCCGGAGAATGATTTGGGTGGTGATGTAATTGTAGAAAACATGGGCGATGGCACTGATAATCTTGGTGAGCTCGTTGAGGAGCTTGGTCTTTGCATGATGGAACTTGGGATTTTGGTCGCGCGAGCCTGCGACATTGTTACAGGTGGAAATCAGCTGGAGAAAAGCATTACTGACTTTGGGACTGCAAAGGCCAGGCTCATTCACTACCACTCTGAGTTTGATATCATTATTATCAAGGAGAGTAGCAGACAGGGTAAAGGCTCGAACAATAAAATTGCAGCAACAGCTTATAAGTTGTGCCCTCAAAGGCCAGGATCATTGGATGGATGTTGTATCAGATCAGAGGGTGGTACTAATGTAATGATAGAGAGACAAAAGGATTGCAAAGATGAGTCAATTCATGGTAGTGCAGTTTCTCTCACAAACTTATGGCAAGATTGGCACTATGACTATGGGGTCCTTACTGTTTTGACAGCACCGTTATTCTTGTGCTCCGCACGAGGAGAACAATGTTCCATAGGCGAAGAATGCTCTCCTCCTGATGAGCACACGTATTTGCAGCTACTCAATACAAAGAAGATATTCTCGGTGAGATGTTCCCCAGACAGTTTCATTGTTCAGGTCGGGGAGGCAGCAGACATCTTGTCAGGCGGGAAGCTGAGGTCTACACTTCATGCTGTGAGTAGACCATATGGCTCAACAAACATCAGCCGGGAAACTTTTGTAGTCTTCTTACAGCCATCATGGGACAAAACTTTACCTTATTCTGGTCACTGTCTTGCTGGTGATGATGATGAACAAAGTGATGGCGATGACTTGGCGTTCAGTGATGGGTCAGTGATCTCCTCTAGTGAACATCTGTTGGTGCAAGATATTTTGAAAAGGATTCCCCCTCTGTCATCAAGGCTGAAAGAAGGGATGACGTTTGCTGAATTTTCTCGACAGACAACAAAACAGTATTATGGTGGTGGAGGCATCCAACAAAACAATTAAAAAGCAGTACTGTGGTAATGAAATGCACTTCTTAGAGGCTCCAAATCTAACATAATGTTTTGGTTTGTTTAGTGATTGCTCATAATGATGAAAATTCTGTAGTACTCCATGTAAAATCAGTGACATCAAGGTAACTAGAGTATTACTGTTCTATTTACTGTCTGTTCTCTGTGACGAACTCACCCTCTCTTTGTTCTTCTTCCATTTTTCACGTTCACATTAGACTCATTGCTTCTGACTTTTCTTTTGGACCTTCTTTTATGTTAGCATTGTTTCTACTCCCTCCATCCATCTTTATTTGATGTTGGTTAGCTCATTTTTGAGCTAACCAACGTCAAATAAAAAAAAAATAGAGGGAGTATTATTTTAGGGGTACAATAATTTCTGTCTTTATGTATGTTACTATATTTTTTTGGTTTCTTGATTTGAACTGTGATACTTGGTTATAAATCTTCTCAAAAGAACAAGAGGCTAATAAGATTGAGTGATGGTGATAACATAGCGGCTTTGTTTCTTGTTTAATGTGTTGTCATGCTTAGCTGGGTTGATGGAATACTGACAATAATCATTTCACAAGCATTCTTTCCCAGCAGAAATTAAATACTTGCTGACAGATTTACATCTGCAAGTAAAAAGATGGTGGATAGTGTTTTTCCAATCACCAATGGCTACAAGAGTATCAGATAATTTGCCAAGCCTAGGCTTTTTTGTAGTACCATTTTCATTGGTTCCGTTAAGCGGTGGCCACAGATTTTCTCCCAGGTAGTTAACTAACAAGTATATGAATATTGATTAGTTGATACTGATGTCATTTTAACTAAACCTTTAACTGAAATGATCTGGCTTTACAGGGCCATACAAGAATTTTTATAAAAATAGCTTGATTCAACAAATTTAGTTTGAAGAAGCTTATTCAAATAAAATGAGGCAAACAGGTCTTGATCGCACATAGCTCAGTAGTTTAATTTCTCATAACATAATTTTGACATTATCAAAATATGTTTTATTACATATAATAGTATTTTGTTGTTATTGTGCCAGTGGTTAATGCCCCTTTGTTTCTTACGTCTAATCATTTTACATATATTTCGTGAGCACACAAATAACAATTATTTACATTGAACATTGATAACATTGTTGGCAAAAAAAGCATAAGTAGTTTGGATGGGTAGGCAAGTGATTACTTTATATTAATTGAATCAATTCATTGAGATATACTTTGATTTTCTGTTTGACTGGGTAAAATATTATCTTTATTGTACTAAATACGCAGCCAGCACTTCCGCTGCTGGCTAAATGTGAGTCCTTCGTCTTCCTTTTTCCTCGTGTTGGTTCTTTTATCTTTGGATTTTGTCACACACAGGAGATCTCCTGTGCATGGCACCTGTCTTAATTGTTCCAACTGTAGATGTAAAAAATTATCCATAGAAATGATTCTTCAATTATTATAATCAGCAGTGAGCTCAATGAATTTTATTTCTGCTGTTTGGTTGCTTATAGATCATTCATGGTGGATATTAGCTAAAGTGCCCTGATTTTTATTTCCGGTGATTCCTGGTGCGCCATGTTTCCATGTTCAGGTGTTTCATGCTCACCATCTCAAGCGATGGAGAATTTCTTTGAACATTTTGTTGTTTAGTGCTACAGAAGCACCTGATAAGTCCGCCAGGTTTAAGTTTCTTTGTTTCTTCTACTTTTCCATTCCCTTATATTAATTTTCTTTCCAGAGTTTAGTATTAATGATTCAATTTATGCAACATGTATAGTTTCGACTTTGGACACAGCTTTTATGGTTGTGATCTTATGCAGTACTCAATAGATTTCTTCAAATTTATATTTCCTCTGTTGGATATTTGAAATAAATGATTTGAGTGCAGAGAAATAATGTTGGATGTGCATTTCTTTAGTGTCATCTCTTCCTTGTGATCCTTATTACTTTTGCTATTTGAATCATTTATCTTCTACCCATGTACCTACGTTTCATGACCACATGTCATGTTGCTAGGTTTGTTTTTCTCTTTCCTTTTTCAAACTGGCCTTTTGTGTTGTAGAGCCCAGTGTAAGTAGGTATGCTTTTTTCTTTCCTTATACATCTAGTCATATATTATAAAGAGATGATATAATTACAATAATGGAAGGGGATGGAAAGAAAATAAACAGAAAAAGCATCTCTTTGATCTACACCTGTTGAAAATTCAAAGAAAAAATAGAACTCAGCAAGATTTGAACTACTTTACATTGATGATTGTTTGTCTACAATCAATTCTGTTCTGTACCAACACGGTGCATGGACATGTCTTGTTTTGTGCCATGATGCTGTAGTCGTATCACCCCTGTCGTGTAGGTGCGGAAGCCCTCCTCCTCTGATGATAGCTGGATGCAATAGGAGCTTGGACCATGGCGAAGCTGACATACAGAGTCTAATGGGAGCTGGAGCACCTTGATGAAGCAAGTCTTCTCCAGACTGGGCGTGGCATGGAGCCGAGATGGGAGTTCTGTGGTGAAGTTGCCATTCTCATCAGTTATTGCAAATACGGAGTTAGCCATCATCTTAATACCTTCAGTTTGACAGTCCACTCCTACTGTAGCACCTGTTTGAAGAAAATCACAAATTAGTTCATAGTTCTTTTTGCATAGTATTTCAGCCCAAAAAGAAGTTAACACTAAGTATGAAGTATATAGTGGTTATTTATTGCAGATTTTAGGTATATAGCTTGTAAATTTGTTTATCCTATAATTACAATAGCCTTTCTTATATGTAATATCAGGAAAACACATATCATACTAATGAAAGTTGTCAGCATACACAATGCATCCAAGGAGAATAATGTCATGAAATTCCAAAATAAATGCAAGAAAATAAATAGAAGATTTCAAGAAGCCAACAACAAATTCATTGAGTGCAAATTGTACAACATTCAGACAACCTTTTCAACCATTGATTCATTGCCTCTCTATGAGTCCCAAACTTGTGGGTGGCATTCATTTTACCCCTGACTACAAAACCGTCCAAAAGTCTGCCAAATTGTCTAGATAACCCTTACAATGGTTTTGAAGGTGCTATGACACTGTAGCACATGACATGCGGCTGTTTTCTCATCAAACAGGATTACAATCTGTAACAGGTGCTCCAGATAAAGAAGGGAAGGGACCGAGAGAGACAAAAAAAAAAAATGATCGAACGAGGGATATACTCTGCTCTGAGCCTTAGTTTTATTCTATTTGCTAATCCATGCCACGTTATCAGCCTTTTTGTGCAAAGGTGGAAAATTCAGTTTTGAAACCATTCATATTTTCAAAGCTCGAAGATTAAACTGGTCATATACTAAGGATAATCTGGTCGAAATTCGAAAGTTTAATTGGATGCAAACCATTGTGAAAAATTTGAAAATATTTTCTGATATGGATCAATCTATCATATGTTGACATATTTTTGAGGGAAATCATATATAGATGTACATAATTTTACTTAAATACATAATTTTACTTAAAAGAATTAGTCTTTTAGATAGAAATAGACAGAGGATTTTATGAGGGGGTACATTAAGTATAGTTTGAATTAGTTTTGGGGTAAAATGAGCCCAAACATTAGTTAAAACAGTTCCAATGACAATAGTCAGTCGAAACGACAGCGCAATATGCGGAAACATCAACTTTTCTGCAAGACGGGCAGGCACGTTCAGGATTTGGAAATGGAAGATCCACTAACAAATTCGATCATTCGAGTGCTAATCGCGGCACAATCGTTGACGCAGACGGTGCCAACACAGTGCGTTGCAACCAAACCGACTTGTTTAGAGATGTAACAGGTGAACGATCTTCCATCCATCTTAGATGAAAAAATTCATCGGTCCGTTTGTTCATCATGTTTCTCTGTAAAGTATCATCTATCACTGTCCCACAGGATGAATGCCCTATCATCGATCTACAAATCCTTAGAATCGAATTTTATAGAAAGTTTACATAATTGAAGCCAATTCTCATAAATTTCCTGTGTTTTCAGAGGAGGCCTGAATTTGTACTTGTACGTAGTGTCCAATGAACCAGCTGCAGGTAGAAGGTAAGGAACTACTAGTGTTTTTACGATTACGTCATGCTAGCAGGTAAACTTTTGACCAAACAAACAATAGAGTTAGAATTAGGCGAACAAACCACACCCTTATCCGTCAACAAGAAGATTAGTTCAGATAACGTTTGAGCGTACAAATGTTGGTTGCAACTTCAGGAGTGCTCAACTGGAGCAGATGTACCTAAGCGAATGTTTAGTTTATGCTCTGTTGACTTATTTACAAAAAGGGGAAAAGAATAGAGAGGGCTGCTACTAGAGGGCTTACCGTTTTCAATTCCATTCCCGACAAACAATATGGATATGATAATGGTTTACCTGTTTACCAACCGTTTTCATCGTAGGGCTAGCTTTGGGTGGCTTTGCTCTGTTTTGTTCTTTGTTCTTATATTTTAGGTTATTGGATAATGCTTCCCGCAAAAAAAAAGGTTATTGGATAATGCAACAAAATATGAAAATTATTGTTTATTCTGCAAATCAAAATAAGGTTATCTAAAATATTGATTTCAAACATTTTATTGGCCACATGATTATATCTTTTGTTAAGGGCAATGCATATTTTTGTCACCATTTGATTTCCTAGCAGAATAATTTGGTAGTGCCAGCACGTTATAATATGCCAAAAATTTGGCAATGCACATTATTTGATACTCTAGTTGGCCCCTGTCCAAACAATACTGCTAGCAATCGAAAAAAATGTTAGCATCGATTAAACTTTTTGATAAATTTTTTGCAATACCCAGGATTTGACTTGCAATATTTTGATAAAATTCATTTTGGTAACAACCAAACATAATAAGACTATAGTTTCCTTCAGCTAGACTAGTACCAATACCTGTGACCCAATTCTGAAGGACACACGTGAGCTACCTACCAAGAAGATCAAAGTACAGCGTCCATGACGGCAAATTATGCTGCAATACATCCAGCCTGCAGAATCTGGCTGGGGTCGGAGGACGAGGAGGTTACAACGTCGCCTTGTACTCTCTTCAGACAGATGAGATGATACCAATTGCCTTGCTTGGCTTCCCTCCTTTCTCTTCTCCTCAATCCATCTGCCTTAACGGGCCAACAACCGTGGCGAAAACGACCTTTCGCCTTCAAAATAATTGATGGCTGATTTCCCCAGGCTCGCTTAATCAGTTTGCATATAATCATTTTTAAATATGTCGTGTTTTGAGGAGCAATTTTTTTAGAGTTGTCTCTGGTGGTTCTGTGATATGTACTGATATATCAACACAACCAGGACGATCATGGAAGAATCGTCCAACTGCATTTGTTTAATTTTGTGGAAATTTGATGAGAGTGTCAGTTTGTCAATGGAACTACCTAGAGATGTGTACGTAGCTAGAAATGCTAGGAACTGCTGGGATGCAACGGTAGGTAGCTAGCCAACCTTGGCTAAGAAGAGATGTTGTCAACGGTAATGTTGTTTTCAGGTAGAATTTTTAACAGTATGTATCATACTCGGTGACCAACGTGTAAATCTAATATAACCAGACAAATGAAATGATGAAGGAACCTATATTAAATATGGTGATCACCATGACAAATGAACTGCACAGAACTAATTAACGAGCTACCATAATTCTTAAAAAAGGGTGATTAACAACTAAACGTAATTAGAGAAGAAATTAAAAATGCGTCCGCATGATTCCCATATTTATGAGAAAATTTCTGTCTCAGGTTCAAAGACATACAAAAAATTCCGCAAAATTTGCAGGCCAAGAAGAGGAGAGGGAAAAGAAAAGCAATAGCAATCAAAGAAAGGTAAAAATCATGAAAAAAAAAATTCCGGTGAGATCCTACTAGTTTTCAGTCAATACTAACCTGGCAGCTCGATGGTGAGCAGGTCGGAGCCGGGAGGGCCGAGGGAGAGCTCGCAGACAACCTGTCCGGACACGACCACCCTCGAAACCGGCTCCTCGCCGTACCCGGCAATGCGCGCGAGCTCCGCCGGCGAGAAGTAGAGCTCCATGGGCATCGCCCCTGCCGTCTCGGCCGCCACGATTACGGCCGCGAGCAGCAGAAGCGGTAGCAAGGTAGAGGAAGAGGATAGGGCTCTTCGTCCTGGCGGCATGTCGAACGAAAACTCTTGTGAATTGGAGTAGCTTCTTCTTTCTCCGCTGCTCTCAAAATTTAAAGCAGGCTCTGCTTGGTTGGATTTGGACCAAACTGGGAGGCACGCGGGAATAAGAAGAAAGGATTCTGACCTAGGGAGGGTGGTGCATTCGGTTGGCCCGTCACGTTGACTTGGTAGGAGCCGGCGTGCTCGCCATGTAATGCACTTACGCGTGGGCGGGTATTTGTCCGCGTGCTTGCGTTAGTGCGTTGGGCAAAGTCGGTCAGCTCGGCCGGGCATCTGAATGGTTTAGATGTGCTGCATTAACGATCTAGGCTCCGCAACGGGGCAGGTCAAGGTCGGATTGGAGCAGAACGCCTCTACCAGCAACCAATGAAATCCTCCCCTAGCTCTGACGTCTACTTTGGGGCCAAAGAGCACCCTGCCCCGGTCCAAATTATTCTCGGCGCAACTGGGACCCACGGGTGTTAGGATGACAGCCAGAGGAGGTGAGGACGAGCCTGGCGTGTGGAGGCAAGGACGACGACGGCCAATACCTGGTGGCATGAAGGTGAGGATGAGCCCGACGACATGGAGGCGAGGATGACAGCGGAGAGGACGACAACTGACAATTGGTACAAAATAGGGGCAAGACCATACAAGCTAAGGTTCACTTGATAAAAACACTTTTCTTTAGTTTTTTTTCAAAGGATTGGCCCTTACCAATTCGTGTCAAATACTTGTGTAATAGGATTTTTCATGAGTTCTAGAGAAAAACTAGCGTAAGGTTTTGCATATGTTTTCATATTCCAATGTCTACGTAAGTTCGTGTGTTTTCTATACGTGTTAGTGTAGATACTATAGAATTCGGGCACCTACTAACAGGTTCTATATTATGAATATAGGGTGGGCCAAAGACCCGTAAGATAGTTTTGGGAGTAAATTTCACAAAACTACAGGTATTTTGGACAATCTATCACAAAACTACAGTTTTAACAATCTTGCTTAAACCCGTAGTTTTGTGATAATGTATTGCTAAAACATGTAGTTTTGTGATAATTGAGACATTAAATGTAGTTTTATGATAATAGACACTAAATCTGTAGTTTTGTCAAACAAACTCTTAAATCTATAGTTTTGTGATACACAAGAACACTAAATCTGTAGTTTTATAAAACAAGTCCTTAAAACTGTAGTTTTGTGATAAAATGTTCGAAATACTTGTAGTTTTATGAAATTTACTCTACTTTTGGTGTATAATCGGGCCTTATGAGTTCAAGAATGGTTTAAGAAGAGGGACGTGATCTTTGCTACCTACTTGGATTCAGTTGTAATTGACAAGACATCCCGAGAGATAAACATGTTCGAATATCTTGCTACCGACCTCCCCCTGCTATATAAAGGGACAGGGGACACCATAGGAAGGAGACAAGCATTATTTATAATCCACAAACCGGACATACAGATTTGATCTCGCTCGACAAGATTAGGGTTATTATTCCCTAGAGGGCCTGAAGCTGTATAAATCTCTGTGTCACCGTTGTTCCTTTAAATCTATTTTGCCCCCTTTGCCTACTACAAATCTCCCCCAAAAAAGGCATAAGTAGTTATATATTGAGATGGAGGGAGTACTTCCTTGTTGAAGGACTTTGAGAGAGGTAGATCCAAAGTCCTTTGTTTTCATTTTCGCTTGTTACACTAGTTCCACTAACATACTTGACCTTCCAAGATCCACATACTTCTTTTCAACACAAAATTCGACCCTTGCAATCTCCGTATCACGCCCTCTGGACAAGCACCAACTGGTTATGCCGTTTCCTGTGTTGCATTGGTAAGAACTGAGTAAGAACTTGGTAAGAAGCTTACTATTGTTTGATTGAGAGAGATATTCTATTTGTTCTAATCTAGTAGTTCATAGGGGCAATCGCTTTGTTTTCCCTTGTCTTGTACTAACCATGACAGGGGCGACAACTTCACTAATTGTGTTCTTTGTAGTGAGTTCGATCTGATGCTAGACCAACTCAAAAAAGAGTTAAAGGAAGCCACGCAAAAAGAGATCGATGATACCATGACCAAGCTGAACATAACCCACATGCTCGAGAGCATTGATAGACACGTCGCCACACAGACCAGCAGACTTGACGAGTTGTAGAAAAATGTACTAGCAGATGATGATCAAGACGACGCGGAACAAGACATCGTTTACGGTGATGAGGGCAATGTTGATGCATGCGCAACACGCGACGAACAACTAAAGCGGCGACTTCGATTCAACTCGAGGTATGAGAGGTAATAATAATGATAATAATAACAATCATAACTACAACACCACCATCCTCGAACCAATGAATATCCTTTTGCTAAAGTCAAATTTTCTATACTTGCCTTTTATGGTGCATACGATGCTGAGGCATATCTTTATTTGAAGATGACAGTAGAACAAAAATTTAATGCACATCTAGTTCCTAAAATTCATAGAGTTAGACAAGCTTAGTGAGTTTAACGAATTTGCAATTATATGGTGGAATGAACTAGGTAACACTCGTGGGCAACCTGGTATTTGGGACAGACTGAAAGAGGCAATCCATGATAGAGTTATTCCTAAGTACTTCTTATTATGATTTTGATAATTGATTACCTAATGATTATATTATGATTAGGAACTATGGAGATAACTAGGAGATGCATGGAAAAGGGCTTGGAGGTGTGGAAGACCAATAAGGAGGTGTGGAAGACCAATAAGGACGTCCAACCCAAGTTGGAGGCCCAGTCCACGTCAACTTTGCGTCCACTTCGTAATCCAGTAGCAGCATTCACTAAATTGCATGCCCAAATCACATTTGGACTTCGTTTTTGACATTCTACATATGTATGGAAAGTTAACGAGAATACGCTTCCAACAGATATCGTTTCATGCTGAATTCGTTCTACATCAATGGGAAACGTTGAAACAAAAAAGAATCCATAATCTGTCAAGGTGTTGCGTCACCGTGTTTTGGCCTATTGAGCCTTGTATTGCGTCAGAGTTTCATATATAGTAGCTGTGATAGATTTTTGGTTGGGTTTTGCTTAGATTATTCCTATCTTGAGTAGTGTCGTTGTTTATTGGTTTGTGGAACCCCACTATGAGAGTTAATCATACATCTGCAATTGTGTTGCAATTCTTTGAGTTCTTGCTTGTGTTCTTCTATTCGCTTGGAGGAATTAGCCTTCTCGGTGAGGTCAACCGGGCACCTCACGGTTGATAACCAGAGAAGACATCATGCTGTGATTGCAAGATTCAGGTCTTGTTGATTGGAAGCTGGATCGTGTGTGTCAAGTTTCCACCAAATCGTACCTTATCCTTACCTGACGGAAGATTGGACAACTCCGTTGCTATCAACAGGTTGACTGTTGGCCCCCTAAATGGCCTTCGCAAGGGTGCACACTAACATGTCACTATGTCCACTCACAATTATATGACTGAGATGAATCTGGCGGTCATTAAATACCAAATCCGACGGTCAATTACTGCATATAAGAATATAAAATGACATACCGAACCTAGTGGCAGGTTTTATTGTAACCATTTCAATGTTACATTTCTATAAGTGTTGGTGAAATATTTGTATACATTTAATTCTAGATAAAAATGCACCTGCCATACGAAGAAGCAAAACCCTGGCCAATCAGGAGAAGCACAAGGATTGGAGAGCTCACGTCACTCCTCAAAGAAACCTAATTTGAGCCAATCCACCGCGCAATGGTAGAAGGGCACACCAATTAGCCTCTCAGTCGAAGCTGTAGCTAAGAGGTGGGACTTAGGGGTCGGCTGAACCACCCTTACCATCTCTCATCGTGGCCAACCACGTGGAGTTTCCCATTGACTTCCGAAGTCCATCTGGCCTTGCATCAGTAAAGGCTGTGGATCCAACGCTCGGCCGTACCAACCCTTGCCCCTCTCGCCTTGTGCTTACACATGTTAGCTCCTTGTGACTCCCTATATGTGGTGCTACTGACTTCAAAACCGCCATATGATGGCTATATGTAACGGCCAGAATTTCATTAATTAAATAAATCATTTTTAATGCAATTTCTAGAATAAGTTAAAATACAAAAAAAAAGATTAGGTTAAAATCTTTGGGTGCTTAAGTATTTTCTGTATTACTCTAGGATTTATTCGAGATTAGAAAGTATTTTTAATAAATGAAACATAATTTCAGCAATTACATGAATGAAAAATGAATTTTAAAATCCCCTCTCTTTCAGGCCAAAAGTCTGCCCGTTTCCATCTCTTCTGCACATCAGCCCAAGCTGAGGGCCCACTTCTCTCTCTTTCTCTTTCTCGCTCCCTTTTCCTCAGTTGGGCCTCGGCTGAGGCCTAACTGGCTGGCTGCCCTCGTCCCACTTCCCTCCTGACCCGGCCCAGCGCTCCGCGGAGACGCACGCGTGCCGCACGTGCGTGTCATCATCTTCCTCCAGTGACGTGACATGGCTGGCTGGCCGGAATCCCTAGCGCCATCGCTCGATCTGCTTCCCGTCGTTGTATTCCTTAAAATGAAGGAAAAAACGGAACCGTATCGTCCTCCTCTTCAGTTACCCCATGATTTCCGCATCCAATTCGGTCTTTAAACAGACAAATATAATCCCTCATGAAGTCCGGCCATCAATGGAGGAAACTGGGATCGATCTCCCTCCTCGGCCCCCCGTTTCAAGAGGGGAATTAATCCTCATTTCCTCCTCGTCAACACACCAATTTCCCCGTGCTATATATTAATCGCCGGAAATGATCATCTTTTATGTACCACTCTCTCTTTACTCCGTCGATGAATCCGGCTGTTTCCTCCCTCTTCAGCGCCTACAAAGACCATCCCAAGCACCATCGTGCCCTCCTCTTGGCAGTCCTCGCCATCTTTCTGTCTCCCTCCCTCTCCACGATGCTCGCGACGCCATATCTCTCTACTACGCCAGAGCAACTCCAGCGACGTCGCGTCGCTACCTCAGTTATCCTCGCTGCACGCCGTCAACGCTGTCTGGTTTTGTTGACACAAAATTATGTCTCTGTTGTACCAAAGGATTTGTTGGCTCAAAATAATCTTGCGCACAGACACATGAAGGCCTAGGAGATCTGGTTAGCTTCAGTGCGTGCCCTAAATCTTAGAATTGTGGGTGTGCTAGTCAGTTTGATCCCACAACTGACAAGATAAGTGTATGTTGATTGTCAAGGAGCTGATTGGTTGAGAAGCTGATGTGCAGTAGCACCTTCAGTTGAGATGTTGATGTTTTGATTCAGGAGTCGATCGACTAAACAACCGATGATGGTGACTTCTAGCCGATGTCGATAAAATATTTAAGATCAATCGGCTGTATGTTAGATATAGATTTAAGTAATTAAACAAACAAGTGAGCTCAATAATTCAATAATAGTATTGGCTGTAAATAGGATATAACGAGAGAAGCCGATACGGGACTTAGATCTATTCATAAGATAACTCATTGGCTAACCCTCCGATGTAACATTGTATAAAAACCTATCGACTTGATAGAAATAAACCTATTGCTGGCAATCTTGATAGATTAGGCCTAACTGTTGCAACATAAGATTCAAAGCAATAAGAAAACGCTACTAAGCCAATAAATCTACACAAAGTGATTGATAAACCAATCTATCTAAAACAATAACGTATCTAGAGAAGCACCAACTAGAATATCAGGCCTAACCGAGGAAATCGTAAGATACCGCTAGAGATAGAATCGATAGTTCTGATAGTCAACGCTTACGTCAATTGGATCGATATATCAGATCTAACCGAAAAAGTATCAATCGTCACCGATACAAGCGCGGTCGATGGAACTTACTTCTTCGCCGGAGGTCGGACCTAACCGATGCAGCCCAACTCGGTAGCAAGACCCTTAACTCGACTTTTTTTCAGGGGTTTGGACCTAACCGATGTAGCCCCGAGTCGAAGACGAGAACCTGTCGAGTAAGTTATAAGGTGGCGATGCGCCTAAATTATATTGATCGTGTGATAAAAATTACAGGGACCCTTGGTATACAATTTATACCCTTGGGTCTATCGAGTCCAAATCAGACACTAGTGGACAAAACTTTCCTAACGAGAAAAGGAAACATATAAGTATTAATCGGCTAGGAAAAGGAAACCAATAAATCTTCCTAATTACAGAAGAAAATAGCTAAAACATATCTAATTAATAGATAGAATTAAACAACCAATCCACGGTCTTCATGACTCCTTCCTAATTTTGGCCTCTTGTTTCCATCGGCTTATCCACTTCTTTCCTTGGCCGAATTTAGTAAAGAATCGTCTAGATTTTGGCGTTAACAGATTCACAATGAAGAGTAGAGGCTCATCCACTAGTTCTTCACCGGCGTCCCTTGCCAGAGCCACGTTGCTGCCCTCAACCCGAGAGGATGCCACGACCGTTCGCCTCTGGCCATTTCTTGTGCCTCACCGGAGCGCTGCCCGGCCTCGCCGCCGTTGTGAATGAATGTGGATCATCGTCCTTGTCCTCGGCGTCACGTCACGTCCTTCTCGCCCGAAGAGTTCTGGAGCGCCGCCATCGACCACCTTCTTGCCGACATCTTCCCCGTCAGCAAATTCACTCGGTTACTCTCTCTGTCAATCGTCTGAAGTTGGTGGTGTATTTTTCAGATGATGAACAGTAAATGACAAAACTGAATTTTCAGAGACAACACAAGAACAGAGAAACAAAGTATTTGGTGCCGCGCAGTTGCTTGCAGCTTTTATGGTTTTCTCTCATTTTATTCACCTCCATACCGGAGTTTGTTACATGTGCATTGAGACCGAGTAGTTAGCTAGATCTGATCACAACTCAGTCCTTAACTGAATAAACTGAAAATACACTAAGTTCTACATGCAGACAGTATCCAACGTAAACATCCAACCTAGTACCTGTGCCAGGCCCAACTTGGTTCTCTGCTTCAAAAATCTAACTTGCCCCAAAGGGTTGGTTAATATGTTAGCAAGTTGATCTTCAGACCTAATATGCTCCAGGACTATCTTCTTTCCTTCCACACATTCTCTAATAAAATGGAAATGTGTATCAATATGTTTGCTTTGGTCGTGGATCTGGCATGCTCGCTATGGGCATTTTAGCTTCGGTTCTCTGCGCCGGCTGGCGCAAGGGGCCATGGTGCGAGGACTGCTTGATATCGCGCAGGTGGACTGAATATGCGATTGTTGCCAGATCGCAAAGCAAAGGCGCACAGCATTCCCCTCGGTGGCGAAGTACAGCGCGATGGAGGCGCTGGAGCTGGTACACGGTAGGTAATTTATGTGGCCCAATTTCACCGCTCACACCTGGCGGTAAAAGGCATTTTTTGTTACTTGATGATATGTCACATTATATATGGGTTGTACTACTGGTCACCAAAGATCAGGCACCTGCAGCCATTCAAAAATTCCAGGCAAGTGTGGAGCTTGAATGCGGTCGCAAGATGAAGGTGCTCCATACAGATCGAGGGGTGTGAATTCACCTCGGTTGAATTTGCAGAGTACTGTGCTGGACGTGGGGTGTGGCAACATCTCACGGCACCATATTCCCCGCAGCAGAATGGTGTCGTGGAGCGACGGAACCAGACAATTGTTGCAATGGCCAGGAGTTTGTTGAAGGCAAGAGGAGTGTCTGGGCGCTTCTGGGGAGAGGCGGTGGTTGCCGTAGTTCATATTCTGAACCGAGCACCCACAAAGGCACTTGTTGGGAAGACATAATATGAGGCCTTGCATGGGAGGCAGCCGAACGTGCACTATTTTCGCACATTTGGTTGTATGGCCTACGTCAAGAACACCAAACCTCACCTCTCCAAGCTTGAAGATTGCAGCAAACCGATGGTGTTTTTCGGTTATGAAGAGGGTAGCAAGGCATACAGGATGTTTGATCCAGTGACAAACCGTATTCATGTGAGCAGGGATGTGGTGTTTGATGAAGAGGGAGGATGGTGGTGGGATGCTAAAGAGGTTAAGGAGAACGCAGGAGTGCCTGGTGATGGCTGTGTGCATCGTAGTTATGCAGAGGCTGGGAGTGGTTTTGGTATGATTGTATCACCTTAATGTAATCATCTGAAATCAATAAAGCTTTCTTTATCTAAAAAGGAGTGCCTGGTGAGATATTCTCAGTTTGCTATAGTTTTCACTCTGTGCCGGAAAGTGAACACTGCTTCAGAGCGCAACCTGGCGAGTGCTCAACACCGGACCCCTCGAACCAAGATCCGTGGCGAGCTCTAGCCTGCAAACGACGCCGACCCAATCGCCGCATGGTGATCCACCACTACCAGCGATAGAGTTCGCCACTCCACCGTCCAATATCTCTCAATCGTCTGATGAAGCGCCGCGAAGATACCGCACACTTGAGAACATCTACAGCACCACCAGTCCTATGCATGGCTCTCCAATACTCTGATCTATGTTTAATCACAGCTGACGAGCCAACAAGGTTTGCAGAAGCAGAGGAGCAAGCATGCTGGTGTAAGGCAATGATCGAAGAAATATTGAAGAGAACAAGACTTGGGTCTTATCTGATTTGCCTAAAGGACACAAACCAATTGGGTTGAAGTGGGTGTACAAGATCAAAAGGGATCGTGCTGGAGAAGTGGTGAAACACAAGGCTAGATTGGTTGCCAAAGGCTATGTGCAACAACAAGGAATTGATTTTGAGGAGGTGTTTGCCCCGGTTGCGAGAATGGAGACAGTGAGAATCTTGGCAATAGCAGCCCATGATAGGTGGCAAGTTCACCATATGGATGTCAAATCGGCATTCTTGAATGGTGAACTGGAGGAAGAGGTCTATGTCACTCAGCCTCAAGGTTTTGAAGTAGTAGGACAAGAAAGTAAAGTGTTGAAACTGCATAAGGCCCTGTATGGGCTTCGGCAAGCTCCAAGGGCGTTGAATGCTAAACTGAATGCCACATTGCTCAGAATGAGGTTTGAGAGGAATCCTTCAGAACATGCAGTGTACAAAAGAATCACAGATAGTACAATCCTGATTGTGGGGGTGTACGTAGATGATTTGGTAAGCACTGGTTCAGATATTGAGGAAATTCAGAAGTTCAAGTCAGAAATGAAGGAAGAATTCAGTATGAGTGATCTTTGATTACTCAGTTTCTATTTGGGGATGCAGGTTCAGCAATGTCCAACTGGGATCAGTGTAGGGCAGTCTGCATATGCTCTGAACATTCTGAGGAAGGGTGGGCTGGCTGAATGCTATCCTTGTCGTAACTGTACTCCTGTGGATGAAACTGAGTACAGAAGCCTGATTGGGAGTCTCAGATATCTGGTAAATACCAGACCGGATTTGGCTTATTTTGTTGGTTACCTGAGTCAATTCATGGAGAGGCCAACAACTGAACTCCTTGCTGCAGTGAAACATGTACTGAGGTATGTGGCAGGGACAGTAAACTGGGGTTGTTGGTATCCAAGGAAGAAGGAGGCTGAGCCAATGTTGCAAGGATTCAGTGACAGCGATATGGGAGGTGATGTTGATGATATGAAGAGCACAACAGGGATATGTTTTGCACTTGGTCACAGCTTGGTTTCGTGGCAGTCTCAGAAACAAAAAACTGTTGCTCTTTCTTCACGTGAGGCAGAATATATATCTGCCACAACAGCTGTGTCACGGAATTTGGCTCGCAGGCTTGATCTCTTCTATAACTGGTGAAGAAAAGAAAAGTGCAGTATTGAGGGTGGATAATAAATCTGCTATAGCTTTGTGCAAAAATCCAGTACTGTATGAAAGGAGCATGCATATCGATACGCGATATCACTTCATACGAGAGTGTGTGGAGAAGAAGGAAATCGTCATCGAATATGTGAGGACTGAAGAACAGATCGCAGATATCCTGACAAAGCCGCTGGGAAGAGTCAAGTTTCAGGAACTTCGCGGCAAACTTGGGATGATCGATATATAACGGGATTAGGTGGGGTTTGTTGATTAATCGCATTGTAAGTCAGTTATGCTTAGTTTTCCTTGTGACAAAAATAAGGGACTTGAGGTGTGCTGCGTTCACATGGAGTCCGAGTAGCCCAGTCTTAGAGCTATTCTTCAGAGTTTGTTAGTCTGTTGCGTTTTTCTCGTTTTTTGTTAGACGCCGTAGCCGTGAAAATTTTGTCGTGGGATCGCGCGGTGGCTGTGGATCGTAGCGGCAGTTTAGGCGGGTTTTCAGTTGAGTCTAACAAACTGTGGTTCGGGTATTAATAGAAAGAACCAAATAAAACGCTGCTGAGATTGCGCAGCACAAACTGTGTCTCGTTTGCTCTGTTTTTCCTCTGTTCAGTTTCTAGTTTCAGTTCTTCAGTTTCGTCAGATACTGTAGCAAGTTTGACAGATATTCAGGGTGAGCTGAGAGCAGTGTAGAGTTAGGATCTTAGCCAAAAGATAACAGGCTCTTCCTCTCCTTGCACCAGATTTGCCTCAGCTTTGCGTGGGCGTCGTGGCTTGCAGCACTGTCTGGCGAAGTGGCCGTAATTGTTGCAACTGAAGGGACATGTTGCAGTCGCGGCTGGCTGGACGCAGCCACCTTCCCCTTTGGCGAGCCAGTACTAGGACGTCGATTACCTTGTCCACCGCCGCCTTTGCTTCCGCTGCCAGATCCATCAGCTTCCCTCTGCCTCATGTGTGCCATCCACTGCTCCTCACTGAGGAACAGCTTGCCACCAGTGCCGCCTTCATCTTCGTCGTTTCCACCGTCATGTACTGTTGACAGCCTCCCGATCAGCTCCTCTATCGGCATGGTTTTGATGTCAAGCAGCTGCTCGATGGAGATGGCAACTTGCTTGTATCTCTTTGGGACGACACGCAACAATTTCTTGTTGACAGACTGATCCTCTATCTTGCCTCCCATGTCGTGAATGCCAGCGGCTCATCGTCTTTGAACTTCATGGACTCGAACTGTTGCTGGAACACCTGCTCCTTGGCCTCGTGCAAACGACCAACACCGACTCGCATTGTGTCGATGGCGTCCCACGCCAATTTTGCCATGTCGTGCTTTGCCAGCACCCTCAGCATCTCCGGTGGTACTACCTACAAAATCGCCAGCACGATCTTGTCGATACTCAGCATAGCTGGGGAAGATCGCCTCCAGAGACCCTGCGCCTGGAGGTTTACGCGCATCAGCATGGCCAAATCAGGGTAGTTCGTCCTCGTGGGCGCTGGCATCCGTGCAGTTGTGCCGCTATCCCTCACCAGTGGCACGCCTGGCACCATGGCACCATTTGCTCCGCCAGTCCCATGATTACCATCGCTGCTGCTTGCACAACCACTGCCACCGCTCCTTGGCGGCGGTCTGTAACGTTTCCCGTCGCCTGTCGACATCAGCGTGTGATCAAAGCCGTAGCACTGATCCCAATTGTCATCAAATTCACTTAGCAACTCTCCCCGTCTCTCGTCTGAAGTTTGGTGGAATACTGAACACAAGAACAGATGATGAACAATAACTGAAGAAACTGAACGCAAGAACAGAGAAACAGAGTATTTGGTTCTGCGCAATTGCTTGCAGCTTTTCTGGTTTTCTCTCCTTCTATTCTCCTCCAAACCAGAGTTTGTTGCATGCATCAAGACCGAGTAATCAGCAAGATCCGATCACAACTCAGTCTTTAACTGAATAAACTGAAAATGCACTAAAGTTCTACATGCAGACAGTATCCAACGTAAACAACCAACATAGTCTACATGCAGCTAAAATACTGGAAAACTTAAACTTCAAAGCAAAGCACAAGATTAAATAAAAATGTCAACGTTCCCCGGACATCGCGCCACCGCAGTGGTTGTCCTCTCCGGTTGTAGTCAACTCCGAAGGGTTCACGAGGAGGAGGCGAACCTCGTCCACCACCTCACCACTGCTGTCTGTTGTCAGATAACCGCCTTCGCCATCGACCCGCGATGCCACCGTCTTCTTCCTCATTGCTGGCCACCTGTCGTCATTGCCGTCCGCCCTCGTTGCACCGTTGAGCATCTACACGTCCTCCTGTTGACGCCAAGATTTGGACCAGACTAAAGAAGTTCGGAAATCAATTGTGATCGGATCTTGCCAGTTGTATCGGCTTCCAAGTTCGGAATCCAACTGTCTCTAATATAGGAAAGTTTGTTAGTTTTCTTTATTTTGTAACTATAGGAGTCCTAGTGTCTTTATTTGTAACGATGTCACATATTAATGGATCGAGTCATGTCCTAGTAGGAGTTGAATTGTCCAAGGTATAAATATCCTTACTTTAATTTCTTGATCTCGCTGATTGCAACATCAAATCAACTGGCACGCCCGCATTCTAAGATTTAGGACTTGTACTGGAGTTAATCAGATCTCTCAAGCCTTTGTGTGATTCATGCGCATCAATTTTGTGTCAACACACATTTTGGCACGCCCGGTGGGACACAATCATCTTCGATCATGTCAGATCCAATTATTCACGCTCCTTTGGATAAGTTATCGGTTGAGCAACTAGCAGAGATTGATGAACTGACTGATTAATACAGAGCTTTATGCTTGGAATCCTTCAGTGCAACAAGAAATGGT
Source organism: Leersia perrieri (assembly GCA_000325765.3). Classification (NCBI taxonomy): domain Eukaryota; kingdom Viridiplantae; phylum Streptophyta; class Magnoliopsida; order Poales; family Poaceae; genus Leersia; species Leersia perrieri. The sequence goes on from CM002477.1 coordinate 4,578,518, forward strand.
GTTGTCGAGAAGGCAGTTTTTCCCAAGATTACAATAATTGATGAGCAAGCATCTACTTCAAGATCATAAGCTGAGATAAGAAGATTTGGAGAAATTGTTTTCAAAGCAGCTAACAAAGCTCAGATCAATCACTCAACGGTGTTTGCCAATACAGTTGCCGATGTGTTAAACAAGACAGTTGGAGAGACTTTTCAAGGGTAGCCTCATGGTCCAGTATACTTTACTCATGATTCTACACTAGCAATATGCCCGTGCTAATGCAATGGGGTGATAATTGATAATGCAGGAATATTTGGTGTTCAAGAAAATGATTAGAACGCACTAGATTGATATTATTACCATATCTTCAATAAAAAAACAAACAAGTAAGTTCCTTACATGGTTCAAATTGGTATGAGGATGGCAGGGAAAGGGAAGCGCGATAGCGCTAATGCACTATCAATCTATGTGTAATCGTGTTCATATATAAATACCATAATTCAAATGTTATTCACCAAGCTTGTTGTTTTGCCTGTCAAGATATCCATCAAAAAACTGCTATTTGCTCAAAAAAAAACTAAACTTTGTATTAAATTAGTACAAACTTTCACCAAATAATTATGCCTGTCATCAACTCGCCATGAACTGGTGTAGCAAATATGTAGCACGAGTTATATGCCGGCATAATAACACAATAACCCGCATAGTTTGTTCCAACGCGCTCTACACATTTGAATATAAAATTTATTTATATTCTTAATCATGAATATTGGGTGGTATGATTTGTTAAAATGAACTTTAAAACAGGTGTAACTACCTAATTATCTTCACCAGTCAAGGATGTCTTTCTATATGATATTCCTGTGCTCTTCCTAGTGGGGTCTACCTCTTTCTTTAGCTTAGCTAAAATTTTTGTTAACTACCTTGACACCTGCATGGCCTTGAAAAATATATCAGTATATTGTGAACAGAAAGATTAAGCGAGGCCCGTTGCCGGCTGCAGATATTGATAGATTGGGTTCAGTATTGACAGCAAAATCCAGCTTCACATATTTCTAATTTTAGAAATATGTGGTGTGCTTATTCCAAAAAAAAAAACATCAAATTCCAGTTGAGGTTTAACACCACAAAAAGAAGAAACAATTCAATATAACCATGACGCAGGAGATTTACTCTGGCCATTAATACAAAATTCACTTTTTTTTACTATGAACACTACTGCCCATTAACATAGTTATTTAGATCTGTCACAGTCACCATAAGTTAAGTTGATATGTTGATTCATGCATCCTCTCAGAAAGAATTTATTACTTTATCTAGAGCACTACACTCAACATGCATGCATGTATCCCTCAATTCCCACTCAAAAAATGGAGTATTTATTAGCAAGACTTTAACTTGATAGAAAAAAATTGACTGGCAATGTTAACAATATGCAGTATCACCTTAGCCAAGTTCTCCAAGGTACACGTAAACAAATAAGTCTAACCTGTATATTTTGATAATGTGTATCAACAAGATAAATTCTTCTTGGGTGGGTATAACTACTGTGGTAGTAGGCCTGGGTATTCGGGTAGACCAAAAAATTTGGTCTCGGTCTTCTGTATTTGAGACAATTTTGGTCTTCGCATACTCGGGCCCGATCGGTCCTCAACGAAAATGAAGACCGATAAATTCGGTCTCGGTCCCAATCGAATTTTCAGCAAACATGATTTGTGTAAAAAACTTGCAAATTTTTCACCATTTCTTTTATTTTTCCGACATCTTTTAACAATAAAATATTATATATTCATATAATATATCACAATATAAACATTATAACAAGAGAATAACACCAATCTATCATCAATTCCTCATATAATATGTTAAATAGATAGTAATATAGCATAATTTGGTCTTTTCGGATACCCGAGATTAAAGACCGACATCGGGCCCGAATAATTCAGTCTTTCAGTTTCCCCACCCGAGACCGTGCAAGAAATTTTTGGTTTTGGTCTCGATCTATTCGGTTCGGTCTCTCGGTCTCGGTCTTTTTCTGCTCACCCTATGTGGTAGATCTATGTGGGGATCTGTGGGCGGGGGCCGATGGATTGGTCATGGACGACGGTTGGATACCTGTTATGGTGGTGAATCGAGGAGCTGGGTGTGGCAACGGAAGACAACGCGAGAGATTGGAGAGACTCAGGTCACCAACTTTGATCCAACAATCAGTAGAGAAGGTTGTAGCGTGGATCAACTAGACGTATATCTGCCACTGGCTATTGGTAATCCATACCCATAGTATTTGAGTTGGGTATGGGTGGAAAAAAATTATCCATTTAGGGTAGAAAAGGGTAATACCCATGATTACATAATTTATCCATACATATTTTATACTTCTTATATAGTGTTAAACTTGGACCCTAAAATTTTAAAACTTGCGTTCACACAATAAATGTTTGTCAAATTCAATTGAATTTTATAGGGATGATTTATTGTATAGAGAAGCAACTTCATGCAACTTTTAAGCAAAATTTAAATATGGAACCATATATACATTACCTATTTATACCATTACACATTGAATAATATTCGTTTTACTCACCCAATGGGTATGGGTAATCAATGGGTATGGATAAAATTAGGTATGAGATTACGAGTATTGGTATACCCATACCCTCTCCCAATGACAGGTTTAGCTAGACGGCGGCTACCTTCTAGGTGGCGGTCGAAGGCATTGATTGCTGCGGGGCGATGGTGAGGTGGATCTTGGTGATTGAACGGAGGGAGTAACAGTGTAGATTTCCTTCTAGCGTTGACTTCGCGTGCCTCATGAACGAAGTCATGGTATCTTATTTCGGTGATTTCTCGTTCCCACGCGGTGATGGAGGCGCACAGGGCGCAACGGCTTGTGCAGTTAGGTTCTTCCTGTTCTCTTTACTTGGATCGGCTTTCACATGATTTTCTTCACTAGCACCAAATTCTATCAAAGTATGGGCCAATCTAGAGAAGCAATCTGACAAGTATTTGTTTGTTGGGGTTCAGGAGATGAGATTAATAGATTTAATATCAGTAAGCAAGCAAAGGATGGATGTAACGGTTGCAACTTATATTAAGAGGTTTTGAGATATACGCAGACGATGTTATAGTTTAACATCGAGTGATTCACAAATGGCTGAGCTAGATTTTCAAGGATTGTTGAACCCGATTAAAGAGAAATTTTTATCACAAGACTTTGAGAGTTTAGCTCAGAGATCAAAGAGTATTGGCTCATGAAGCTCGTTTTCTTGAAGCACGGAAAGACAAGTTTATTCCTAAAAGAGTGGCTAATCTACATGCATATACTACAAGTGATTCTGAAACGGATAAAGAAAGTGATATTGCATTGGCAGAGTGTTCGAGATATAAAAAGGTGATTACTTGTCCTTGGGTCAAGAAGTCAGAGGAAGATGAGCAATATGATTTTGATATCAATAAAGCCGATTAAATCTTTGGTTTATTACTACAAGAAAAGCAAATCCAGTTGCATCCCAATCATGTTATCCCAACAGCTAAAGAGTTGTGGCACAATACGAGATCACATGATACTACTGAACGCAAGGTCTTTAGGCGACATATTCAATCATCTGTTGAACAATGGAGAATTAAGTTTGATAAAGAAAAGAAGACGATGATGGTAGATGGACATCCCTTTCCAGTTAACATGGTGCATGATGGATATCGGGGAAGGGAGGATACATATCAGTTTCAATCAAAGATTGGGTCATAGGCAATGATCAAGAAATACCAAAGGTAGCAAGAACAAGCCTAATGTGCATATTATGAGTGAAGATCTGGAGTTTGATCCACATTGGAGTTGTGAATTCTTTAAATATTGCTGGAACAAAGGCATTAGACTTCCATTAGCTGAAAACTGCACTGAATGTAATCGAGAAAAGCCGATAAGAAATAAATATCATAATCGGTTAGAGAAAGGATATCAGTTCATCAATGTTTCTGACCGATTAATGAAAAAAATGAGAAAACATCGGGTGCAGTGCATGAGACATCGTGAGATAGCTAAAGAACACTGGCCAAGAAGAATAAGAAAGGAATGGCAAGTCAAGGTTGAAGCCGATGAAGATACAAAAAGATCGGCTAGTGTTAACATGGTGTTTATGTTTCCTGCTGAGTTTAGAATGTCAAGATCAATGTCAGAGGATGAAGGAATTGAATAATCTATGGCTCAGTTGGTCTTGGAATCACAACAAGCAATTTTTCAGAAGCCAGAAAATTCCAATCATTGAGACATCTTAAACCATCATGTATCAAATTACATGTTAACGGGAAGCTGATGGTCAAAATGGTAGTCCATGGTGGTGCAACAGTCAATCTTATGCCATATATGACATATCGCAAGCTTGGCAAAACTCTAGAAGATTTGGAGAACACAAACATGATTTTGAAAAATTTTGGAGGGACTTCATCAGAAGCCAAGGGGGTGTAAAATGTGGAATTGACTGTGGGGAGCAAGACGATTTCGACGACTTTCTTCGTCACTGTTGTGTTCCATCTATAATGCATCAATATTTAATGCAGTGGCATGAAGATCAAGTTGAGGTATGTGGATATTATAATACCAGGGTACCAACTACTCGGGTATAATATCATAGGTACCCATAATTCGGTATCTATATATACTTAGGCTTTAGCAGCCTAGCCGATAGGCTCACTTGTAATCCAAGAAACAAAGTGCCCGGGATATGCTATAAATCCCATGGATCCTGAATATTTATAGATAATATAGGAAGATTTAGTCGTACCTGACTAGATCACCTTCTTGGTAATCCTGCCCCTCATCCTATATAAGAGGAGGCAAGGGTCCTGAACAAGGGACGAAATCTAGACAGAGGGACAGCCCCTATACTATATACATAATATACAAACCGGGCATAGAGATCTAATCTCGCCTGACAGGAGTAGGGTATTACCGCATCTCAAGAGCCTCAACTTGTATAAACTTTATGTCACCGAGATAACTATCACAAAGAAGCCGGAGCACCAGAAGCCAAGTTGTCGAGATAACTAGTCAATTCCCCTAACTACTATCTCATCGACATCGCCAAGACCCACATACTACTTTGTACATAGTAACTCCACGAGATCAATCCCATATAAACTGGATTAGGGTATTACCCGATTAGGGGCCTGAACCAGTGTAAAAATCCTTGTCCCTATGTCTATGCAATATCATTTTGCATAGATCCCTACACCAATATAGCACAACACCCTATTTGTCCGGTCTACAGGTATGACCCATCGACAGATTCTTGTCGTCCTCGTCCACATCGATCTCTTCCTAAGGTGTCCTTTGTCGAGGAGGCATTGTGGGTTGCTCTCATTCCAGCTCTCGAGCAAACAACGGCCCATGATCTACAGCGAGAGTAAGCTCGAAGAACCCATTGGGTTTGTAACCGAATTCAGGGTCATAGTAGTGCGGAGCGTAGCCAGGCTTGTCGAGGTTGTACTCGTGGAAATTGTACTCGGGGTAGTTGTGGCGTACTCGAACTTAGGAATCTTGAGTAGGAAGTATAGCAGAATAAGGAAGTAATCTATGTTACACTATTCAGATTGTATCTTCGAGTCTAGAAAGTAATCATATCCTTTCCTAATCTTGTAGTATATGGTGGGCCCCTCTCCGTATATTTAAAGGTCACCGAAATACACTGGTACCGTATACACAATAATTAGGATACCCCATACCAAGTACTATAACAGAAACATGTTGTCTTCTAAGCCCATGATGGGTCCTGCATTACCCACGCTAAATCAAACAATCTAGGTACCACTTTATCATCACACACTTACTGCCTAAACTGCCATACTTCGAAAGGCTGCATAAGTTCCACTCACTAGAACAACATACACTAGGTACAAATACCTCAATCATACGGATGGGAGCATATTGTGTCACTTATACTAGGATAAAAGGGCTATGTCCTTATAAACATTTGAATAGACGTAATCCCATGATAATCAATATCTTCAATACTACTACCAAATTGAACCTATGTCATCAAGAGTTAACAAGCTCAAATCAAGGTTGGTCATAGATATATCAATGTATAATAGCTATTTTTCTCTATGTTGAAAGGTTTTAAGTAAAAGACACATGCATAGTAAATACACCCTATGTCTCAAATTATAAGGCATATTTCGTTTCCCTAGGACAAGGGTTTGACCCATGATTTATCGATTAACATATTCTTATTATGATAAAAGACATAATAATAAGAAAACACTTTTGAAAATGAATATAACAACATCAATTTTATGTCAAAAAAAATTTTAGTAACAGAAATTATTATTCAAACTATTGTCCCAACAAGTCAAATTACACCTAATATTTATAAAGAAGGGAGTAGTAATTCAAGGTAATTACGCCCAAAAAATATATGACCTAATGTTCAAAGGAGTACGACTTGCCTTTGAGCTCACCATAGTCATACCAATCTTCTTCACCTATGGTTGCAACGACATGTGCGTCAGCAACAAACTAGGATCGAAATCCTTCAGGCTTCAGCTCCTAGCGCAATCTATTGACATCTTGTGATGAGGACATGACCAGGTAGGATATGAACATGTCTACATTATTCTTAAAGAAACCAAAGGTGCACTCTATTTATATTAGATATACATTCTATATATTTGAACAAGTAATGCTACACCATAATTTGCTATTGTTTATATTTGCAGAAGTGCTTGCATAGATAAAAGAGATGGTACTAGGCTCAAGTGAATTGTGGATGATCAAGGAGGTTTATTGGGGACCAATATATGACTTTTCCAAGACTTCTCTAACTTCACCACGTTGTTTTTGGGCCTAGAGTCCTGCCCAACTCAAATCATGTTCACGGGTTTGGTTCCTCCTGAAAGCACCAACTTAAAACGGACATTGCCGTTGATCTAGAAAGTTTCTCGGGGCCCACGAGTACTTGTTGGAAAGCTTATGGAGTCTACTTTCAGATGGATTTAGTTTCACATCAAAAATCATCCTGAGTCAACGGGAATCTTCGAAATAAGTCACGTACCTCATCCAGTCCGAATCTGATTTGGGTCTTGGGCCTTGTAATTGTGTTGTGGGCTTAGCCCAAGTGGGTGTGCGCCCTAGGGAAACCCTAGGACGTCCCTAACTACTCAGTAGCCGCCGCCGTTTAGGGTGGGTTTTGTTTAGATTATTCTGTCGTTGTAGTTTTCACCATTTAGTCGGTTTGTGGAACCCCAATTGTGAGCTTCATCTATATTAGCAATATATTCAGATTGCTTCTACCTTGTTCTTGCTTGTGTTCTTCGATTCGCATGCAGGGATTAGCCTTCTCGGCGAGGTCAACTGGGTTTTGGCACGGTTGATAACCAGAGGAGACGTGGTGCTGCGATTGCGGGGCTCAAGAGCGTGTTCGTTCAGAAGCCGGATCGACGTGTGTTGCGACTCCGCCCAAATCGTTGTTTATCTTTACCTATCGGAAGATCGGGACCTAACATCCCTCGTCAGTTGGTATCAGAGCTTCCAGTTGCCCATTAGGTAATTTTTGTATCCATTAGTTTGAATGTTTTCATATACCTATAACCAGAAAATTGCCACACAAAAATATTGCATCCATTACCCCACTAATTTGAGCCACTACATTGTTCTATTAGTTTTTGCTTTGTTGAATTTTAGGTTGCATCGTCATGTCGAGTGTTGGTTTAGATCGAGTCTCTTTTTAGTTTTGAGTATTGCACTGGTCATCACTTAGGTCTAGGGTTTTTTTTGTTGGTTGGTTTGAGAGCTGTGTCTAGGATTTGTGTTGCTTCACTGCCATTAGCCTGCCTCTGTAACGTGAGGGAGGAGGGATGTAAGGAGGGAGGAGGTCGATCTGTTTCATGCTTTTTAGCAGATCGGTTTCCTTTTGTTCTGCATATATTTTGGCCGAATCCAACTCCCTCAGTTTGTTTCGGGCCCACTCTTCCTCTCCAAGTTCGGCCGTGAGTTTTCCCTCTACTGATTTTCTACCGAAGTCAACCCTTTGCCGAACTCCATCTATTCCGATTCCCTTTTCCCTCCATCCAAATTTGTTCCGTAAACATCTTGGAAAAATTTCGTTTATTGTCGGAATCAAGATCTGTTTGAAAAAACAGAATCGTCGTGTCGTCAGGATTCCATTCAAATTTTTGGGCGACGATTTTACGTTTGAGTCCCTGTAATTTTTTTATTTACATTTGAGTCCGTGTAATATTGTGTTCCAGTCCTTGGTTAGTTTTTTGAGAAAAAAATCAATAAAATAAAAAAATACAAAAGGCAGAAGGTGCAAAAAAAAGAAAAAAAATAAAAAAGCCGCACCCAAAAAAAAAGAGAAGAGAAAAAAAGAAAAAAAAGAAAAGAAAAAAAGAGAAAAAGGTGAAATTGAGGTTATTCTTGAGCGTGATTTTGTATTTCAGGGTGCAGAGTTGTCTTTTGAGTTGCTTCTAGTCCTTAGTGTTGTCGATTGCTTGCTTGAGCTAGGATTGAGTCTAGGCTAGGCCAGCACATTGACTAGTACTTTGAACTATTATTCAACTTTGTATTTTCTGATTAGAATAATTGCTCTTCCTTGCTACTATATATTGTGCCTCCCAAGCTCCATATATATACTTCTGGTTAGCACCACTTTGATCCTTGCAATCGCCACATCACGTCCTTCAAGGTGTCACGAACCAGCCACCGGTTGTACCATCCTTAGCATTGCTGATAAGACACTTGTAAGAGCTTGGTAAGATGCTCCATTTCTGCTGAGTTGTTGAGAGGCACCACTACACCAGCGTAGTAAATTATTAGGGATAACCTTCACCGTTTGTTGCTGTTTTGGTGTTTCAATGGTAGGTGATGACGAGGAGATGACTCCCAAGGATTTTGCTAACTGTGTGAGTCAAGAGCAACTACGAACTGTTATAGAAAATGCTCATAAAGAGTTGAAAGAGGCAGTCGCAAGGTCCGTCCAAGAAGCCATCATTAAACTCAATCTCGGCAAACACATGGAGAGGTTGGACAAGAGGGTGTCTACGCTAATTGATCGGGTTGTTGTGTTGGAGACACGACAACCATCCAATGAAGGTATAGATGGCATTGAAAATAAGCAACACCAACAAGGTAACAATAATCACGTGCCCGATGATCCTCATTCTATGGTTAACTTTAAAATACCTTCTTTTTCGGGTTATTATGATGCTGATAAATACTTTGATTGGGAGTTAACAGTAGAGCAAAAGTTTAGTGCCCATCTTGTGCCTAAGCAACATAGAGTTCTACAATCTACTAGTGAGTTTAAAGATATTGCTTTTATTTGATGGACTGGGTTAGCTGTCGAGGGTGTTTTACCTACTACATGAAAAGAACTTAAGTTAGTTATGCGCGATAGATTTGTTCCTCCATCTTATTATAGTGATTTATGCAAGAAACTGATGTGTTTAGAACAAGGTAGATCCACCATTGCAGCAGTGCCGTCACCATCGCCTACTACACGAGTTTTTGCTTGTGATACTAACATTTTGAAGGTACTTCAGAACAATCAAGTTAATGAGAAGAAAACAAAAGACATGAACAAAGAAGACATACCAATTACACCTTGCCAACTTCAAGATGGTTTAGCAGATGTTGACCATCCATCATTTAAGGAGAGCGTCACAGGTAAATTTGTTGTTGTTGAAGTTATACAAGGTGAGATATCTCAATGTGCAATTGAATTATCCACTAAACATGCTAATTTAGAGCAATCATTTGTAAAACTTATGCTGAAATTCCTTTATTACAAGAAAATTTGGCTGCTATTTCTTGTGACAAAGAAGAGTTGTGCAATGCTTCACTTATACCTATGCCACAACTATTGAATGAACATTTTATAAATTTTATTGAACCACTACGTGTTGATTTTAAACATGCTATTCACATTGCTAGCGATAATGAAGAGCTTAAATTGTTGTCTTCTTTAAATACTTTGGGATATAGAGATTTTCATGATCTTTGTCCTCTCAACTGTTTAGAGAAGAAATTATTTGCTAGACTTGAATTGCCATGTCCTTCTAATGTGATTTTTCATGTTATTGGTAATTATGATAGTAAAGGAGAATATAATGTGCATCGAGTATATATTTGTTCAAATTTGACTAAACCTCCTCATGAAAAGATATATTGTCTAGAGGACCGCATGTGTACAAGTAATTATCTATCTAGTTTCTCTAGTTGTATAAATAAGTTACAGGTTGGTTTGCAAGAAGGGGAGTGTTGTGGTTTTTCGAATACAAAGATTTCAGGATCGAACCATATGGACATCAAGAAATGTTCCGCACCAAATAGGGTGATATATAAATATAAGTTCAATAGGTTCAATGACAAGTTGAAACCGAGGATGGTTTCCAATCAAGAAGGGGAGAATGATGAGGACATGACCATGTCAGATATGAACATGACTACATTATTCTTAAAGAAACCAAAGGTGCACTTTATTTATATTAGATATACATTCTATATATTTGAACAAGTGATGCTACACCATAATTTGCTATTGTTTATATTTGCAGAAGTGCTTGCATAGAGATGGTATTAGGCTCAAGTGAATTGTGGATGATCAAGGAGGTTGATTGGGGACCAATATATGACTTTTCCAAGACATCAACAACTTCACCATGTTGTTTTTGGGCCTAGAGTCCTGCCCAACTCAAATCCTGTTCACGGGTTTGTTTCCTCCTGACAGCACCAACTTAAAACGGACATTTCCATTGATCTACAAGGTTTCTCGGGGCCCACGAGTACTTGTTGGAAAGCTTATGGAGTATACTTTCAGATGGATTTGATTTCACGTCAAAATTCATCATGAGTCAACGGGAATCTTCGAAGTAAGTCACGTACCCTCATCTTGTCCGAATCTGATTTGAGTCTTGGGACTTGTAATTGTGTCGTGGGTTTAGCCCAAGCGGGTGTGCGCCCTAGGGAAACCCTAGGACGTCCCTAGCTCATATATACTTAGTAGCCGCTGCCGTTTAGGGTGGGTTTTGCTTAGATTATTCTGCCGTTACAGTTTTCACCGTTTACTTGGTTTGTGGAACCCCAATTGTGAGCTTCATCTATATTAGCAATATATTCAGATTGCCTCTACCTTGTTCTTGCTTGTGTTCTTCGATTTGCATGCAGGGAGTAGCCTTCTCGGCGAGGTCAACCGGGTTTTGGCATGGTTGATAACCAGAGGAGACGTGGTGCTGCGATTGCGGGGCTCAAGAGTGTGTTCGTTCAGAAGCCGGATCAACGTGTGTTGCGACTCCGCCCAAATCGTTATTTATCTTTACCTATCGGAAGATCGGGACCTAACACATTCCTCATCGTCTTGTCGTTAGCTACAATTTTCATAGAACGTTTGTTCTTATCCGACTTCATACGCAAGAGTTGTGGTTTGTTCTTTTAAATGCCATTTCAAGGGTGGGTACTCAAGAGACCCACCTGTAATCAATTTTCACAAGGGAAGAGGACTACCTGATACAAAGTTATAAGGATTATTTGGGAACTTAAACTACCTCAAATAAAATATCTTTCAACTACAATGTTATCTCGTGAGGAACTGCATTTTTCTTATAGAAGTTGTCATCATCCAACTTCATCTGAAAGAGTTTTTTTTATTTAAAAAAGGTGTTTATCCCATTTTCATTGAGACATGTCCAAGAAAACCATGGGGCAAATCCTTATATGCCCATGAAATTCTGCTCCACCCCTTGCATGTCCTTGAAATTTGATTCATCATCTATATGCCACTGTGTTTTCGCTTTAATTCTCTCTTTACCCATGACGTTAGTGGACTATCTCTTGACTGTTTGATTTTATCCAAAATAACTATATTGTTTCCCCTACTACTTAGGTGCACCTTAACAGAAATATATAATCATCAATATAAAAGAAACAATTTATAAAAAAAATATAAACATGGGACATAATTGTTTGACCATAAATTTGAAATATGAATCTTTTTTAACAAATCTCAAATCATTTTTTTCTGAAATTTATCCAACGTTAAACTCAATTAAAATTACTTTTGATTTTAAAATCTAGGTGAAACTTTTATCTGAACCATCAAACATTTGTAAAGTTCATTTAGAAATTTACCTTTTTTTTACAATTTTCGATCAAATAATCATGTCCCATTTATTTCAGAGAAAACTCCCTACGTGCCCATGAATTTTCTCTCAATCCTTTGTATGCCCCATGAAATTTGCCTAATCCGTGATATGAGTTTTCATCTTTATCCCCTCTATTTCGTTGGTGGACCGTTAAATTTTATCTAAAATGACAATATTAACCTTCTTGTCTATCACATACCGTGAATTGACATAAATTTTATCTAAAATAAAAATATTAACCTTTTCGTTTATCACATATCATGAGTTGACCTTTAAATTTTATCTAAAATGACAATACTAACCTTCTCGTCTACCACATACTAAATTTCGAATTGTATTTGGCAAAATATGTATAAATATTTGTAAGTAATTTACTTAAGGATTTATGTTTTTGTAAAGTAGCTAGGCAGCACAATAAAGTATAAGAGATGTGCAATGTTTTGATTTTTTTAAAAAAACTAACGATCAAGTACTGGAATAGGCATAAAGGAGAAAGAAAATGAAAATTGAGGGGGCATATAGTGGATGACTCAAATCTCGGGGGCATGGAAGGAATACGAGAAAAATATATGGGGGTGGAAATAATTTTATGAAAAATCAATTACTGTAGGCCCTCTTAAAAATCGTCTGAAAAAAGCAATTACTCGAGGCTAGCGAGTGTTGTGATTGGTCGAGAGGAGAAGGTAGGTGTGATAATTAAATGATGAAGGGTTGTAATTGGTGGAGATAAAGTAGGTAAGTGTCGCAGGATCGATTCCCGTCAATCGCAAGGCATACTTGTTTTTCCTGCTCACTTTTGTAGCACAAAGCAGACCCAAAGTTGTTGACGATGTAACCGTGCTGGATTCCATTCCATGAGGGCCACATGTACCCCTCGTAGATTTGAACGCTGCCCGGCCGAATCCAATCGGGAACCTCATCTCCACGCGCAGGGAAAAGGAACTTCCTAATTCCACCGCCGGTGGTCGCCATCGGAATGGCCAATAATTCTCCCGCGATCCCCTGTGAAAAAGAAAGGTGAGATGGCCGGCCGGTGGTCGGCTTGTGTTGCGTTGTTGTGGCGCCACCGCGCCGCCGCGCGTAGAAAAAGCTAGCTAGCTAGCTACTGCGCGGACTCGCTCGTGTGCCACGGCCGGCCAGACCACACCACACCGGGCTCGATCTTTCTGGAACATGAATCTCTCGCTTTGATGCGCATTTTCGTTAGGTGGGGCCTGGTACGCGTACTGCGTACAACAACATTTCGCTCGAAAAGCTGTATGGTTGTTTTCGCCTGTTTTCGTTCTAGTTTTACAGCAAGATTTCCCTGAAAAAGCGGTGGGGTTGTTTTCGTTCCGGCTCTAGGAATATTTACTACTACACAACACCTAATTAGAGACAACATGATAGATAGCGGTTCCTCAAAAACCAACACCTATAAGCCATTTTCCGCATAAACATGATTCCAGTGATAATAACCGCCACCTATAGTCCATCATAGATAACGGTCCAAGAAAAAAACCGTCACCTATACTCTCGCTAGAAAATAGGTGGCGGTTTATAAAAACAACCGCCACCTATAGTCGCAAAATATGGTGGCGGTTGTTGTACAGAACCGCCACCTATACTATAGGTGACGGTTCCATACTAAACCGTCACCTATAGTGGGCTCCACAGACTGTCATTCCGACAATTGGCACCAGGTGGGACCTATTATAGGTGGCAGTTTTTTTCTGCCAACCGCCACCTATACTATAGGTGACGGTTCCGTATTAAACCGTCACCTATAGTGGGCCCCACAGCTTGCCATACAGATAGTTGGCAATTGGTGGGACCCATTATAGGTAGCAGTTTTTTCTGCAAACCGCCACTTATGTGTGGGTGAGCTATAGGTGGCGGTTTTTAGGAAGCAACCACCACCTATAGTCAAGTTATAGGTGGCGGTTTTTCGTAGAACCGCCACCTATGAGCTCGTATATATACACTGTTTATCTTCAAGCTCGAGCTAGCCATGCAAAAACGAACGACGCCTTTTTTCTCGAGCAAGCAAGCGGGGGAGGTTTTGCCCCTTTTTTCGTCAAATTTGGTTAAAAATACACTCAAGGTTAGTTTTATAAGTTAGATCTATAATCTCTTACCATTTATCTATCTAGTTTGATGAAAACATTTGAAGTCTCCATTTGAATCTATAATCACACTCTCCAAATATGTTGTTCTTTGTTTCTATTTTCAACAATATATGCAAGAAAAGTACATGTTTCTTCTCAAATCTCTCTTACTTATCACTTATTATAGATTGTTATAGAGGTTTGTTGGAAAAATTAGTAAGTTTATTATCATTTTTCAAATATTTGTTGCAAGAGATTAAACATAGGAGGATGTGATGCTCTTTAGGTTGGATGAATTAGACGTAGAGATATTAAATATAGGGATTAAATATATTGAATTACTCTTTGTCATAGCTCTANTAGCTCTATTATGTTTTCTTTATTTTTGAGATATTAAATATAGGGATGTCATAAGTTTTTAGTTAAAATATAAATACATATATTTCGATATCAATTTATTAAACTATTTGGATTAGAGATTAAATATAGGGATGTCATAAGTATTCAGATATAAATATATATATATATATATTTCGGTATCAATTTATTGCACTATTTGGATTAGCTCTATTATCAATTTACTATACTCTTTGCATCAGAGATTAAGTATAGGGATGTCATAAGTGTTCGGTTATAAAAAAATAGATTAAATATAGGGATGTCATAAGTTACAAATTAATTGATATTACAAATTAAAGAAAATTTATTATACTCTTTTGATTAGCTATAAAGGAAAATTTATTGTGCAGGTTAATTATAATGGATAATTGCTGGATGTACACCACAAAGCGTAATACCATAGAGTATATCAGGGGAGTAACGTCCTTCGTAATTGCAGCGACAACGGACGGGAAAGTGAATAGCAAGGAATTAATACTTTGCCCATGCATTGATTGCAAAAATCAAAGAAAATTTCCTGCTCAACACACCCACTCACACCTACTTACTAAAGGTTTCATGCCTGACCTCACAATTGCCGGCAATAATGAAGAAAATGTGTTGATTCCACGTAGAACAACTGAGGTTGAAGAACCAATAACGGATGTGGGAGGCGGTGAAGATGGACATGACAATGAACATGAGGTTGGATATGATGATGCTGATGCTGAAGACTTGGATTAGATGATGCGTGACATGGAGAGGCCTTTACTAATGACAGTTATTATTTGAAGTTCAAAAATATGGTGGACGACTCGAAGACTCCAATATACAATGAATGTATGCCAGAGCACAACAAACTACACATCGTCCTAACATTACTATAATTAAAGGCAAGCAATGGTTGGTCCGATAAGAGTTTAACTGAATTGTTGTAGATCTTGTCAGAGCTTCTCCAAGAGGATAATGTGTTGCCAGACTCAACGTACCGTGCTAAGAAGGTAGTTTGTCCTGTTGGGTTAGAAGTGCAAAAGATTCACGCATATAGAAATGATTGTATCTTGTACCGAGGCAAAAATGCCGAATTGGACACAGTATGACAGGCACCTCGCTACAAGAGAGGACAATGTGGTGTTGATGTTGATGCTATCGAGAGTGTGAGTTCAAAGAAGAAGAAATGCATCCCCACAAAGGTGGTGTGATATTTTCCTATTATTTCTCGTTTAGAACGCATGTATGCAAACAAGAAGTACGCAAAACAGATGCGTTGGCACAAGGAAGTGCGTAAGGTCGATGGGATGATCCGACATCCAGTAGATGGCTCACAGTGGAGAAAGATAGAAAGTACAAAAAAACATTTCGCCTCTGACATGAGAAATGTCCGCTTCGCGCTTAGCACGGACGACATGAATCCATTCGTTGACATGAGTAGTCGACATAGCACCTGACCGATGGCATTAGTTATCTACAACCTTCCTCCCTGGCTTTGTATGAAGCACAAACATATTATGATGCCACTACTTATACAGGGGCCCAAGCAACCTGGCAATGATATTGATGTATATTTCAGGGTGCTGGTGGATGACCTTCTCTTGTTATGGGTCGACGGTGTCAGCATATGGGATGCTTACAAACAGGAGTACTTCACTCTATGGGCTATGTTGTTGTAACGATCCATGATTTACCGGCGGGTGGCAACACATCTGGTCAGACAGTAAAGGGTGCAAAAGCTTGCCTATGGTGCATGGGGAAACAGCTAGCCATTGGCTCCCAAATTCTAGAAAGATGGTTTACATGCGCCATCGTCGGTTTCTTAGAAAGAATCACCCGTACCGGAGAAACAAAAGA
>CM002477.1:4608217-4627857 GCA_000325765.3 Leersia perrieri
TCAACAAACCCTTTGGAGTGGGTGTAACGATCGCTAAGGCGCAACGGTTCGCGGACAGTTGTAGTCGGGTCGCCAACTTCCTATCCAACCAATCGATTTATCCCTCTCATCGAAAGATCGGGACACCTGAGAGCATATCAAGTCCGCTAGGTTTACAACCTACTCAACGGGTTCTTGATTTTCGA
The DNA here is from genome assembly GCA_000325765.3 of Leersia perrieri. Classification (NCBI taxonomy): domain Eukaryota; kingdom Viridiplantae; phylum Streptophyta; class Magnoliopsida; order Poales; family Poaceae; genus Leersia; species Leersia perrieri. The sequence continues at coordinate 4,608,403 of CM002477.1, forward strand.
TCGGGGCTACATAGGTTCGCTTCGAACCTTTGTAAGAAAGTAGAGTTCGGGGTCTTGCTACCAAGTTAGGCTGCATCGGTTAGGTCCGACCTCAGGCGAAGAAGTAAGTTCCGTTGACTGCGTCTGTATCGGGGACGGTTGATACTTTCTCGGTTAGGTCCGATGTATCGATCTATCTGATGCAGGCGTCGCCTATTTGATATCTCAATTCTATTTCTAATTGCATTGTGTTTAGAGACGCATCCGTTTAGTTGGAACTGTCTCGGTTAGGTCTGATCTTCTGTCTTACCCGATATTTCTATATAATCATAATGTTGTTCTAAATAGATTTGCTATATCCATCACATCGTGTAGATCTATCGGCTTAGTAGCGTTTTCCTATTGCTTTCAATCTTATGCTGCATCGGTTGGTTCCGACCTATCGGATTGCTAGCAATAGGTTTATGTTTACTGGGTCGGTGGGTTTTTATACGATGTCACATTGGAGGGTTAGCCAATGAGTTATCTTATGACTAGGTCTAAGTGTTGTATCGGCTTTTCATATTATATCCTATTCACAGCCAATACTATTATTGAGCTCACTTGTCTATCTGATTATTTGGATCTATGTCTAACATACAGTCGATTGATTTTCAATATCTTATCGACATCGGCTAGAAGTGCACCATGATCGGTTGTTCAGCCGATCGACTCCTAGATCATCAACATCAACATCATCAGGAGATGCTACATCACATTAGCTCGACAACCGATTAGCTTCACGGAGATCAACATACAACATCTTGTCAGTTGCAGGATCAAACTGACTGGCACGCCCGCAACCTCAACATTTTGGACCTGCACTAGAGCTAAGCAAATCTCCCAAGCCTTCGTGTGTCAGAGCACGGAGAACTCCATCGGCCAATGCACCTGTCGACAACGCTCAGCGCAATGCGGCCGGTGGCAGAATTTTGCGTCAACAGCAGGGGTAGAAAAATAAAGAACCAACATCGTGCAAGATAATTCAAATACCAGGCACTTTTGCTATAGCTAGCGATTCTAAACTATAGCTAGCACCTTTGTTTCGTATTATAGGTGTCGGTTGATTAAAATCCAACACCTAGGTGCCAGTTCTAGAACTCAACCGGTACCCATAAGTTAAATCACTGGTTGGTTAGATAAAAAAACAGAGAGAGACATGGCCGCCACACACATATCTCTCCCTCACTGCCTTCTCCACATCTTCTCCCTCCTCACTATCCTCTCCTTTTCCCACCTCTCGATATTTCATATCCCACCTCTCCATGTCTCAATGATGAGCAGTGGAAGCCATAGCTGCGGATGGGGAGGTGCTGCGAGCGGCGCCCGACAGTCAGCTCCCTAACTGCCGCCGTTGCCTACCTTTCCCAAACACGATGACCTTGATGACGGTCTCCATAAGAAGTGGCCAAATAGAAGATCGGGTTGCGATGAATTTGAGGATGACGTGCAAATGGTACAGCTCGAGACAAGTGACGGCAGGACAGCATTGATGAGGGCGCACATGCAGTGAAGTCCGCCTCTATTCTTGGTAGCCAGGGCTGTCTCCCTTTGTCCCTGGTGGCTATAACCTCGAATCCGGCCACTTGTAGGTCAATAGTTGCCAGATCCAGCAGCTAGCTATTCAAGGGCTGCTAGATCTGGCAACCCCTCACCCATCCCCTCTTCCCTTTGGCTCGACCAACAACGTTAAGGATGGCACACGGTGGCCAGGCCCTCCAATCCAGCCACCTAGAGGCTAGGATCACGGATTCAGCCGCCCTGGTCGATGACGAAAAGTAGTGAATTTGATCTATTGATAAGTTCAGTTTTCTCCCTAAGATGTTGATGCTCTGGTGTAGGTGATGATGTTTAGTTGAATAATGCGATCAATGTGACTACCTTGTCCATCTTTAATCTACGTATTGATCTGTGGGTGGCATGGAGGTTGTTTAGTTATTTTTCTTCTGTTGGATTTATTGTGGATTTGTGGTTCAGAATTATGGGAAACAATTCAAAATGTATTGGGAATTTTTATATTGTTGCATGCATATAGCACAGAGCATTGGCTTCATCAATGCATCAAGCCGGCTCAAGCTTTTTTTTTTCTTTAGTGGAAACGACACAGGTGCCGGTTCTAATGAGTCATTGGGGTGCTGCATGTAAAACCAACAGATATGTACGACCAACACAAATGACCGGGGGTCGCTGGTGGTGGCTGCAAATTCTATAAAGGTTTATGTAGTCATGTTTACTACTGGTTTGTGAATAACTCATGTATGTATCTAGTACATGAGCACACTAGAGGCTTCCAAAAGTAGATGAAATAAAATGAATCAAAGTACATTGTTTGGAACGCAAATGGTTAAAAGCAAGAGAGGAAAAGAAACTTATAGACAACATTTCACCAAGCAAGATAGCATGATGCGAGGTGTTGACATGACTCAAGGCAGGTTGAATAATAGTTTTATTGCTCCGCAAAAAAAAAAGAATAATATTTTTTCATTAGCGCAAGCTTTTGGTCAACAATTACTTACAATTACTCCCTCCATCCTAAAATATTTAATGCAGTTGATTTTTTTACAAATGTTTGACCGTTCGTCTTATTAAAAAATATAATTATTAATTCTTTCCTATGATTTGATTTATTTTTAAATATATTTTTACGCATCCATATAGTTTTACATATTTCACAAAAGTGTTTTGATAAGACGAACAGTCAAATGTATGTCCACGTTAATGATGTCAAATATTTTAGGATGGAGGGAGCAAGTTTTTTAACACTCAATTGATGTCATTAGATTCATAGTCCAAAGTACTTGTCGATCCAGATCTACAGTAATTCCAAAAAAAAGAAAGTTATTCCAAATTATAGGGCGTATTTCATTTTGTTGGAACGAGGGTTTGACCAATATTTTGCTATTTAAAAGAAATATTTTATCCTCGCGGGGAGGTGATTACAGCACTCCTGCATAGAATTCTTCTGTCAAGGTGCTCATTACATGACCATAAAGGCTGATATCCTTGCCTTGAAACACAAATCTAAAGCCCTGACCTTGTTATATAAAACTTCATGCGAACACAAATAATTGGTTATTACAAATGCTTCAACAAATGGAATCGGGTAATGCTTAAAGGTGATCTTAAGGACCATATAAATAAGTCAGTTTGCCACAGAAAATGGAATGATCTTATTATATATTTTTGAGTTTGCGACACAGTAAGGGCTATATAGATCGGGGAATAAGATGCCGAATTGACCTCCCTCACCCCTCATCATTTGTTTTGAGCAAAAGCTTAAGCAGTGAAAAAATGAGCCGAGTTTTACAGTCAAAGTTATAATATGGGTTCTGGGATTTAAACCATGTAGAAAGGGTAAGACCATCATGCATTCCGTAAGTGCAGTCGTAGTGGCGGCAAACATTGGTGCAAAACACAAAACGACTATTTGAAACATGTACAACCGATAGGCGTCCTTTTCAAGGCGGCATGGCATAACTTTATCTCGTCATGTTTCAACCCATGGGGCATGGATAATTGAATCCGTGTTAGGAAATAGCTAAAAACTAGCATAAGGTGGAAGATTGAAATAGAAATTGAACTTGTAGAGGGCATTTGGATTTTCTTATGTTGGAAATAAGCACGCACAAAATCTAATAGAGATGTAAAATTACAATAACATATATTATGGTACAACACCAGCAGAATCTATTGCTATCTATTTTCCTTTTGGAAATAAAGAAAGGTTCTGCACAGACGTACATTCTGAAAGCTGAGATGAAACAAATATCATCCACTACTACAGAAGAAGGCTCGAGGACACAGCAATTGGAGAATCTGCTTTCCTTGCCTATATAAACCCAATGCTGGTGAAGCCAGGAGTTAAAAGAAGCTACAAGTGGAGAAGTCACAACACTAACAACACAGAGAACGCTCCATCCATACTACAAGGTTTACAACAGACATCAGCCAAGATATGGGTGAAGTAAGTGTTGCATGATTTTGAGTACCAACAAATATCACTAGCAAATTTTACGTTGACATTATGTGTTAGTAGTAACTTACTAGGCCCCATGTCATCATAAAATTCGTACGTACCTAAACCAGTCAATACTACATTAGTTTTCAGTATCATTGCTTGGTAGTTCATGCGTTCGCTAGTTCTCTATGTTTGCCAAATGGTAATGTAATATCCATTAAGACATATTTGTTGGTTCCAAAGGAGCAAAAGGAGCCTGTGAAGGAAGAACAGGCTGAGAAAAAGGAGGAAGCAGCAGAGGAGAAGAAACCAGATGAACCTCAAGAAATCGTATTGAAAGTCGACATGCACTGCGAAGGATGCGCAAAGAAGGTTGAGAAATCCCTCTTGAGATTTGAAGGTCAGCAGCATTCCACAACATCTCAAACTGCGATTTCTGTCGTACCTGCATATCCTTCAATGCTCAAAATATGCCGTCCTAACAAATTATCCCCTGCTTAAAAAAATCACAACCAGGAGTCGAAAACGTAAAGGCTGACAGCCGATCAAAAACGGTTGTGGTGAAGAGCAGAACAGCAGATCCTTCGAAGGTCTGCGAGAGGGTTCAGAGGAAGACAAAGAGGAGAGTGGAACTGATTTCCCCTCTTCCTCCACCACCAGAAGAGGAGAAGAAAGAAGAGACACCACCTCCTGAAGAAAAAAAAGAGGTATAGTTGGGCCCTAGAAACCACACCACTGCCAGTAGTCACTTTCTGAATGTGCAACATATAAACGATGTGATTTATCAATTATCAACAGTAGTAGTACTAAACAAGAGTTCATTAATAAGACAGCAGCAAGAGACACCTCGTGTTTGCTGATTAAGACATCAAATAGTAAAAAAAATCAGGAGTTCCGACGATCGAAAATTTTTGTTGACTTATTGATTAAATTTTTGCAGCCACCGAAGACAATAACTGTCATCTTGAAGGTGCAGATGCACTGCGACGCTTGTGCGCAGCTTCTGCAAAAGCGTTTAAACAAGATAGAAGGTACGACATGCCGTACTATACATGTTTAGCGAAAGGCTTGTCTCAGATAATTTGTTATTCGGTCAAGGAAGATTGCTCAGTTTATCGAACAATATATCTGTAACTCAAGTGAAACACTGCAGCTAACCAAAACATTTGTCCAAGCAGGTGTAGAATCAGTCGAGATTGATCTGGCCAACGACCAGGTGATCATCAAAGGCATCATGGACCCGGCTGTCCTTGTCGATAGCATCCAGCGGAAGACACGGAGGCCGGCAGTCATCGTCGAAGAGGAGAAACCACCGGAGGAGGAGAAGAAAGCAGAGGAGGAAGAGAAGAAGCCAGAGGAGGAGGAGAAGAAGGCCGACGGTGTCGACGAGGTCAAGAAGTACGACTTCTGGCCGCCTGTCCGGTACTACGTCGAGTATGTTTATCCATACCCGCCGCCGCCGGCGACGGCGCTGGTGTCAGAGGAGTTCAGCGATGAGAACCCCAACGCTTGCACCATTGCTTGACACGTCCCAAGCAGTACCCCTTTGCTTTGCTCAGCCTGCGGTTTGTATGCTGAAATGGATGGTTATTAATTAAGCACTAGGATTATGTAATCAAATTAAACGCAGTAATCTTTGTATAATTGAGTTGCTGTGCTTTCACTGCGCTGAATCGGAGCATATGTTTTAGTACTATGCGTCAGCGTACTATTTTCTTGGCTGTACCACCACCAATGGCAATAAACACTAATCTTGCTTGATCATGTTGGAATTAATCTTGGGGTATGTTAAATAGTATAAGTATACAAACAATATGCATACATACACGTATAAGTACCCAAGTCTGTAATATTAGTTTCAGCAAATGAAACATGAGGTGTTTGGAACGCAACAAACCACAGCAGAGAGATCGAGGAAGAATGAAGTGAAGGAACATTTCCTTTAGCTTTGATTGGTTGGATGTTTTATTCCCTGTAAAATTGTAGTAATGGGTTCATTCCAAAAGATTAGAACAGTACATTTCCTTTGATCCAATCAGGTTCACGGGGAAAGAAATTCCAAAAGAATCTAAACCTAAACCATTCCATTGAAACCGATCCATAATGGGCCTAAATCAGTACTCCCTCCGTCGCATGATATAAGGGATTTTGGCTATATAATTTATATCAAAATCCCTTTTAATATGGGACAATTGGAGCACTGTAAACTATCATCAATATGTCCACCACCTAGAGCATCTGCAAACACAACCTCAAGAGATTTAGCAAACTTTTGTAGGAACAAACCATCTTCCCCCTCCCCACTTATAAAATAGAGAATTCATCCTATACCACTAATCTTGTTTCGATTCTACAATTTACCATCGACTTTGTCAATCTCTATTATATACCATCCACTTTACCTATTGGCTATTGTTCTACAATGTATCATTAAGCTAAGCATTTTTCGAAAATACCCAAAATACCCTTGAAACATACAAGGTTAATAGTTGATTTATCCCTTTAGAATATAAAAAATATGAAAAATTTACTATAGCATCCTTACACAATATGGAAGCTTTTGTATATGTTTTATTTTTTACTTTTATAATTTATATTCTATGTATAAAGAGATGATAGATCTACTTATACACAAAAATTTGAAATTCAAAAGTTGTGAAACTTATACACAGAATATATTGTCTAAGGAGGATATAGTAAAATTTTCATAATCTTTGGATTTTTTAAAAGGACAAATCAACTATTAAACTTACAGGTACAGGTGAATATCAAAACACATAAAACCACAAAAAGAAATAGAAAAATAATAAATATACGTCTAACAATCATAACTCCCAATCCCCTTCAGTTGGCAAACATGCATCAGAATTAATCCTATGGAGCCATTTGAATCAAATAATTGATTACTAGCAATTCTTTTGAAATCCCTATGATCTAGAGGAATTTTGAAGGAAAATAACTATGAGGTCTCACCACATATTTGCCATTGAATTTTTGCGTTTTTCCTACGTGCTAGTCAAACAACGATTTTGAAGCTTTCCTACTCTCCAATGTAGGAATTCAGGTCAATAGGTATGGCATTTCAAATCGTTTTCAACCCAAATATAATTATCTGAAAATTTCCGAAGCCTCTAATGCTTGCTAATATGAAAAGATTACTGTGTGAAAACTGCAAAGGCCCCAAAGCCACTAGTATCAAAAATGGCTTACTTGAACGTGGAAGGAGAAACAGGACAGGAGTTTGGAACAACAGTCAATAAGCTAACTGGGAAAAAAAAAACTCAACACATGATGTGTTGAAGACATACTTGAATATCTAAAAATGCTCCAAGCTCTTATGATGTAATTCCAGTGCTAGGAAAGCATATGCAACAGTTCCATCGTCATTAAAACATACACTAAAGTTCATTTCAAGAGATCTTCCATCCTTTCCTAGAAGTGGCCCTCCAAGTGCCTAACATAAGATGGTATTACTCATGTAGAAAAATTGCATTTTTAAGTTGGCACAAACAATGATTATTGCATTTTTTCCATCATGGCAAAAAATAGCAAACAGATATGGAGCATACCTTACATATATATGTTGACTATCAGGAGCCTAGGTGTTGTCTCTACGAGGAGACCCATCCACGGCCATTAAATTGCACGATTTGAAGGCATCTCCAGCTGCTAGTAGCCGAGTACCATTACGACAGACAGGTGGTGCGGACGGGCCAATAGGTGGCCAGAGCATTTGTTACAATAGGGATTTGAGCTCATGTAGTCCTATTATTAAGAAGGTACACTGCAACCTATAGTGATAAATGCAGTACAACACATTAGGACAGAGGATACAATGAAGCCTAAACAAAGAAAAATGGAGGCCACAACAATTAGCAGCACTGACCCTCAATTTATCATCCCTATTTAAACTCTCCTCAAAGTGCCCCCTCCAATTTTACGTTTTTATGTTCCCTCTTTTTCAAGCAATTGCCCAAGTAAATCTAATTCAAACAACATATGCGGGCTCAAGCCCCAAACTTAATAGGCAACACCTAATGGAAAATGGCACCTCATACTGGGTACTTTTTATGAAATAATGATTCCAGAAGACACAGTTCTAAACAATGCTTCATGAACACCAACCCTTGAAAGCATACTCCAGTTTTCACCTTCTGCTAGAATCCTTAGTTTATGAATGTTACCATTCCCTGCAAAAGCCAGCCACATAAGTGAATTTGTCAGCTGATTGTGATACTTCATAATAATCAAAAGTAACCTTCTCAGCTGTAGAAGCAAACCTGCAAATATGAGTTCAACTTCAGTACTCAACATAGAACACTGCAGCAATCTTTTGCAAGAAATGGGGGATACCCACATCAGATTCATGTACTCAAATGACTAGAGAGCTGAACAATCAAAACACGTATACTTGTGAAGGCACAGACCATGGATGAAAAAAGCAAGGGAGATCACCCCTACTCACAATGGGTGTTCAACCATGGTTTTGTTGAAACCGACCAAAACCAGACCAAACAAATCCAAGCCAATATTTACATAGCTTCCTCTCAGTTAGCTTAATAGCGCAAGAAGAAAAACATTACAACGGTTTGGCCAGATTTTCTCAACCCATAGGTAAAAAGCCTTACAAATTAACATGGCAGCATGGCCACACTACAGCAACTGCCAAGACATTCTGTACTAAACAGTTTACTTTCTAATTAGTATTAAGAAAAGCTTAAAATAGAGTTAATCCAGCACAAACCCCTTCTAGTTAAGCCTTGTTTTGCTACCCACAACTGGCATGTCAAAAAAATTAAAATATTAGAACCACAGAATTTAAACTCTGAAAAAACCACCACCTTTTTCTTCTGAAGTTGACCAGAGGAGACCTAAGGTCACATGAAAAAAAACAAAGAGAAAAATTAAAACCAGAGAAAGAATAGATAATTACTATTTCACAAAAAAGTAGAATAAAAAACTTTTATTTCCCAAACTAGAACATTGATCTCAGAAAAAAGAAACAAAAAATGTTTACAACTTCAAAAAATGAAACAATAGAATAACACGAGAAAACATATTACATATATAGTGTCTATAGATTCCTGTAGAGGCTAAAAACATGATGAACTTTAAATGCAGAAGGGATAGTAAGTTAATGTCCCTGGGTAAATAGACAACCCTGATCCCACTATATCTTCCAGAAATAAAGCACAGTAATCTAAGTTATAAGGCCAAGGAAACATCAAGCCTTATCCGAATTCTCTTAAATTACAAAACTCTGCAGTCTGATTCTAGTATAGTACATATGAATAATCTGATTTCTTGTTTTGATATACCTAAATATTAACCACTGTCTTCCCTTCCTCAACCTACAAAAGCTAACATCAAGAAAACTGGGCCATGCACTGTGTATCCTTGAATTCTGCACAGGCACAGAAAAGGATGTTCTGCAGAATGATGTTATCCTTCATCCATTTAGAACAAGAATTACCTAACATGTTCTGTGATCGCAGAAGAGATGTATAGCCCCAGATTGAGCTTCCCCCATAGAGCTGCCTCCTTCAATGACCCACTGAAGCCTCTCCCATGTGGTTACTAAAGCTCTCCTTCTCAAATGGTCGGTGAAGCTTTCACCATTCTCCCCATGTCAAAGCTCATGTCTGAAATATTTTGCAGATAAAACTACCAAGTGTTAATGTGTTATGAATGCACATAGTAAATTATACTAAAACATACATAAGAAAGAGAGTGAAGTGCACGAGCGGTACCTAAAGTTGTGTGGATGTGTCATTTAGGTCCCCGAACACTCAAAACGTGTTTTCAGGTCCCTAAACTTGCATGGGTCACCTGAAAACACGTTTTGAGACTTCAGGGATCTAGATGACACACTCACAAAAGTTTAGGGACCGCCCATGCACTTCACTCCAAAAAAAAAGTGAAGGAGAAAAGATACTGCACTTCATAATTGAAGTGAGAGCACACTAATTTCCACTTCTTCCTGCTGCCACCTCCAGCAACTGCCACAGATCCTCCAGGGTTCTCCATAGAACTTTAGTGTAAGATAAGATGTGCCTCTGGAGTCTGAAAACTTAATGGAATATCTGGCAAAAATGGTATGTCCTAAAATCCAATTATAGATATCATTACCATATTAAGCCGACTGTAATTTACTTCATTGTGTTGGCCTGAGACAGCAATAGTTTCTGCAATTGTCTTTCATCTGCAACGAAACCACTTTAAGAACAATATTAAGCCATTTTAACCAACAAGGTAGTTCATAGCACCTACTACTAAAAAGAAAACCAAAATGATATGACATAGGTAAAAGAAATAGCGCTGGGATGTGGAATGTTAACCCCGGAACAATTTCTGCTTAACTGCAATAAAGCAGCGATAAGGCAGCTGCAGCCATGGTTGCGACCTGAAAGAACAAGACAGGGAGGAAGGGGAGCAGGGGATGGCAGTGGGACGCCATGACTGCAGTATGTGGGGAGGACGAACAAGCAGGCTACACCTTGTCTATTCCTCATTGTCTACCATATGAGAGGAAAATGGCACAGAGTGGAAATCAATTGAGGTGAAGTTGCGTGCATGGAATCTGGCTGCTTGAATTCCTTTCCCTTCCGACTTGTTTTGAACCAGGTTTCAGTTACCAAGCTCCCAAACCACAACTCAGGTGACATGCCAATTCATTTGTTACTCCACTCAGCAAGCTTTCTGAAGTAAATTGTGCTATGGACCATCGTGCTTCCAGTTAAAAAAAATATACTACCAAAATCCCCAAAAGAATTTCAGTGTGTCAAAATTTAATGCATCCTTGGACAGAATGTTCTAAACTTGGAACTTTCAAAGATATGGAGGCTGGAGCACCCAGGGATGAATAAAAAGGATTCAAGCATCAAGACCTTTCTTTTTGACAGAATTGATCTAGTAATTTCTAACAAATACAAGTCAATGCCAAGTGAAATATTCATCCAAAATCATAAACTAATGCATAGTAGGCACAAGATGTACAGCACAGTCACACAGGTGAAACTTCATATTTTAACAGGGCTCTCTAAACATGCATCACTGATTCACAATGGAAATTATGGTTCAGGCAATATAATTGTTGCCAGCTTAACTCCACACCCACGATACCAATAACATCACCAAATTTTAAGCACATAAGAATAGTGAGAATCACAAACGTTAGCTTTTCTGGAAATCCAACATCACAATACATCACAATGTACTGGAAAATTCTAAGATGGCATTTTCTCAACATCTTCAATGCAACATCCCTACAAAAAGGGAAAACCCAATGGCACTTACTTTAAGCCCAAGATTTTGTTGGCTACAAGTAATGAAATAAACCCAATATTTTCTTCAACAGACAAAAGATTGCACACTGATCAAATAGTACGGATTAAATTTGGACAGTGAGAAAAGGAGTTTATAATTCTTTTGTTTACCATTGAGGTTTTGGAAAAGTAGCCATTAGTTTCTCAAGGAATATGCCGTCACCTCCTACCATATGAACAGCTAATTAAGCAATACTAGCAATCAACCAAATCACTCACCAGTCAGGCATCACTACCCAACGACGATAACTAATAACCATCACTATCTATCATCTAATCTAATATCACCCGAATTCCTAACCAATTTATATGCATCTGCAGAGCAATTGAGTTGACAAACCAAATGAATTGCTAGAGCAGCAGGGTGGACACCGGCCGACACCAAGGCACGATGTCGTCGTCCCTCTCAGGTAGGACAGCACCTGCATCCAGCCGTGCCTCCCGGGTAGTCCCGTTCACAATGTCGAGAGCCACGACTCGACCGCCCGAGCGCAACAAGACCTCATGGTTGTCGCTCTCAAAGCGGAGCGGCCGTGGTGGCGCGCTCTCATCGTCGTCCAGGACGAGGCCAGAGATGGCGTGGAGAAGCTTCCACTCGTCACCATCGGCGAGGCCGTACAGATCCAGCGTGTTCCCGATGCAGACGGCGGCGCAGAGATGGCCAGCCGCGACGCCGAGCTGCCAGAGCGCGGAGGCGGAACGGGGAGGCGGCCCGATGTGGCGGGGGGCGCCCGAGGCGACGTCGAGTGCCAGCACGCCGCAGGACGAAGCTGTCTTCGTCTTCCAGAAGACGTGGCCGGCGAATGAGGCGGCCGAGCCAGCCAGGATGCCGGCGGCGGCCGCGGGGGCGGGAACCTCGCGCCAAGCCCCGGTCGCCGACGAGTAGATCTCGAAGCAGTCCTCGGAGGCGCGCACCACGGAGTACCCGTCGACGTCATTGCGGGCGATGGCGGCGTTGCTGGAGCGCGGGCGGTTGGGGAGGGGTAGGGCGTGGCGCGCGCCGGTGGAGGGGTCCAAGACGTGGTCGCGGCACCATGCGCCGGAGAAGAGCACGAGGCCGGCGCTCCCTGCCGTGGCGATGGCGGGACCCACAATGGGGATGGGCGAGGAGATGCCGCCGCCGATGCCGACAGCCAAGCGGCCGAAGAAGACGGCTGACATGGTGCCCTCGTCGCCGGCGAGCAGGATCCACTCCTCGTCAGCGACAACGACCCAGTCGTCATCCATGGCCGCCATCAGATTCTCTCAGAGATCGTTTTTTTTTATCGTTTTTTTTTCTTTTATTTAGTAGTAGTTTTGTTTTCAGGCGATGACATCGGGATAATATCGGATGTAGAATCGGAGTTTGGACGAGAAGAAAGAGGATGGGAGGATGAACGATGGAATTTATCTGATGTGGGAGAATATTCATCGGCCTGTCTATCTAATATCTACCACGTTCCTGGAGATGAGAGATGAAGTTGCGACTTTTGAGATGCGCATTATCTAAATCTTCCTTGAAAATTGGAAGCACGAAGCCACTGGGAACGCAATTTTAGAAATTTATGATTATGTCATCTTCAGAATAGGTTTATATTACACTAGCATTATGTATTTCATGTGATTTCAAAAATACCACTCTCAAATCTACCCTATAGCTGAATAAATAGAAGTACCAAAATATCGTAGTCATACTGTGTGACATATCTAACGACATAATCTTTCTATCAATAAAAATCGATGCACCAGACATCTACGTCTTTCCATCCGGCCCGCACTAGGGACTCCGAAATAGCAGCCCTTCAAAATCGCAACCCCCTCCTCTCCGCTTCCCAAAGTGCCAGCTCCTCTGCAATCCTAAATCGCCACCGCCCCTCTCTGCTTCCAAAGCGCCTCCAGGATGGGGCTCCCGTCGAGCAGGAAGGAGACGTCGTGGTGCAGACGAGAGCACTAGCTCGCGGAGGCGTAGGAACGTGGTAGCACGCTGGGCGGGCCAGGTGTCCAGGAGCCGCCACACGCCGATGTGGAGGCGGGTGAGGAAGGCACCATAGCAGAGTAGCGCAACGGGGAGCGGGAGGTCGAGCGGCCACGGGCGGTTGATGAACACCAGATCCTCCTACGCCCTTGGCAGCGAGCACGTCAAGTCACCATGCCACCTTGCTGAGGTGCCCCTCCATGGGCGCGTGGGTCAAGTGCGCGCACCGGAATGGGCCCAGATGCACCGCGAGCATGCAAGACACCGCCACGACAATGACGGGATCACCAAGATGGGCGTCGATGAGGGAGAGTGGGGCCGAACGCTAGACACGGCGCCAGCGGGTGGAGAGCATAGTGCGGGCGACGTCACTGGCGAGGAGGCGGGAGACGACGTTGCGGAGAAGGTCAGAGAGGGCGCTGATGCAGTCGATGCCATCACGCCCGCCGACGCGACGCGATGGCGGAGGCGAGGGGGCTGCTGGTGGAGACGGGTGGGTCTAGGATGTAGTCGGCCATGAGGTGCTGCATTTTTGGCTGGGTCGGCCGGCTGACCGATTTATTAAGATTGTAAGAGGGGGGGTTACAAGTTACAAATCGACATTTAACTGTCGAGACCAAGACCGAGCGAGCTCAATCTCAGCCGAGTTCTAGGTCGAACGCAAAGGCATCAAGCCAACCAGCTACCGGATTACATCAACATCTAATTTTAGGACTCCCGCTGCTTTCCACACCATAAGCTCCTCCTTGATCTCTTGGAAAACCTGCTGTGCAGTCCTAAACTTGTTGTTGAACACTCTGTTATTTCGCTCGTTCCAAACTAGCCACGTGACTAGCATCACCAACCCGTCGAAAGCTTTCCTGTAGCCTGTCCGAAACGACAATCTCGCTTTTGCCCACCAGTCCATCAGGTCGAGCTGAGCATCGTCCGGTAAGGGGAAAGAGACCTGAGCCCAGTTCCGAATAAGCTCCCACACTCTGTTGGTCATGCGACAACTTACGGATAGATGGTTGCAATTCTCATGAGGTACTGCATCATCTCCATGGCTCCACCTCTCCCTCCCCTCTCTGTTAGAGTCAGCTGAACAGTAAACTACAGAAATGGGGATCGAGTTGGTAATGAACACAAGCATTGCTTCGAAATGGTACTTTGTTCCGATGATATACATATTATCTTAATCAGTATGTTATTCAAATGTGAATACTAAGACAGCAGATAGGGCCTTGGCTTGACTTTTGGTTGGGCAAATCTGAAACCAAACCCATTTTGCTTTGTTATATCTTTCAAAATGATATCATACGATGTTTGCATGACATAAATTCTCTACTAGACTGCTATTTGGTCAATACTATTGCTGATCTAACCTTTAGTATGGCCAGAAATCAAACAGTAGTGGTAATCAATAAGTGCGTAGCATCATCATGCCTTTATCGATCATCATCTTTTTCACTATATATCAAGGACTATTTTAACATTGACTATTGAAATATCATATGCTCCACCAATACATGTTGTACTCTCAAGTCTTACAATACTCCTTGATTCTAAGATTTTCAATCTCGGTCGCCTCCTTCCCACTCTTCCCGAGGAGAGCGGAGACAATCCTCGGGCACGGACGTGTCCACCCTTGGCCGATCCTCTATTACGCCTAGGATGGTGGATGCTGGCGTCCTTGATGTGAGCTCAGCGAGGAGGTGAGCCGAGATGCAACAGAGGGCTCCCATTTCTGCCCATTGTTGATAGGGATGGTAAGATTTTTGCCCACGGTCTTGGAGCAAGAACATAGCTTTTTTTTGGACAAAGGAAGATTTTATTGATCTCAGATGATTACATTAAGGAGAACATAGCCTATTTATGAAGTGCAGTTTATTTTATCCTTCAATAGTTTTGCTTGATTACATCAAGGAGAACATAGCCTACTTATACTCTGTCATTTTGACATAATTCATCTTTGTTAGATTGTTTATTCATGTACCTTTATTTAGCTTCGAGCATAATAGAGACCAGTTTCGTAAGTAATTTATATAATGTTCTCATTTTCCTGCTTTGGTTTAGCAGTTTATATTTGCAGAGCAGGAGAGCTTGTCCAACTGCTTTTGGTCATTTCTTTGCTTGACATATAAATTTGTACTTGAGGTTTTCTTCACAATGTATGGAACCTCTTCCAAATTAACTGTTATTTCCATATAAAGTTTCTATAGTTTTGCAGATATTCTCAATCAACTATTAAGATGTGACGGGCAAAGCAATCAATTATATAGCCTGCTTCTCAATTCAAAAGGAATTATTAGTTTGAACGGGCCAGACAGGGAACTTGATGAGAGGTGAGATGTGAAGCATCATGTCGTTGAGCTGCTCCAGCGGTTCCCATGGCACTCTAGCCTATTATATGGTTGGAGAAGATAATGATGATGATATGCAAATAAGAATACTCCAGGAGATGACTGTAGTGCCGATAGAGTTGTTGATGTTTTACCATATTGTGTCGTTCATATGTTTACTGCAAGTAATATTAATTGACTTAAATTAGTCTTGAAATATGTATGCCTACAATGAGGGTTTTGTTAGTTTAGATTAACAATACTTAGGACAAGACTTAAATCCCAGATGAAATTAGTCTAGCATAATCACTCCTAGCAAATAAACTGATGCAGAATAGGTTACATCATCTCAAATTACCAGTAGCCGTGGCGTCCATAGAGCTGGTGGAGCGATGAACCCGACGGCGAGGGCGACGTCGGTGTTCTGGTAGTAGAGTCGATGTCGACGAATAGGAACTCGTGCCTCCAAGCCTTCCAGCGCACGTAGGATCGGTTAGGACGGATTAGGGTTTGGATAAACCCTAATTCACGTTAGGAACGATGTAGAGAAACCCTAATTCTCCTTAAGTAGTGGCGCTGTAGGCCTAGGGCTGAGCCCATAGGGACTTAGAGTTGCCTCCCGATCACGGCAACGAAGATCGCGTCGGTGTAAGACGCGCAGGCACACCTTCCTTCCTTCGCGTGTAGGTTAGTTGACAGAAGTCAAAACTAATCTAACAGGTTTATATGATCATCTTTCTTATTATCACAAATCTTGTATATTATTTTTATTTTGTATGGACAAATAAATTGATTGCCATTATCATGGTGGAGAAGTGTAACACTGGGAATCATAAGGAAGAAACATATATTAGGCTTAAGTTTAGTATGTCAACGAATGACAACTCATCACTCCTTTTTTCCGAGAACTAAAGTGTGCTTGATTACCAAAACAAATTTATTTTGCTTGTTTGTTTTGTAGTACTAAATCTTGCCGTAGCATTAGCACGGGCTAATTACCAGTGGAGCAATTGGACTAGATGCACCAAACTCCTATAGGGCCATTAGTCATGCGGTTCACCACCTGTGCGATGGGTTTCTTCCTTCCACGTTTGGCCCAGATGATATTTGGTCAGATCCCTTCCATTTCCCTTTTTTGTCGGATGGTTATTTGGGCTCATCTCATTTCCTCGTGGAGAAAAAATGTTTTCCTTTTACCGACAACAAAGACAAACATATCGTTCCGCACTCCATTATCCCTCAACTCTCTTCAGATTTCTCCACGGGCGATTTAATTTGGTGTGATTTCTCCTGTTAGAAATTTGAGATTGTGCCACTGCAAAAGGTTGGTTTTGGTGGAATGCCATCTGACAAATACGATTCGACAGTGAGCCGCTCTTCGATAAAATGCCACAAAATTGCCGCTGGATTCGTCTTCTTTCTCCCTATAAGACATCTCTCACCACCGGTGAGGTTCGACAAGGAGGCGCAGCCGCCGGCAACCCCCTCCGCCCTCGCTGCTCCTCGTCCTCGTCCGCCGCCGCCGCTCGACCTCCACTCGCATCTGCTCCGGCGACACCGCGGCTCGTCTCCGCCCGTCGGCGCCGCCACTCGACCTCCGTCGGCGTTGGTGCCACGCTCGACCTCCACACGCGGCGAGCACTGTTTGCCGCCGCCGCCGGTACTCCGTCGCTCGTCTTCCTCGGTCCACGCAGGCACCGGCGCTGCTCGTCGTCGTCGTTGGTGGCCGTCCAGGGCGGCGCCCCTGCACCAACCTGGCTTGCTCCGTCGTTCCCTTGAGCCCGAGGGCGAGCGGCAGCGGAGGTCCGGCGCGGGCGGACAACGAGCGGCGGCGGCAGTAGTGGCGCGGGCTGAGGGCAGCGGCCAGTGAAGGGACCTGCCGGCTTTTGTTGTGTTTAGGAAAGACAGCGTGCATAATTTCTTGTTTTGCGATCTGAAACTCGTTGTTCGTGATTGAGGTCAGTGGTGTTTAATTTGAGTCGTAGAGCATTTGACTTTCCCACCACAGATTTTTTTATGCTTTTTTTTTTGTTGTTGTTGAGTCATTTGGTAGTTGACTATTAACTTGTGAATACACCAGGATCTGTCTGTTGTTAGCAGCCACGTTAAAATAGTTCAAAGGTGGAAAGTGTTAGAGCAATGCAATAAAGGAAGTGCAAATTATCAATTATATTGCAAAGGATGGCATGTTCTGGAATTGCAATCTAAGTTAATGTTCAACTATCCCGTATTTTCCTGGCTATATGAAACTTGTTCTGCTTTCAGTTACTACTAAACTTGCTTATCAAGTCTCCCTTTCTGTATAAACTTCTACTAGAGATGACATTTATGCAAAATGTACAAATTGTCTGATTTTTCTGCGTACGGAAACATTTGTAGAAAGTAGATGGTTCTGTATCTTGGTATGCGAGCTTTAGCCGTGTCTACTTGTGATCTCCTAGACATGGATAACTAGTTTACCTGCAGTGTATACTAGAATTTGCTATTGAGTGTATATTAGAATTTGCTATTAGTAAGCCGCACATTCTAATTGCAGTCGGATTCTCAGTTTGCAAGATGCTACTGATGGCAGTAGTGCTAACTTCCAAGTGATAATAATGTATTAGTTATAAGCTATTGCTAAGTTCTTGTCGTGTTCTTACATTTCTCTTTTCTTTTTTGCAATCATGCTAGTGCTAATTTTGCATTCGTTTTATGGTCCAAGTTGATATCTGAGTTACACATGCTGTTGCCTTTGATGGATTCTATTTTTTGACAGCTCATCCACATTTGCTTATAAAGATGATGCGATTTTTTGTGCATGAAAATGTCATCAAATCATTCAGATGGCAACGATGATGTGGAGGAAGATTCAAACTACTTGGTGAAAGTTTGGGTCACATAAACTTTGTTGCCATAAAGTTTCAGTGAGACAAACTTTTTATGGCACAAAAGTTCTTTTGTATTTGACCACTTTTATGACACAAATATAATTTTTTTAATATATACAAATTGTATGTGGCAAAGAGTTTTTTAATGCAAAATAAAAGGCAATAATTTTTCTTTGTTACTACACCTGCCTGCCAGACCCAGAACAAACTTTTCGTGGTGCAAACATAGCGATGCACAACTTTTGTCTGACCAAAGTTTCTTACTGCGAGGAGGATTCATATGTTTTATTGTAAATCACTGATGAAAGTTGTTGATACCTTAAATTACTTTTTTTTTCATCTCCCCGCCCATTTTACCCCTTCTTACCCATTCCTGAAATTTAAATGGAAAAAACATGAAATATGATAATGGGCTGGGCTCTTTCAGGCTGAAAGGAGAAAAAAAAAAAGGCCCTGCGTGCTTGTTTGATCAGGCGGATGAATACGACAAAAGGAAAAGAGATAAAACGGAAAATTGGGGCGGGGGCGAGCGGGGCGACATGTTTTGTCGTTTTCTCCGCGCGCGCACGAAGGAGCACGTTTAGCCACGAAACAGCCGCGCCTCGAGATGCACGGACTGTTTTCTCTTGAGTCATGATCCGATTAGATCCAAGAGCCTGAAGTTGCAAACCAAGCTGCGGCCTCACACAAATAGGTCTCACCGATAACATTGTCGACACGTCAATTTGTGATATAATTTAATCCAGAAATTCAGTAAAAAAATAATCATCAAAATGATACCACTAAATAGATAATGATCTTGTAAAAAGCTATACATGTCCAGCACAAAAAAGAACACGATAACACCTATCATGTTCATGATCAAAGTAAGGATATCATACCAAGAGTTAAATGTAGACGATCTACTTGATCCGCCATGGTTGTCTCCTCCATTGCCTCCTCCTCCGTTGTCTTCTCTGTTGCCCGATCCATCACCAGTTCCGATCGTCTCGTCGATTGTCATGAGGAA